>MU270023.1:209538-433603 GCA_021432635.1 Thozetella sp. PMI_491 | reverse complement strand
CTTCTCGACCGGCGAGGAGACCAGATCACTATCACCGAGGATATACTCAAGGCTGCAGCTGGAAACTATGGCAAGGAGGTGATAGCTCTACTTCTCGACCGGCGGGGAGACCAGATTACCATTACTGAGGATGTGGCAAAGGCTGCAGCTAGAAACTCTAGCAAGGAGGTGATGGCTCTACTTCTTGACCGGCAAGGAGACCAGATCACCATCACCGAAGATGTGGTGAAAGCTGCAGCTGGAAACTATAGGAATGGTAAAGAAGTAATAGCTCTACTTCTCGACCGGCGAGGAGACCAGATCACTATCACCGAGGACGTAGTAAAAGCTGCAGCTAGAAACTCTAGCAAGGAGGTGGCGGCTCTACTTCTCGGCCGGCGAGGAGACCAGATCACCATCACTGAGGATGTGGTAAAGGCTGCAGCCGCATATAATGATCCGCAAGTCCTTGATAGGCTGTTTGAGCGGCTTGAAAACGAGAGTGAGACGACACAGGCGACGATGCGGAGCACGGCGCTGCACGCGGCCATTATCAAAAACAATGTCGATAATTTCATCAAGCTGCTCGATCGGGGCGTTGACATTAATGCCCAGGACAGGAATGGCTGGACACCACTGATACTGGCCATGGGGTACGAGCAAGAGGTCCAGATCGAGCAGCTGCGCGCCAAGGGGGCCGTCAAGGGATTGGAGTCGCAGCTGTCCCCAACGGAATGGGACAAGCACGACAAGTCAGAAATACTCCGCGTGGACGGAACAGAGGTGGCAATAGCAGGTATGAGCTCGTCTAGACCCGACTCGTGTCCTATCTCGCAGCTGACTCACACGGGCCTCCGACACACAGCAGAATCGGCCAAAAAATTGAACCCTTGGCAAGATGATTACGCTACCGTCAGGGCCAATCGATGCATGCCATTGTATCACGATTCCTTCTACTTTGAGGTTACGATCATAAAGACTGGAGCCAATGAGTAAGTGAGCGTCTTGACAAGGGAGATGTTTCTGCATATTTGTGCCCCTAGGCTAAATTAAGCTACAGGGCGATTGGTGTTGGCTTCTGTCTCGAGGATGCACCCTTGAGCAGAATGCTGGGCTGGGAATCTTCGTCCTGGGGTTATCATGGCGACGATGGATACACCTACCACAGCACTGGCTTGGGGAAATTTTATGGCCCGAGGTACACATCTGGGGATATTGTTGGCTGTGGCGTGAATTTCGAGGCTAAAACTGCATTCTTTACAAAGAATGGTAGCATCATTGGTGAGTATTCAGCTTTCCGTTGTTACCGGCTTTTTCTTTCCCCACGAGGCATAGCCTCTGTGCAAGAGATTGGTCTCCTGAGTTGGTGAGACTGACAAGACGCGGTTGCACAGGCTGTGCTTTCACGAATGCCGATATTAAGGGTCAGCTATATCCGGCCGTATCTTTGAGGGCGAGCAAGAACGACACCAGGTTTACGGTGAACTTTGGGCCGGGGGGCTTCAAATATACAGGATCATGGACCGACGAGGCATGCATGGAGCCTCCCAAATTGGCTTGAGAGCTGCGGCTCGAGGAGGAGGAGTTTGACTTGATCTCTTACTTTGACGAGTGTCCGCACCTGTACGTTCAGCGTCTCCCTTCCCCTAAGGAACCTGGCGCACCTGCAGTCGCTCCACGGCGTCTTTTCTCTTGCGTATCCTACCCACTGCAAGCTTGCTGCAGCCGGCAGCCTTGGCAATAGTTTTGTTTTTAAATACGACCAGGATCATGCGGTCAATCATCTCGTGCTGCGAGGGGGCAAGGTTCGGTGCCATTGTGTTGGTGTCTGGGGAAAGGGCATGGCGAGGCATTCTAGCTCGGCAGTGTCATTTTGCTTGCATTGTAGCCACGTGGTCAAGAAGTGTTTAGATTATGGCTCTTCAAGCGCCTTGGGTCCCAAGCTAGTGTCCTGAACAAAGAGAGTCCCAAGGAGTGGTGGCTCTTTGTATTCCTTGTGGTGAGTGGAAAGTCAGGGCTGCGTTACGAGCCTGCTGCCATTGTATAGGTAACAAGTAGACATACTTGAACAGCCGGAACCGGCTGCATGGGCGATTACAGTATGTGGCATTACTCCTGGAGGGATAGCAGAAAGCAGCTCTGGGCCAAGTTTACAGAGGCTTACAGAGAGGTTAGTTTATACTGTCATTGGGGGAGTACCTAGCAATTACGGCGAGGAGAAGCGTGGGTACGGACCTACCGGGGGGCCCGAGCGGGAAAAAGGCATTGGAGCTGAAAATGCAGCAACACCGATTTCGACCCACACTGTACCTTACCTAGCGCAAAGCAAAAATTAGGTACTTGCGCCTCTACCCGCGTCTCCTGTATGTACCATGTCTAACTGGGTAATCTCTTTGTTCCCTTCTTTACTTAAACGACTTTCTAAGTGTCAGCTGAGTCCTCGATGAGTTATCTCACATCACATCTGCGGTGTAGTGCTAGAAGGGAAGTTTAATGGAAATGCAAGACTGCCGGATTTGATAACGTGCCACGAATCCAAGTCTCACCGAGTCTGGTATCAGGTACGCCTCTAGTAGCTATATTCGTCTGCCGCACTGCAGTTTTCATTTACCGCCATGCCTTGGGACACATTACCGAGGCGCCAACAAGTTCAACAAGAGTCGGCCTAATGTTGATATAGGCAATATATGTTATGGTTGCTCTTCAATCTCAACTCGCCGTCTGCTATTCTCCACCTCAAGACCGTTCCACACCCCCTACAACCTGTTATACCTTAGTTGTCCCTCACTTGGGATGCGATGAAGCTCTCATCTTCGGGCAACCAAGCATCACCCACCCGAAAGCCCAATGGAAACGGGTCCGACGGATCTAGCACGACCTGCTTAAAACTGCTGATCCAGGCGCTGCCGGTGACCGTGGGCAGCACAGCGGCGTAGCCCCCCACCGTCGTTGTGCCCCTGATCTCGCCGAAGAACTCCGATCCGGTGATGCTTTGGTGGCGAAACTTCTCTCCAATCTGCAATTGGCCGCGTGCATGGAGCACGGCCAGTCGCGCGCACGTCCCAGTTCCACAAGCACTCCTATCGCATCGGCCGGGCGAGACAATAACTGTGTTCTTCGCTGTTTTTTCTCCGTTCTCACAAAGCTCGAGAGGCTCGGTCCATTCCAGGTTCGCTACACCGTGGATCGCGTGATTCTCGGGGTGGACTGGGTCAAAGTGTTTCCGCAGCTCCTGCTTGATCTTCTCGCCCATCTCCACGAGCTCCTTGCCAAAGCGGTTTTCTATCTTTAGTCCCGCTGAAGCTGCATCGACCAAGACGTATATCATGCCACCCCATGCCACATCCACATTGATCTTGCCTAACTCTGGGACATCCAGCTCGTAGTCTAGTGCAAATACAAAGGCCGGGACGTTTTCAAATGCGATTGTTCGAGCCTTTCCGGCTTCCAAATCGCACTCCGCGACGATGCGGACTAGTCCCGCAGCTGTATCCATATTGAAGATGGTTGTCTGGTCTTTCATCGGAATCATGCCCGTCTCTAGCAATACTGTTGAGGTACATATAATGTTC
Source organism: Thozetella sp. PMI_491 (assembly GCA_021432635.1). Taxonomy (NCBI): domain Eukaryota; kingdom Fungi; phylum Ascomycota; class Sordariomycetes; order Chaetosphaeriales; family Chaetosphaeriaceae; genus Thozetella; species Thozetella sp. PMI_491. The sequence continues at coordinate 430,052 of MU270023.1, read as the reverse complement.
GACCCACTCATGGGAACGTCTGATTCCAGAGATACAAAGGTTAGCGCAATATCGGGTACTCTCTGTGGATAAGCATTCTATTATTTGGAAGCTCGACGATGGAGAAGTGCTGAGGCCGAATGACAAGAGCTGAAGAACCCTGTAAGAATCAAGCGATTACTCACACTCATCAGTCTCCATGATGATTAGACCAGCGTCAGCTTCTGGGTGACAGGGCGGAACGACAAGGTTTGCAGACATAGAGACGCGACCGCGTGGTTCGTTCAGGAGGAGCTGTCGGATGGCGTCGTCTTTTTTCCACATGTGCATCATCTTCTCGAACATAGTCTTCCCGGGAACATCTAAGACCCCGCCGACAATCACATCGCCGACTTCTCCGCCGGCGTGGGCACCGACGACATTCAACGTTCGCTTAAAGCGCATCGTGGCTAGCTAATAAGCGCTAGGTAGAGGTTTGGCAGAGACAGACACAAGTATGCCTCCGCTGAGTGTTGATGGATCCGTGAGGGGTAAATATCTACGGCTAGTGTATCTGGGGCATGCAGCAGTTGACATGTCATTCATTGGCCGATCAGGACACACCAGCCCCTCTGCTGATGTCGGACAAGTCTACTCGTTTTGAGACTCCGAACTCGGGACAGGCCTTAGTTGAAGTTATATATATTCTCGTATGAGATCCGTTTTCCGCCGAGTTGATGACTATCATCTGCCGACTATTATACTCGAGACGCAAATTGGTAAGGTAGCAATTAAAACCAATTCTATCAATCTAGACGAGAGATGTCGTCACACCACACGCGTAGCTCCCAGAGTCTCCGTGGAAGGAAAAGTTTAGCGCAAAGACTTTTTCTCAATATGTCATCTATTATTCTGGCCCAACTCGTAGTGATAATTCCTTACGCCCTCTGGAGGCCCATACTGGCTCACTTCTGGGTACGGATAATTGTACGCCTGCGGCATGCCTGGCTGAGGGGTGGTGGACGCTGGGGAGGCGTGAGACTCCGGCTGTTGCAAATAGGACGAATTGAGTATGCTATCAGGTTGACGCAACCCGCGGCGACGCCAGGCAATAGCAACAGCTATAAGTGCGATGAGAAGTACGCCTGCGACACTGCCAACTGAGGCCCCAACAATCGTTGCGGTACTTGGCTGTGACGAAGAAGACGAGGAAGAAGGTGGTGAAGAAGGGGACGAGGAAGGGTCGGAACCAGGCGACGAACCGGGCGACAGTGTCGCGCTTTGACCAGCGGCCTGTGTAGAACTAGAACTCGGAGTGCCGGGTTGCGTGTTCTAGGCTGTCGTGGGGATGACTCGTGTCGTGACCGTAGTAGTAGTGGTTACGGTCGTAGCGGCATTTTCAAATTCGGTCGAGGTGGAAGTGGTACTTATAACCGTGGTTCGTATCACTGTACTCCAGACTGTATTGACCACTGTGGTGGTCTGGTAGACGGTAGGTGTCACAGTTGATGTAATAGTCTTGGTCTGGATATTTCTTCGCTCAATCCGCAGCCCTCGGGCCTCAAGTGCCAAGGCGAGACGGTCAAACTTCGGCGCTAGGCGCAGCCTGTATGTGGGTTCGAATTCATGGGTGGTAGTTATGGGCTGCCGTTTGGCCGCGGCATGTACGAGCGCTGATGGTGCGTCTGTGATCGTCAATGTCGAGGTTGCTGTGACCGTGGCGGTGGCCACATTGCGCACAGTAGTGGTGACATCCGTCTCTGAAGTCAAAGTCGTAACGACAGTAGTTGTAGCCGGGAAGACACTGCTTTGGGTCTGGATGACGCTGATAGGGGATGTCACGGTAGTGGTGATTGTCACTCTGGTGGTAAAACCATGTCAGTATGTCAAGTCTGAAATTCTCCGTAACATCCTGGGATGGATCAATGATTACGTTTGGTCAACACAGCTGTTCGCTGAGCTTCCGCAGGACTGGTCACTTTCGCAACACTGCGGCAGCTCGTTAGTAGCCGTATCCAGGGCCCTATGGCTCGTCGACACTCACGAAGGCGGATACACCAGGGGGCGTGCAGCACTGGGTCCCGCTGGCGCAGCACTGGGCATCTCCTCCACTTGTATAACCGCAGCAAGACAGGGCTTGCCCTGGCCCCAAACATCCGGTGTCAATACCACAGTAGCCACCGTTTGAGTTTATGCAACACTGGCTAGATCCACAGCACCATCCTTCCGTGGCGTCGGGGACGACACAGCAAGTATCACCCGAGGTGCAATATCCGCCATTGGTTATTTTACATCCCGTGTCTCGCGGCTCTAGATCCCAGATTTTATTGTTGGGTGAGATCCTGACTTCCGATGCCGTGAACGGTGGTGAGATTATTCCTTGCGGCTGGGTTGCCGAGATATTTGTTGGAACCTCTTCAACCGTCAGGGACCATTGTCTGATGAAGTCTTCGACCTGGGATTGATTGAGAGCATCAATTGAAGGAATTCTGGCAAGTATTTCGTCGGATGCCAGCTCCGGGAAGGCAGCCAGTACTCGCAGCAAGCCCAGAAGATAGACAACAAGGTTTGATAGCCTGAGTTGACGATGGACGTCCCTAGACCTCATACTGACTTCTTTGTGCTAGCGAATAAAATAGGGAGAATGACGAGGTGCTTCTAAAAAATACCAATCGCGGGGACAGTGAGCAGTAGATAAGTGAAATTCTTTCCGCCGCCCCCATCCACAGCCTGGTCGACTGCTTCGGGTAGGTAGCTCTAGAGCCGAAGAGGTCCTCCTACGTATGTGGTGTCGGAGCATCTTTCCTAATTGGTTTCCTGAAGCTCCTCCAGCAACCGCCCAGTCTAGCTTTACTTGATGCCTAGCGGTTGCGCCAGTCACAACACTGCTGTGCGCCGTGGCTGCTTCCTTAGCCTTTCCTTCGGGCCAGCCACCCCCAAAAATACCCTGTCATTGTACAGCAACGGAGATATCGGCGCTTATTTGGCTATCATCGTTTTGATCTCCAGCTGTGCAACTATCTCAAGCCTGCCTGCTTCCTGGCCCACAGTACCTCAGTTAATGTTGTGTGTGGTACGACGCTGAAAGTATCCGTTTCGGCTTTCTGAAGTTCTTACTGGTTGTATAGTTCCGTACCAACGATCGTGACCAAGTAGTTACAAGTGGCCGTTTTAAGGGAAAGAAGCGGTGAAATTTGAGTGTTTTTTTGGAGGTGACCACAAAACGTCCGACTGCAGGACAAGGCTGAAAAAGATCCCTGGCACATGTCGCTCTTGTCACCCCCCCTCCTATTTTAATCGCTGACCGGGGAGAGCCCGCTTTTGGGAAACGGTTTCTTCCGGTTACAGCATTGGCCGCAGCCTCGCCGTTATTTAGGAGCCACACCATACGGAGTACTCGTAGTAATCAACATCGCGACGAATATATTTACCTATCTCCCTAACCAGCGACGGGGAAGAGACACTCTCAGTTCTGTTCGGTGCCAGAACCGGTCTATCTCATCTCATAAGAATTACAGGATAACAATAAACTTATTTGCAAACTACTTTAGAAGCTAAATTACAAATGTAGCGTTTAACGGCAGATCACGGCTGCTTGCCCCGACGTGGATGAGGTACTCTCCTCTTCGCAAAACCCAGTCCTGCTGGACAATATCCCAGACTGATAGGTCCTTTCTTGTCAGCCCGAAAGAGAACATGGCACTGCCGCCGACTGTGACGTTCTTCTTGTCAAAGCCTCGAAGCTGCCTCACGGGAGTATCGCCTCCCGGTATGCCCACATAGAGCTGCGCAACCTCGGCGGCCTCTACGCTGCCGGTATTTTTCACTTCAACAGTGGCATTTACCAGAATATCCCAGAGAGCCGGATTACCGCCTGGCTTCGTCGCTTGTGCCGGCGGGCGCTGTGGAGTGCTCGAAAGTTCTGGCACGAGGGAAATCTTCAGGTCGCTGTATTGGAAAGTTGTATAGGTCATTCCGAACCCGAACTCGAATCGTGGAGCAATATTGGCTTGATCGAACCAGCGGTAGTCGATATAGAGTCCTTCGGTAAAGTTGCTCTGCGGAAAAGCTTGATAGATTCCCTCGGGGAGATCCGGCAGACCAACACTATAGTCATCCTCCTTCATGGCAACAGTGTAGGGAAGTTTGCCGGAGGGGGAGATATCTCCGTAAATAAGAGCAGCCAAGGCCCGGCCGCTGTCCTGCCCGGGAATATGTGCGAACATGACGGCGGTCACGTTAGGATGGTCGATCCATCGATCGACAAGTCGGATACCTGCATTATGGACAAACACCATGGTGTTGCTGCACTTCTTGGCCACATTGATAATAAGGTTGTCGGAGAAATCATCTATCCGGAGTTAGCAGCGGCTACTTGAAACCGACCTTTGTCGGGAACAGCCCCTCGTGTCGCCGTCTTACCTTGCAAGGCACTTCTGTCGGCGCCTTCTGTGGCCCATGCATTAATGAACACGAGACAAGCGTCTGAATTTGGGTTCACCAGAGGATTCTCTGAGTCGAAGTCCCAGAACAAAGAAGTCCCATCCTCATATGCGCGGGCCTGGATAGCATCGAATGGTGCTGAGATGTACGCGGGAGCGCAAGCCTCCGAACCGCCTGGAAGTGATCAGTAAATCCGGTTTCAGTTTCTAGATGAGGCGGTAATTCCTCACCTCCATTGATAAGTGTTCCATTATAAGCTGCAGGGGTAGAGAAACCATGGAAGGTGACCATGTCGGTTATGACTTCGGTGGCGTTCGCTGATTCTCCTCCTATGTACCAGCCGTATGAGCTTAGCAAGGTGCTGTTCAGTATATTCAGACCAGAAGGCGCTGGGGCATCGTAGCCATATACAGACACCATTTGTGGCTTGTGGAGCGGCAAAGAGTTGTTGATATTCTTGACGAGGACATGGCCTTCTATCGCGTTCTGGAGAATTATCGGTTTGGAAGCAGGGTCGCGAGCATATACTTTGCGGTGAGGATTAAGAAAATTGGTGGTGGTACCCCAGCCGGGGGGCACGCCAGTATCCTGGCTTAGATAGTACCAGGGGGTGAGCATTCGGGTCACCATATCGTTTAACCGAGACTCAGGCATGCTTCCATTGTTGACGGCAGTAACAAGAGCGCTGCCGTTGGCTGCCCAGAGATCACCATCCGGGAAAACAGCGTCGAGCCCAGCTAGTGCTGAAGCAATGCCACCATTCATCGCGCCCCAATCTGTCATAACCCAGCCCTGAAACCCAAGCTCGCCTTTGAGAAGCCCGTTGATCGATTTGCTGTTCTGGCACGCATAAGAGTTGTTCAAACGGTTGTACGAACACATGATTGCATGCGTCCCGGCGCGGACGACGTCAGCCCACGGCCAGAGATACAGCTCATGCATGGTTCTGTCGTCAATGTTCGAAGAGACAGGGTCCGTGGTAGTCGTGTATGCCTTGTTCATCCTATAGCTCTCTTGTTCGTTGCCGATGTAGTGCTTTGCCGTTGCCATGACGCCCTGGGATTCGATGCCTTGGACCATGACGGCCGCCATCTGGCCGGCGAGATAGGCTGCGGTATTGTCAACAAGTCATACTGCAAGAGATCTCATGGCCGCTCCTACTCACGATCGTTACTGAAACCGCCGTTATTCCTCCCTCCTCGGGGGACACGACCAAGAGGGCCGATCAGCGGGGCCCCTTGGATTTGCGCCCCTTTCACCCAGAATTCCCGGGCCATGTGCACAGCCCGTTGAAGAGCCATGTCCTTGTTCCAAGAAGCACCAGTGTGAATGCCTCCAGCATATCCATTTACCAGCTCTTGTGTTTTGACTCCAGCGGTGGCACCAGCAAAGCAGAGCCCGGGGAAGCCGAGCCTAGGGACGCTGCCCGTCGCACCAGTGCAACCCGTGGTGGCTTGGCCAACCGTGATATTGGCCCTCTCTTCCAGGGTCATTTGAGAGACTAGGGCCTTCGCCTTGGCGTATGCCTCGGCCCATTGCCCATCACTGAGCATTTCGGCTGCCACCGACGGTCAAGGCCATGCCAACAAGTTGAATCAAGGGGTAGCTGAACCTACGTGTGGGATAGACCGGTGGTGACTGGCCATAGAAGTAGGCGTCATCTGTAATAACAGTCTGGTTGTCGCACCTACGATGCAACCCAGCTGCCAGAGCAGCAGGGTACAGCAAGAAGGAGTATCTGAGGAACTTCATGACTGGGAGGAATGCGTACTGCTCGTACGGCAAGGCGGAGGACCATTGAACACTGCAAAATGTCTAGCCGGAGTCAACCTATTCCGCAGGTATGTGTCGAGTGCACAACAGCAGCTTTATACATAAGCTGTCGTGCTATAAGCTAAGGAATATTGAGGAGCAACCCCGGCAGATGGAACCTATTCGAGCTGCAATACAATCAAGTTTCAATTGGGCAGTGCCATGTTGCATCACCCTGCTCTCTTAGACCAGGCCTGTCTCCAAGACTTATCCCACTAGCTAGCAGATGCAGTCGGAGGGGAATCTCCATGCCCGTGTCTCCCCGTCACCTCCAATTTGGTTAGTCCTGGGGGACTGGAAGAGGGGGAAGAGAGGGGGTGGGGAAAGATCGTAGAATGAGTGTATTCCCGGGGTGTCGGTGGTTGGTCTAGTCCCGATGAGAACACTGATGCCTCACATCTTCGGTGTGGCCAGACTCCACAGTCTATACCGATATGAGTAGCCCTAGTACGTAGTATAGGAGGGGAAGTTTAAATCTAATAAGCAATCATGAGAAATCCATCCCGTTGTCGATGTTTACTGGAGTAGGTAAACACTCGATCCCGCTCTAAAGTTCTAGAACCGTGCGAGCCTTCGTACTTTACCCTAGTCTAGCACGCACGAGCTGACTTCCGTCCTGGAGTTCCCTGGTCAGGTTATTTGACCAGAAGGTATGACGGGTTGAAGAATAGCCGGCTTTCTAACCTCTTTCGCGGAAAACCACAGGGGTGATCATGACACCAACTTTTTGTTCTTACCCCATATCAACCATCCTAATTCGGGCACATGATTGGGTCCAAACCCTCTGTCACCCTCGTGTAGTGGAGAGAAGATGGAGGAGATTGCGGGGACGGGATCTAGAGACGGGGAAACGCGGGGGGGAATACGATGCAACATACGCACCCCACGAACTAACTTTCCTGCCTTGTCTTCTCCGGGAAGGTGTTGGAAGGAATTTATCTACCAATTATCACCGGATTTCGTCTAATGAGAGATAACTGTACGAAATAGGGCATCGAGGACGGCGCTGCGGGGACGATATCGTGCTACAGATGGTGATGGGGGAGATATTGTCTTCACATTCTACGGGTCAACAGAGCTAGGACCGCAACTCATACACAGCACTATCCATAATCTAGTGCTATAATCATCTGGGGCACCCCAGCTCCATGCATTTATATCAGCACATACCCAACTCCGGCCGGCATCTTCGACTTCATCTCCTCCAAGAAAATCGCGACAATATCATCTCTTTCGCGCCTCGTGGGCTACATCTAATCATGTTTCTTGCCGCCGGAAGAGCACCTCGCCAAGAGTTCCACAGCTGAGCTCGCCTAGTGTACGGGTATGGTTGAAGTCGCCGACCCCGAAGTTGGAGTACCGATTGAGGAGCCTGCCGGAACTAGAGGGAACTATACGGACATGAGCCACATGGAGGGTTATAAATGCTAGCTCACCTAGGCATTCGCATACTTTTATTGCGCCGCGCAATCAGGGGGACTGTACGCGGGGTCACCTGGCTTTCCCCACGGGAGCCACGAGTCGATGCCAGATGTGGATGCAGACGTAGCGAGCTCCGACTATCCCCGTTAGCGCCCTCGGCTGTGGAGAGATAGAGCAGCTTCGTCGGTCCAGTGATGGCGCCATCGAGCCATCCTGCCTACATACTTTAATGCCTTGACGCCCTTTGTTATTTGGCTGTGCCAATAGATTCTCCGTCTACCCCCTTCTCCGTTCCCCGCTTGACCCGAGGTTTGCTTTTGTCTTTTCCTCTGCCCACCCTCGCCTTCCTTCTCCACCCATGTCCGTCTAGCCGTTCATCCCCGTGCCAGGCTGCCAGCAGCAAAGTGGTCATTGTTAGAGCCAGAAGGGAAGAAGGGAGCCAGCCCGCAATGGACAACAGGGTGGGCCACTTGGCGTCACTACTCTCCGTTGTCAATGCCGCCGGCCGGACTGAGCAATCGCCTATAGCCACGAACGCGGACGAGCGCGGCGATGGCAGTGCGACCGTCGCTGTCGCCCCCACAGGCACCGCTGGTTCATCACGCGCAGGCAAGCGTAAGCTGACCACCGAGTCATTCACGAGGAGGAAGCGTGTTGTCACGGCCTGTCAGTTCTGCCGGCTGCGCAAGACCAAGTGCGACGCGGTCCGGCCGACCTGTGGCTACTGCCTCTACCACCATGCCAAGTGCGTGTATGACGATCCGGATGCCGACGACCCGCCGCCCCCGGAGGACATGTCCAAATATGTAGTAGAGCTAAGCGAGCAGATCCTGCGCGGCCTAGGCGAGGTTAAGCAGATGCTTAGCCAGCCGCAAACCGGTTTGCGCGGATCCGCCAGCGGCCTCCAGTTTCAGCCTCAAGGGAGCGGCGGGCCCGTTAGCAGCCCATCGGCCCAACAGATGGGCAGTTCTCCGGCGTACTCGGCTTACTCGCCGCATGTTACCAGCGAAGGCGGCTTGCCTACCGCCCCAGCCTCGTTTCGTCAGCCCCAGCCAAACTCGCGGTCAACATACGCGGCCCTTCGCTGCGAGGCAATCCTCCGTTGGCCCATCTTCAAGGGACTGGTTAATGAAGGCGACGCCGATATACGGTCCTTCCTATTCGAGGTCGGCGGCGGCCGGGACGATCGCCGGCCCCTTCCACCGTCGCATCTCCGTGTGCAGACGGCCATCCCCCCTGCCTCACAGCCACCGCCGTTGGCAAGTACAGGTATTGACGAGAACGCCTTCGTGCCCTTGTGCCGCAAGTTCCTCACCCATGTCTATCCGCGAAATCCGATCCTCGACAAGGACACCTTGATATTGTACGCAAAGGACGCGGCCGCCAACGGACTGCAGTGGACTGCCCCGTCCTGCCTTGTGGTTGGTCAACCCTGCCTCCAGGCGTCTGTGCTATCCTCTGCCAGATGTGTTCGTCGCGCTTGCAACTGCTTTGCTAACAATCTTTGGCATTTTTAGCTGCTAGCTTGCGCGCTAGCATCTTTTACGACTCCATGGGAACCGCCGACGGACGATCCAACGAGGACGGAACCCAACGTCTCCATCAACCGCGAGGACCGCCTGGCCGCGAGTGCGTACTACCTAGCGGGGAAGAAGAGGCTGGGGGTGCTTGGTTCGTCTCTCATCGATATTCAGTGTCTCTTTTTCGCGTCTATTTATGAGAAATATGCGCTGCGACCGCTTGACGCCTGGTTCTATATACAAACGGCATGCACTAAGCTTGAGGCGCTATTGCTCTGCCATGACCGCGGTAGAGACAACGCGAACAATCATCATCACAGTCGCATCGGCATGGCGGCAGCTGGAGAATCCATCAACAGCCCGGCCCAATTGCTCGAGCAGCGAGTCTTTTGGACATGCGTCAAAGCTGAAAGGTCAGTATATTTCTTTTCCTGGCTCTTTCAGGCGGGACCCTCACCCAGCTTCATCACCTCTTGCCTCCCCTCGCTCTCATACCTGCGTAGTGGAGTCAAGTTCTAATGTGGGGACACATAGCGAGCTCATACCCGAGCTCGGTTTTCGACCCAGTGGTCTTACAGAAGTAGGCTACCCCGACCTCTTCCCGACGCCGCCGACACACCTTGAGTCTTCCACCCCCGAAGCAACCTTCAATGGAGTCTCGCCTGAGCCGGACTCTGCTACGGTGTGTGTCGACGAGAACCGCAGCTGGCTCTTCTACTTGGCTGAGATCGCGTTGCGGCGGACCATCGACGATACCCAATGGTTGTTTTACCACCGTGGCGAGGACTACTGGATCAATAACGTAGACTTGTTGACCCGGCAATACCTGGAGGCTGAGAAGCAGATTACTCTGTGGTACTCGCACTTGCCAGCCTCTATCCGCTTCGAGCGGCTGAAACAGCCTGACAACGAATTCGTCTTCCACCTGCACCACCGCTTCCTGCACTGGCGCGAAAGCACGCTGCGGCCGCTGCTTTACATTTTCCTGCACTACCCAGGGAGGCAATTACCCCGTGAGGTGACTGAATGTGGGAACGAGGCAATGAGAGTTGCCACCGAGCTTATCATGCTGAGTGCCCAAAACCACCGCCACGGCGGCATCTGGTTCGTGACTCGGAGGACCTTCGCCTGCGACCTACTAGTCCTAGCCTTCGTGGTGAAGCATGGCGAGAGCGAGGCAACACCGGCCTGGCACAGCCTCATCGGCCTTGCTCTGCAGACCCTCGAGCGCTGGGCACCCGAGGCTGCTGATGTCGCTCTTATGCACGACGTACTCAGTCGCGTCTATGCCGCTGTTTATCGACAGCAAAGCAGTTGCCACAACGCAGCTGACCCAGCCCCAGGCTAGACTTGAGAATTGATTGCATTACTATTCGCCTGTATACCAGATACCCATTGCGGTGAGTCTAGTAACCAAAAGCGTAATGGGCTGCAATAGCCGTGTATGTCCAATATGCGCATCTATACTTGACCAGAGAGAAGACTGGATGTTGAAACCCAAGGGAAATGTAGCGACTTTAGCAACTGATATTGTAAAGATTTCCATTCAGCGGGATGAAGCTACCGGAACGAGTATATCGATCTCAATTTATTGTCTCTCTGATTAATACCTCAATTTTCCAATACCCCTTTATTACTCCCACCAGATATCTTTGGCTGATGCGCTAGCTGTGGTTTGTCATTGTCGACTGTAGGAGTGACATAGTCTTCTGGAACAGTGTCCTTTTCGGCCTCCAGCTGGCCCACGCGACGCTCGGCATCTGTAAGCTTCGGGTTGAAGGAACGGAAGGGGTTATACGAGACGGCGAAGATGGCATCAATCTCCTCGAGAGCATAGCCCTTTGTCTCCGGCAGGAAAAAGAAGGTAAACACCAACGCAAGGAAGGAGATGACCCCGAAGACCCAACCGACTTGGAAGTGGATGCTATTGATCATGTACGGGATGGCAAAGTTGGTCACGAAGGCCCATATGACATTCCAAGCGGCGCCCAGCGACTGAGTCTTCTCACGCAGAGCTGAGTTTGGGATCTCGCTGCCAAGGAGATACGGTATGGAAGCGCCACCCATCTGGTAAGAGACAAAGTCAGTACAATATGTCTCATCAAGGCAAAAGGACCGGTCGTAGAAACAAAACTTGACACTAACATTGTAGAAGAAGGCATATAGCATGAACGAGGCGACAACCATGTTGTTCTCGGAAGGTGACCGGTTGTCCTTCTCGCCAAGGCCTGCCAGCAAGAACATGAAGAAACATTGCAGGAAGAAGCTAAGCAAGAGGGTATGTCGGCGCCTGGAATATATTTAGTCATGCACGCTAAGAGTGAGATGGTCGTTGTGCCGCAAGTGGCCCACTGTTTCTACTTACCCAAACTTGTCCACCGCGTACATGCCCGGAATCACCGAGACCAGAATAAGACAGCTGTTAATGATTGGGTAGGTAAAAGCGTAAGCGGCATATCCGTTGGTTTTGTAGAACACAGTCTGGTAGCTCGATACGAAAGCCTGGCCCGTAGCCTTTACAGTTCACGCATTAGCACTGGACGAGCAGCATGGGGCGTAACTATGGCCAACAACGTACCTGCTGGAAGAAATAAAAGACGATGACAATCATAGTCCGGCGGAAGTTGCTGCCGCGGAACAGATCCAGCCACGGGGACTTGTGCACATTCTCGCGGAGGGCGCCCTTGATAGCCTGAACCTCGGCCTCACAGTTGCCGTTAGTAGCATCCTCCTTGGGGCGGAGGCGCTGGAGGGCACTAATCGCGTCTTCTTCACGATCCTTAGACAAGAGCCACCGAGGGGAGTTAGGGATGAAGTATGTGAAGAGAGCAATCACTGCAAGAGCTGCATTAGAAACCGTGGGCCTTGCCAGTATAACCCTAATCGGAAAGGAAATGGATGACCTACAGGCGGCGAAGATGAATTGGATACCAGTAACCGTCTTCCAGCCGACAGGGCTTGTATCGGTAGAGAAGGCTTTGTTGACACCGGTGGCAATCAGAGTCCCCGCGTTGAGGAAGAGCTGCAAGGAGACGACAACAAGACCCCGGAACGGGCCGGGCACGATTTCGCTCTGGTATGTGCTGAGGTCGGAATATTAGCAGTTGATCTCGAAACGCGAGACCAGAGCCAACAAGAAACTTACGTGACATCGACTTCAACGAGGCCAACCGAGATGTAGACGATGATGCGGCCGATGATGAATTGGGCGTATCGTCCGGTGCCAACGTCCGTGTCAGCGGCGGTGATCTCGACTTGTGAATGGTGCAGGCATTAGTACATGAGCAGAGAAAAGTAGTGTACGGAGAAAAAGAGTGATTAAAAAACGCACTAATCACGCCGACGGCGGACACGGCCGCGATGATAAAAAAGACGATCCGGTGGCCAAACTTCTCGATCATCGGGCCCGCGATGAAGCAGCCGAGAAACTTGCCAATAAAGGCTAGAGAAGTGAGCAGCGAGGTATGCAACGAGTCGAAAGCGCGGGTCTTGGTCGTCGGATCGTAGGAACCAAACTGCGCGATGAATCCCTGAAGTAGAGCCAACAGGTCAGAACGCCAGTCGTATAAGCGGGATCTCGGTTGAGATAAGGAAGCGCGGTCCGCAGGAGGCCACACTTACCGGATTGGCCAATACGCCACCGAAGCTTGCCGTGTCGTAGCCGAAGAGCATGTCTCCCACGAGCAAGCAAAAGCTCGAGAAGAGCAGCATGGGGGTCACCATGGACCAAGCAGAGCGTGGGGTCGCCATCGTATCGTATTGCCGTGCGATTCCAGCTGCCGTAACTAGAGAAGCGCGGAGGGACGAAGTTTGGGTCAAAGTTGACGTTTGAACAAACCTGGGGAGGTCTGAAGATATTTATCGGCCGGCACTCCGTGCTTATAAAGTAGAAGTCGAGAGGCTAACAACAGGGTCGTCATGTACCCACCCGCACGAGGGCGTGGAGTGTACCTGGCCGCACCCCGGTATTCTGGGGCACGGGGATGATGCGGGGAATGAGAGAGCACGGGGGGTGTTTGATTTCTCTTTTGGAGACCAGTCAGGGTCGCGTGAAGCCAAAGCTCGGTGTTCTGTGTGGACATTCATTCTGTGGCACACTCACCAATATGGCCAGCCAATCCCGGTTGTGTCTTAGGCCTGACGCCGTCGTCCCCTCCCCACCTCTCTTATGCTCCGTCCTTCCCCGTTCCCTATGCTCCGTTCATCCCCGTCCACTGGCAAGGCACATAGCGGGTTACCGGAAGCTAGTAATGGCTAGCAATCCCCACTTGTGTGGAATCCGTCCAACTTCGGAGAAGTCGAGCTCCCAGAGCTTCTCCAACACCCCTCCATAGCTGCACTAGCTATTACATGGGCAACTGCCCAATCGCATTTGGACTCTGTTTCTCGCTTCCTCGCCAGAATCTTTCTCCATTGGGACTTCTTGGCCTTTCCTGCACAACAATCCGTCACTTTCTCTTCGGCTCCTAATTTGGTAGCATTGAATTGAATGTCATCATGGCGACCGCCGCGAGCTCGACGGCCAAGCGTCCTAATTTTCTCTTCATTCTTGCCGATGATCTTGTAGGTGTCTTTGTGGGCGTCTTCTTTGCGCCGATCAGAAGACTTCGGACAAGAGTCTCTCTCTAACCACGTTTGCTGGCGTAGGGCTTCTCAGATATTGGTTGTTATGGCGCCGAGATCCAAACGCCCAACATCGATGGCTTGGCGGCTGAGGGGATCCGCATGCTAAACGTTCACGCCGCCGCAGCCTGCTCCCCCACACGCGCCATGCTCATGAGCGGTACTGATGCCCATCTTGGTGGTCTCGGTGTATTGATTGAGTATAAGAACAGCGAGAAGGGGGCCAAGCGGTGGTCGGGCAAAGCCGGGTATGAAGGCTATCTCAACACAGATGTAGCCACTCTGCCCGAGATCCTTTCAGATAATGGCTACTTCACGGTCATGTCTGGCAAGGTGAGTTCGCCTGTCGGAAGTCTAGCGCATCAAAGACCTCTTTAACTGTTTTGTCGGTCCAGGGAGGAAGGCAGATGGCTAACATACAGCTCCCTACAGTGGCATCTGGGTCTGCGGGCTTCGCAGGGACCGTGGAATCGTGGGTTTAGAAAAGCATTCGCTATGCTTCCTGGGTGCTGCAACCACTACAGCTGGGAACCCGTGCAAGAGCGTTTCCCTGTCGGTGGCCGTCCGATTCACGCCGAGGAGGGGAAGAAAGTAGACATGTAAGACTTCCGTGCTTGGCGAGCCTCTACAAAAAAAAGCCCCTTTGATTCTCGCTCCTTCCACCAGCTTTGCTCTCTCTTCCATCTCTTGGCTTTGCTGTTAGCAGCTCTTGCTGATGGGATCTCTTCCCTCTTCACAGACCGCCCAACAAAACCGAGGACCCCCAAGGGTTTTACTCGACAGACTACTATACCAACCGGCTGCTCCAATACCTCGAAAAGCGGTCTGATGACGACAGACAGAGCCCATTCTTCGCGTTTTTGCCATACACTGCCCCACATTGGCCTCTCCAGTGCTCTAAAGCTAAGCGTGACAAGTTGAGTCGGCCCTTCGATGCAGTCCCCCGAAGCAATGAGTTGACATGTCTAACCTCTATCAGATATAAGGGAATATACGACGATGGTCCATATGCCTTGAGGGAGCGCCGACTGAAGAAACTTGTAGATTTGGGTATCATCAATCCCTCTGTCGTCCCCCACAATGTCGAGACTACGACCCAAGGGGTTGGGGAGTGGGACGATCTCACGTCAGAGGAGAAGAAGCTTTCAAGTCGTGCAATGGAGGCCTATGCGGGCATGGTTGACTCGATTGACGAGAATATTGGCAAGGTAGTGCAGTACTTGAAGGAATCCGGGGAGTACGATAACACCTTTATTGTCTTTATGAGCGATAATGGAGCAGAGGGAGCTGCGTAAGTACTTTATCATGTCTTGGAGTCTCTTAGGGCTTGGACTAACTACTACTGCTCTATGGGTTACAGGTTGGAAGCTGTCCGTGAGTAAACTCTGGCGTCTTAACTAGTACATTCATCGATGCTAATTCATTGTCGTAGCGGTCATGGGGGACAACATCAAGCGCGCTATCCACCAGTATTACGATAACTCGTACGAGAATATCGGGGCCTGGAACTCTTTTACCTGGTACGCTTTCATTCTCTTTTTCCCCTTGGAGGAATTAAACAGGACCGAGAGGCGAGGCGTAGAATACTCAACTGATATTCGGTAGGCTCGGACCGCTCTGGGCTCAAGCCTCAACAGCACCGTCGAGACTCTTCAAATGTTTCCCGTCGCAAGGCGGCATCCTGGTTCCTTGCGTCGTAAAACCGCCTGCCGGGTCTTTCTCCGGAATAGTTCCAGGGTCGTTCAACCGCTCTTTTGCCACAGTCATGGACTTTTGCCCTTCCTTCCTCGAGCTAGCAGGCATCTCTCTGCCGGAAGCCACCGAACAGCAGGTGGCACTACCGCTACACAAGGCCACCGCCACACGCAAAATGTCCACATTCAGGGGAAAGGCGGTGCATGCCATCCGTGGCAAGTCCTGGGTTCCGTTCTTCGGGAAAGGAAACAAAGTCGAAGACGATGAGATGTGGGCAATCCATTCATCGTCCGAGCCAGTCGGCTGGGAATTGTTCGCCCGCGGCGCCCTCCGTAAGGGGGACTGGAAAATTGTCCATATCGCTAAGAAGCACGGCGGCGCCGGAGTTCAGGATGAAGGTTGGGAGCTTTTCAACGTCGTCCAGGATCCGGGCGAGACTAAGGACCTGGCGGAAACCGAGCCGACGAAGCTGCAGGAGCTCAAGGCTTGCTGGGACGAGTATGTGGTCGAGTGCGGCATAGTTTGGGGCGAGTCCGCTGTAGCGTCGGGGCTAGGATTTGACGAGGCTCCAGAGCTCTGGGAAGATGAGCTAGACCTGCAGAAATCTTGGATGGGTGCTCGTGGGGAAGAATGCCCGCCGTCGTGCGCTTGATGCGCTAGGTATCCCCGCCTACTAGACAAATCCAAATCACAGCTACCATTTGTATTGTATTCCTTGTCAATACTCTGACTATAGATAAAAATGGTGTGTAGCTCATTTTATAATCTCCTTCGAGTGTGACGAGCAGACTAAGGGGCGCGAGATGGGGCGTGGCAGTTCACAATGCCTCACAGATAAAATAGGTACCTTAGGAAGAGGATTCCTTGCTTACGTATTTGTGATCGTGCTTTGCATGTGCCGGGCGGGCGAGGAGAGGGGAAGAAGAGGGGTTCCCGTAGTAGAAACTCCCCATCTTGAGTACGGAATGCCCGGCCGAAATGTCCTGGGGCCTTCTAATGGTATATTGGATTAGCTAGGTCATAGATACTCGACACATGCCCCTAGAGCAACACCTGCAGGGGCCGTAGCCCGAGTTCGGCCATTGTTATAATCCGGTGTTCGCATTGGTGCTGCAGTTCTATGACGGGAAGAACCGAATGCTTAACTTACATGCTCTTTGCGAACTCGGTTAAGCTAGGTAGCACAAGGTAGGGGGCGTTATCGTGATGCAGCTGTAACTGCGGAAGGGCGGCCCTCGGAAACCGGTGCATAAGCCATCGCTGTGCGGGAACGGGAATGCGAGGCCACCATCTCAAGCGAGAAGGGGAAGATGGAGTTGCTAGTAAATAGGAGCAAAGCGTTCCCTAGTAAGGCTATCAAGCGACAGCAGCCACCCTAGTATAGGTTCGAAACACTCCTCTCAGTCTGCCCCCTCACTTGAGAGACAGCGATTGCTCCCAGGTTGATCTGTTGATCCATCCAAACGTGGGGCGATTCCCTTGGCGTCCTCCTCGTTCGCATCTGCCGAGTCATCGTCACAATCATGCACGTCTCATCGCTGCGAGCGTGCGGACCGGCAGTGATAGCCTAGACACTAACGGGAGCCTGCAGCTTACCTCTATGTAAGTAAGCTGCGATGGTGACGAGGAGCACTACGAAAAATGAGACCGGCACGTATAGACTGGCCATCCCCGCACCCAAAAGTGCGGTTGCAGTTCGTATGCGGTGCCGAGTTGGGGGAGCACCTTGCACCATGTTGGAGCTACCCGTCTTGCCCCCGCCATTGGCCATCCCCTTGATCTGTGCATGTATACTACGAGTATATAGGAATGGACAACACCAGGGGAGGGGCGGAAAAGCAGGTCGACGGGCCTAAATCCCCCCCTTCCACCCTTCTTCTCGCCAACTTCCACCATGAATGGAACCACGCCCAGACGTCTCCGCGTAGCTATCATCGGCGGCGGCATCGGCGGCCTCTCAGCGACGCTCTTCCTCCACCACGCCTGCGGCACAGCTATCACTATCAATGTGTACGAGCAGGCCAAAGAGTTCACGGAGATCGGCAATGGAGTGGGACTGGGGCCGAATGCGATGAAGTTGATGCACAAGATCGGGGTCGGCGCAGCCTGCGCCGCCATCTCCGGGCGCAAGAGCGACATTTGGTTCACCTTCTGCCGATACGACAATGGAGAGAAAATCACAATCGTGAGAGTTCCCGTCCTCGTGGACGGAAAGATCGTGGCCATGGCGCGCTCTGCGTTCCTGGATATCCTCCTGGGGTTCATCCGGGAACGGAATGCTGCGCAGCTACACACAAAAAAGAAGTGCACCGGGCTCACGGTTCGTCTATGTCCTCCCTTTTATCGCCGCCAATCACTATGTCTGACACGGCCCAGGACCTCGGCGATGCCGTCCGGATCGCCTTCGCCGATGGCACAACAGCCGAGGCCGATCTCGTGATCGGATGCGACGGGATTCGCTCGACAGTGCGGTCTCAGTATATCCAAGACGACGCAATCTACAGCGGGAAGATCGCATATCGCGGCGTGGTGCCTATCGAGAAGCTGCCGACGTCCTGGCCCGGTGAAACGTACACCGTTATATGGGTCGCGCGCGACAAGCACTTTCTGGTGTTCCCCATCAACGAGGACCGGTCGCTCAACATCGTAGGCTTTGTGACCAAGGACGAGTCCAAGATCGCAGATCTGGCGGAGAGCTGGTCCAGCACCTGCGACCGGCGGGAGCTGGAGGACGACTTTGCCGATTGCGAGCCCACGGTCCATGCCATCATTGCGCTCATGCCCGAGCGGCCGTCAAAGTGGCGCATCAATGACCGCAAGCCGGCGAGCCAGTGGTCCTTCCTTGGCGGCAAGGTGGTGCTTCTGGGCGATGCTGCACATCCGATGACGCCTCACCAGGGAGCCGGCGCGGGTCAGGCTGTCGAGGATGGCTACATATTGGGTAGGGCCTTGGCGGATTACCTCGCGTCGCGAAGGGACGGGCCTGAGCCTCCCGCGCTGGAGCGATTCATGGATCTATACCAACGTGTGCGCCTCCCTCGTGCCCAGAAGGTCCAGACGACGAGCCGCGAGGCCGGCGAGCTGTATGAGCTGCGGTCTCCTTTCTTCGAGGGCAAGACTTACGATGAATGCCTTGAGCCCCTTACAGAGCGGTTGCATACGCGTATGAAGTGGATCTGGGGCGAGGAACTAGACGCAGCTTACGAGACGATGAGAGCAGCAATAGACTAGTCCGAGTCAGCCCCGCTTGTCAGGAACACAGCAAACAAGTCGATTTTTTGCGCGCGCTGTCCGAGGCTAATCCTATACTCTATCGCAACTCGTTTTTGGTAATGCATCCTTTGGTTAGAGGGGGAGGGCGCAGCGGCCCAAGTCCATGTGGCGGGCGCCATGCGCGCAGCACATGGGCGGCGAGGTTCCCTTCGTCTCAAGCGTTCCTAGACTCAGTAGTTCGGGTACAATGTCCAACCTTGGCTCTCCGTCCGGCCCATCTAATCCTCGAACTTCTTGCCTCGTGCTGACGGTACTCTACTGTGGTGCAGCATGGGCGACGGTGGCCGCGATGTCGAAATGCCGACAAGGGGGTCCAGCCTCAGCTTGCCATCGTCTATGGAGCTGGGTGTGTCATCATAGTGTGTATCCTCGTAGCTAATGATGTTGATGGGTGGAGGTCGCCCCCGTTTCCGGTCAGGGCCGGTGTATAGAAATGTCGCCAGCAGGACGAGGACCGTGCCGAAGACAAAGGTAAGCGAGAATTTAAAGTCCAAGTAAAGAACACTCAGTAATGTGCTGATGACGATGCTGATGCTCGTGGCAAAGTTCTTGGCAATGTTGTCGGCGTAGTTGATGCAGAGCGAGGCAAGAATCCCGCCCACAGCCTGAAACACGATGGCTGTCCACACTACCCAGTTGTATCCATCAAAGAAGCCATGTTTAGCTATCTCCGCCCCATCCTTCCAAAGGACACCGAAAATGAAGGCCGGGAAGAGCGAGTAGAAGGAGAGTTGGACGTTTCTAGTCCAGACTGAGACACGGGTCGGCGAGTTCTTGAGCATTTTCTCGAAGTACACCCCCGTCAGGCCTGAGATGGCGGCGGCAACGACCACGGCGGCGACGCCGATTCCGTAGTTCATGGCCGGGCCGCCGTCTTGGTCGTCCTGAATGCCCTCATACGAGGCGGAGCGTTTGGTGAGGCCAAGTCCTTCCAGCGCATCTACAGTGCGCTTCATCAGCTCTGCCGCGACGTTTGACGCATCACTGCTGACCAGATGCCCGAGCTCATGGACAGAGCGTGGAAAGAAGTAGTCGCTTGTGTCATGAATGACCAGCGGCTTCTCCGTGGCACTTGAGGGGAGGCACACAATCGACACGCCGAAGGTGAGGAGAATGAGGGCCAGCCATCGCTTCACATTCAAGGTTCGGCCAAGCATAGCCACGCTGAATGCGGCCGTAGTGATGATCTATCTGGGGTTAACCGGCATCCTTGCATGGGGTACGGGCTCTCGTGACATGTCGTGCTGACAAGAGACGCACGACCGTCTTAGTGGCTGGGCTGACAGGGGGTGTAATACCTTTAGCTGATATAGGATCTGAAAGTGGACTGGATCAAGATTGCCAAGCGCCATGTATTGTAGACTATTTTGTAAAGTGTAGAGCGTCGCGGGGATGGCCAGCTTCCACCCATCCCCGGAGAACACCGTGTTGTATATCTGCTCGAAGAGGACCGTTGCAGGGGTGTTGTTAGCCAGACTGCGCGAGGCCTCGTAGGTGGCAAACGTCAGCGAGATTGCAAGCTTAAGCACCTCGTTCAGGAACACGGCCGTTGATGTAAAGTATCGATGGTCGCCGTCCGGGGGCATGATCATCGAGTAGTGCATGATGAGGATCAAGGCTGAGTTCTGGAAGGTCAACTAGAGCCATGTTAGAAATTCACTGCGTCCGTCTTCGGGCCAAAGAAGAGCTCACGGTGACCAGCGACAGCTGCTTCATGGACATGCCTAGGCCGGATGGCCGGCCGCCGCTACTGCTGGCGTTGGACGGAGAGTCGAGAAGCACCATGGCCACTGCGTTAACCCCCGTGTGCCCTGTGTCAATGGGTCCTCTTCAGCAACGTTGTGCTTCAGCGCGCTCTGCTCTCCTCGTTCTCCTCTCCTCCGAGCGTTGTAGCGGGGCAGTGGCTGGAGAGGGAGTGGAGCGGTGAGACCGAGCGAATGCTGTAGGCCTGCACCGATATCTCGTCTGTCGGTTCGCCGTTGGGCACGTAGCCGGAGCGGTTGGCTATTTTGCGACGTTCGGCTTCGGCGCCCGGCTCCTAGTGCGGTAGAGAAGGCTTGACCCTATTCCAACGTCGTCGATGGGGAGCGAGAGGAAGAAGCCATCGGAGTCGAGGCGGCGCCAGTGTCGCGGGGCGGGGGGAGGCGCGAGTCGGCGGGGGAGGGGAGGGAGCTTGGGCGAGCGAGAGGAGGGAATCCGGGCCCTAGAAAGACGTGGAGACGGGAGGCGGAGGTCGTGCAGCGGGATGCGGAGGACGCTGGGCCAAATCTTGCTGTCAATTGAGGGAAGGCGAGGCAGAAATTTCGACAAATTTCGACAGGCAGGAGAACGTGGCTGCCCTGGAACAGTCGCAGAGTGCACTGGCCACCAATGATGTCAGAGATCCCAGTCGGCAGCCCCCTAGAGCAGTTCAATTGCCTGCCGCCGGTACCTGCCCTAGTCGTTAGGAATTCACCAGTCTGTCCCTGCCTGTCGGGCCTAGTCTCGTTCTATTCTAGGCGAGAGCTTCCGCGACGAGACGAGAGCATCCCCAAGCCGGCGTGTGACAGGCGACCCTCGATGCAATTTTTTCTCGAACGCGCCCATGCTCCCCTCCCCTCCCCCGTCCCCCTGCTTGAGATCGGAGGCGGACCCCTGGCTCGCTCCAGATCGGGCACGTGCATCGGGCACAAGGCGGGGGAGCGGGATGCATGCCGAGCCAGCTAGCCACCTGAGCACTCTGGGTTCGTATAGCATGGAGCAGAGACGACGAAAAGGGGTGTGTGCCATAAGCTCCCACGGCTGCCAGCTCACGCAGCTCACGGGGGCGCGTGATCTGGTGACCACCCCGGAGGCGCAGTAGCTGTCTCGGCCAGATTGCCCTGAGTTGCCTGAGCTCCGCTGGCGTCCGCCGGGTGCAGCCGTCCAGGCCAACAGCCAACATCCCAGTATCCCAGCCGCGCAGGGTCCAGAAACAAGCCCTCCGACGGAACCTGCCTCGGGTCATCTCCATGCCCATTGGGCGTGGGCCTGACCAACACCAACAGGTCCTGGCCACCTCTCCTCCGTCGAGGCCTCACTGCTGCAGCAGCGCAAGCAGCAGCTGGGCCGGACGACGCCGGGCTAACAAGACGAGGTAGAGGAGGGGTGCCACTGCTACCCACATTGACGATGACGGTCGCTCCCCCGCTCGCGCGCGCGTGTCAGCCTTTCGATAGAGTCATCCTTTAGATAGCATGCCGTCCTATCTCTTGGCCGTGTGGCAGTCAGCCAGCCTTTCTGACACCGCGCAGGCTGAGGTGTGCCTTCTCTGCTCTAGTCGCACAGAGAAATGTCACTTTCTTTTGCTGCGCCCAACCGCCGTCCAGGCTCCAGGCCTCTTGGCCGCGCCATGTCGGGGGCTGAAAGGATGCTGCGCAGTCCATTTATTGATACTGTCAGCCTGGCACGGGACCATTGCGCCTATACCCTCTTACTGGTGCCTTTCCGACGCCTCAAGCCCTCTTGCAGGCGCTAGGCTGGCGGGATCGTACAGCCGCGCAACCACCAAGACGAGGCCACCCCTGGCTGGCGCTATCCCGAAGCTCCTATAAAGCCGGGCTTGCCCCCACGTCCCTCCATCAGGAAACTGTACGACGTCTTTATCGTTATGCTCGGTCGCCCTGTCCACCGACTGCCACGTAGCTAATCTTCTACGCTCCTCCCCTGCAAGCGCCGCCTAAGTGGACTGCCCCCCAGCCCGCCCCCCAGCTGCCCTCACACACGTCGCACCATGGAGCCCCATATCTGCCAAATCGTGCCGCCGTACCTTCTCCAGGGTATCGTCTCCAGCGCGAGCGACGATGTCACCGAGGCCCGGAAGAAGGTTGCTGAGCGTTCCCTCGCCCAGCATAAGACTTACATCGCCAAACGCACCGAGCGCTTCAACGCTCTGATCCAGCCGCGGGGCCAGCGCCAGCCGATCCACCGCTCCATTGTCCCTGACTTTCTGCTTAAGCACATCTCTGAGGATGAGAGCGCCGACGAGGATGTCAGGGCCCGGGCTAAGCGGGATCTCGAGCACCTGGAGGGGGTCCACGCCTCCTATCAGGCTCAGCAGGTTGGGTCCTCTACGAGCGCAGCTGAGCAGCACACGCTAGCTAGTCTGGCAGCGCCGAAGCCTTCGAAGCCTAGCCAGGGCTTCTACCGCGCCGTGTACGATGCAAAAAATGACGATAATGAGGACAACCTCCCCGGGCAGATTCTGCGCACCGAGGGTCAGAAGCCCGCGACGGACGGCCCGGCCAACGAGGCCTTCGATAACGCTGGCCACGTGCTGGACTTTTACCAGTCCGTCTTCAACTGGAAGAGCATCGACAACAAGAACATGCATGTCCTCAGCTCCGTTCACTTTGGCACCGACTACGAGAACGCCTTCTGGGACCCGGAGAAGATGCAGATGGTGTATGGCGACGGCCATGACTTCCTGTATCACTTCACCAAGTGCCTCGATGTCATCGGGCACGAGCTTACGGTACGTAGCGCTCTTCCTCGGCATAAAAAGAAACCCCCATTGCTGATATGGCCACTGTAGCATGCCGTCACGGAGCACACGAGCCCCCTCGACTACCAGGGTCAGCCGGGTGCACTCAACGAGCACATCTCGGATGTCTTCGGCATCATGGTGAAGCAGAAGGTTGAGAATGAGACGGCCGCGGCCTCCGACTGGCTGATCGGCGAAGGCTGCTTGCTGCCCGACGTCAAGGGCGTGGCCCTGCGCAGCATGAAGGACCCCGGCACTGCCTACGACGACCCCCGTTTTGGCAAGGACCCGCAGCCGGCCGATATGTCCGGTTACAAAGTCATCACTGAGGACAATGGGGGCGTCCACCTATACAGCGGGATTCCGAACCGAGCATTCTACCTCGCGTCGGTGGCCTTTGGCGGCTACTCGTGGGAGAAGGCCGGCCAGATCTGGTGGAAGACTATGAACAGCGGCCGCGTTCCACCCCGATGCACCTTCCTTCAGTTTGCCGACGTGACCGTAGAGACGGCCGAGGAGCTATTCGGAGATGACGCGGCCAAGACTGTGCGTGACGCCTGGAACCAGGTGGGCGTAGTGCGCAAGGGCCACTAGGACTATGGACCCATGTGCGCCGACCGGCTGTATGAAACAGGAAGCCGGTCAGGATCGTGAGTAGTATTAGCAACAGCTTTTCAAATTTACTTTTTAGCACGTTAGCCCAATATTCCCAAATAATGCGCATCTGTCTTATTCTTGTCCTAAGGCCTTCAGTCCCAGATTATCAGCTCCGTATTATTTTCGATGCTGCATGCATGATAGCTACCGTTTCCTTGAACGAATATCTTTACATGGGTAAACATCATGAAAGCAACATGAGAAGATAGACTAGCACAGACTACATACGCGTGCGAAGAGCCTATACCGAATCAACACCAATCCCGAAAGTTACCCATCAGCTCATCCGCGCAGCGACGACAGTGGCTTTGCTCAAATAAAACTAACAATTCCGCGAAAGATGTCAACAATCTCTGGATCAAACTCAGATACCCAGTTTGGCTCCTGTGGCTCTTGGCCTTGGTTCGCTGAGATTGGGCGCCCTTCGTCGCCCGTGCCAATCTCAACATCATGCTCTGTTTTGTTGTGGATCAATGGTAGCCTCTCCTTGGAGAGGCGAACTTCAGCTTGGGAACCTGTACCGCTATTGGAGTAACCCACTGTCTCCATGCAGTACGTGTTATTTGGCGATTTCCGCGGCACTACACCTGGGATATCTTCAACCGAAGGGGAGCTGTCGCGTCTCAAGTCGACATCAGGGGCTTTGCGCTGTGGGTGTGGCGGCGGGAGAGAAGAGAACCCCGGCGATGATAGCTGTATCAAAGAACCGTCACTCTCGTCGGCCGGTTCCGAAGGAAAACTGGAAGCAACACTCGCTTCGCTGAAATCGAGTTGCTGCTCCCGACTAGATGACCAAGCTTCTGAGGTCAAGAGCACCGGCGTATCATCGCTAAGATCAATGTAATCCACGTGGGGGCTTATGTAGCTTGGTCTGTGGTTATTGTTCCGCACGGGGGGCCCAGACGTCTGGTTAGGTGATGCCTTCTTTGGGATGCTAGAAGGCAAATCATAAAGAGTCTTCTGTCGTTTGGAATCAGATCTTGAGGCTTCATTGTCTGGACCCCCGCGAGGTCTCTTGTTCGCATCGGACTTTGGCGGCTTGTCCAAGCCCTCCCGGCAGCATCGATGCGTGCATGGCTTGCCTGCTCTGGTCAGCGACGCCCCAGCGCATGGATGACTGCAAAGCCACTTCCCATTGGCCATTGTGGCTGGCTGATGCCTTCGGGTCAGCTCTTGAATTGCTTGAATCCCTCGGCTCTTGGATTGGGAGGCTGGGAGGTCACAGTGTCCGTGTCCTGTGGAGGTTGCCTGCCTCGCGTTGTTAAGATGGCGCACTGCCCTATCTCGCCCTGGTCGGTTGAGAGCCGTAAAGAGGGGGGCCTGAAAAGCCTCCGCGGCATCGAGGAGATCTTGGTCACCAACTTCATCCTCCAAGTCCAAGGAGTCCGAGTCGTCCATAGTATGGCCAGATGCCATACTGTTGATTACCGGGATATTAGTGCGTATAGCTGTAGACGGTGGGACTTCAGCCGTCGAATCGGAAACTGGAAGCTGGAGAGCACACGAAACAGCTGTGCCTACAATTTCCTCGCAGCTTAGATAGCAGATAACCTCCCGGTCCTCAAGTGCCAGGAGAGCTTCGAACTTCTGTACACGTCCATGGTCTGGGTTGATGGCTTTGATGTCGCCTCTCCAAAAATAGAGCAAGCTTCCGTTATTGGTCTCAGCCAAGAGTGTGATCTTGGGAGGTGATCTTTGCCAACTTGTATGATACTGGGTGTTTTCGTATCGAAGCATGACTGAGACTGTTGCTGCGGTCTTGCCGTCGACTCCTCTAGATTTCACATCTTTCGGATAGGCGATCTCCGCCTCCAGCTGGAATCTCGGGAACCTTTCTAAAGCCACCATTGTCGATTTTCCGAAAGGCGGGTTGCGGCCCATGAGATTTTCGATGCCTGTATAGTCACGTTCCCATAGCTGGCGGATTGTATGTACCCCCCGGCCGGCAAGTCTCTTTACCGATGCCGGCCCAAACCCTGGAATTTGGGTAAGCTGCGAGGAACGGCCTTCCCAAGCCTCAGCAGCTGCCGATCTAGCGAGTTCGAGGGCGGCTTTCATGCTGATGCTGTCAGATTCGAATTCCTTGCACTCGATGACACACCTTGCTATCCGCTGAGCCAGTTCAAAGACTACCTTCGTCTCGGCCAGGAGCTGCCACTTGAGTTTGCTAGCCTCTTTCGTGTCTTGGTACTGCACAATACCAAGAGTGGCCTGCAGCAGCAAAGATACCTTGTGCCATCCTAGAATAGGGATCTCCTTGATGGGAAATCGGATGGATGGGTCACTGTTGAGTTGCCGAAAAAGCGGGCGCTCTGCAGACTTCATCCGAATCTCTGAGAACTCGGCGGCATGGCAAACAGTTATAAACTAGAGAAGAGTGTTAGTAGTGCAAGAAGACCTCGATTATACCGCTACATACCAATGTCTCTAGAGAGCTTGCCCTCGGGATGCTCATGAGGAGTTCCATGGTTTCAAATTTGATCAAGTACTTGGACATCGCCCGCCCATAGATGGTGGCGGTGAACTTCTCGTCATCAGCAACAATCTCGGCGGCCTGCAACAAAGCGATGTCCCTTTCGCATATGCTCTTCAGCAAATTGCGGGAATTATTATCTTGGTTGTCGTCAAGCTCCCCTGCCAGTCGATAATGGGAAGGGTTCTTTCGTAAACGGACATTTAAGAACGAGCCTTTTAGCCAAGTTTCTGCCGACACTTGGTTAGTGATGGTGCCAAGACATATTTCGGCGTTCAGATGCTCGATGAGGTTAATATGCAACGTGCTCTCGAGAGTTTCCTGGCCGGATACCATCCTCTCGTATCGAGCCTTAGTGGTGTTGCGGGTGAGGATTATACCAGTTGCGCTGTCGTCGAATTGGGGTCGCCCAGCGCGACCCAGCATCTGCATGACCTCCAGGTCCGCAAGCTCCTGCAGCCGGTTCTCCGAAAACCCGAAGGTACCCTTGATCACGACGGTGCTGCAAGGCAAGTTGATACCCACAGCCAGAGTCGAAGTGCAGCAGATGAGTGACAGCTCGCCCTTCAAAAAGTTCTGCTCAACAGCATTTCGATCTGAAGGGTCCAGGCCGGCATGGTGGTAGGCGACACCAAACTTGACGAGTTCTTCAAGGCCGCCACTAGCAACAGGAATGCGGGATGAAGGAGATTTCCAGGGTTTGTCATCTGGTGACATCGATGTCCACCACTGGGCCAGCATTTTTGCCGTAGACTCGCATGACTTGCGCGTGAAGCAGAAAATGATAGTCGGTTTCCCTTTAGCGTGCTTGCGGAGGAGCATAGGGAGTTTCTGGTCCAAGAATTTGTCAAAGACAAAATCATTTCCACCGCATTCGTAACCGTATACGTGTTTCTGCAACTTCACGGGGCGTAGATCCTCACCGAACTTCTCGTGCCGTGCAGGCAAGTGGCGAGAAGCATCGCTCTGTCCGAGCCACTCGGAAATGTCGTCCGAATTTGGAACGGTCGCACTCATAGCCACAAAACGGATACCAGAGTTCATCGTCTTCATACGAGACACCACGGCTTCGAGAGTGGCACCACGCACATCCTTGAGGATATGGACCTCGTCGATGAGGAAGAGTTTGACAAGGCCGAGCAGTCTTCGATGATCTTGCCACTTCCTGGTCACCGAGTCCCACTTCTCTGGGGTAGTGACGATAATGGATGCTTGTGCAACTCGGCGTAGTTCGGTCTGGGCGGTATCTCCAGTGAGCTCTGCACACTCGAGGTTGATATGTCGAAACTTGTTCGTCCAGTCCCGAGCCCTCTCAGCGCAAAGTGCCTTTGTCGGAGCCTGGTACACCACCTTGAAATTCTGGTCTTGGGAGTCGGCGATCAGCTTACAAATTGTAAGCTCCAGTACCACTGTCTTGCCACTCCCTGTTGGGGCGGATACGACCAAGTTGTCGTTGGATTTGAAGGCGGTGTGGAAACACTTAGACTGGACCGCGTTGAACAGTGGATATGGGAATACAGCACCAAATCGGTCAGGAAGTGCTGTCCGCGGGCTAATAAGTTGTATGCCATGTGCAATAGGAGGTGCATGAGGGAGGCTAATATGAGAGACGCGCTCAGCGGGAGGTCGGTCTTGCGATGTCGGCCCTCTTGACGTCGACGGAAGAGAGTCGACTTCACTTGGCGAAGAATCGTGGTCTGCCTGTGGTTTCTGTAGCGGCGCTTTGAGAGTAGATGCACGTCGCATAGGCGCTGATGAACTAAAGGCTCGTTGCTTGCCCGCGAGCGGCGAGCTCAGGACGGTATCGCCTGGATGGCCTGAATTAGTCCTTTATATCAGGATTAGAAGGGATGCCTAATCCAACACGACAGAAAGCGAACACAGGCGTTTGATCGGCAACCAAAATCTTTTTATTATAAGGAGACGGCCACATACCTGTTGTTATTTCCTCAGCGAGACACAGGCTTGTGGCTGCCTCACCCTCTCTCGGAGCGATGGACAGGGGCTGATTTAGAGGCAGTTGAGAGGAACTGCGGAATCCGCCACGAGGTATCCAGTCGGGAATTGCAAAGTTCCTCGTAGCAGAACTTGAAGGGATTCGATATTGGTCTGAGATAGATGTGGCTGCCGGAAATGAGGAAGGAGGACGCGGCCCAAGTCGGTTGGAAGGACCTGGCAGCACGAGATGCCCAGAATCTATACGAAGTTAGCACAAACAGCGGACGGGGACCTGTTTAGGGCATTTGCCTAACATGAAGTGGATAAGGGACGGGGACTCTGACGAGCCCGTGAGAAGCCCGGCGAGCTCGGAGGTTGGCAACGGTCAGACGCTGGCTCTTGACGCTGGCTGTAGCTACGCAAACCCAATGGCTGGAGGTGGGCTGGATGCGAAAACGGCAGCGAAGCGTCTGACGCGTCTCGTCCCGGACGCATATTGCCCTGAGGGAACTGCTCTGTGCCCATAATGAAGAAAGCGGAGATAGCTAGGGTTGAGAGGAGCACGAGGTCTCTCGTCCGAGCGGAGGCTCCTGCATTGCTGGGAGCTGGAGATGCCAAAGCAGTGATGGCAACAAAAAGAACTGCGACAGAACGACGAGTGGATCGCACTATAGGCAGCTAAGGTACCAGAGACACATTTCCATAGCCCGTTCTCGGGTGTGGTGGCGGGGCAAGAGGTGTGGGTGTCTCCTTCCCCATAATGACGAGCCTCGTCATGGAGACGCCACGGGCAAAATACCGCTAGAGGCATTATTGGCTGGGGAAAGACAGTCAGAGTTGTTGAAGGCTGACAGACTGGGGAGGGATTGGGACTCGGCGCAGGGCGGACGCTGTATTGGTTAACACTCTCCTGAGAGGAAGGCGCTACAGAAAGTTTACCAACACAGATGAAGCACCAGAAGGTATTGTCACGATAAATTCGGTACTATTTGTTGCTACCCAATATCCTGCTAGCCTTATATACTCGTCAGTGAGGCCCATTAAGCAGCTCTGTACGGGACCGGCGGCCAGTCAAACGGCGCCTTGTCAAGATCCATTTGTACCCTGCCTGTCTCATCCAACCAAGCGCCCTCGTCGTATATGGGTATCGTCTTGCGCGTATGTGAAACCTCCTGCCTACTGACTCTGGCCTCGTCTCTTGGTATCCATAGCTTTGGCAGCGGCGTCCACATTTCGGGAGGCCAGTAGGCGTCGCGTGCGTATTTCTGGTAGTATTCGACCTCTTGTGGCGGCGCCATCCACGCCGCGCCGAACTTGACTTGCATGGCCTGGAAATCCTCGAACACATGTGGATGCAGCCAACGTGTGAAAAAGTTTGGGGGCTGGCCTGGGCCAGGCGCGAACCATAGCCGCGCTCGCTCGAGCATTCGTGTCAGGCCGGAAGCCTCTGCCTCTTTCTCCACCTGAGAAGTAAATATCGATTTGGCCATCTGGCCGAGGGAGGCGACCAAGGTACTGCCCCCTTCGATGCCTCTGGTCGCGTATGTGCTCATTTCGCCCGCCGGATCCGGCTCTCCAACCGGGTCCTCAATGTCCGTGTCGTAGAAAACGTCCCCGGTATCCAGGGCATCGTCCTGGTCGTCATACTCAAAGTCCTGGACCCCTCCGAGGGCCAGGGTGCGTGGTAGATTGTAGAGAAGAGGACCGATGGCGTCGTTGAGAGAGAAGTGAACGATGATGGTGAAAACAAGAAACACCACCATCAAAAAGAGGGCGGGAAGGGGAAGGGATATCTGAAGGGCAAAGAGCCCGATGAGGCATACTTGCGCCATGTATATGCCGACAATAAGATGTGTCAGCGCTCTGGGGTATAACAAGCCTTCGCTGTCAGGCTCTGGTGTGTAGGAGTAAACAAGGTTGTATCGGTATGCAACGTAAATGCAGCCCATGCCGAGACCCGAGAAGATGAGGATAAGGGGAGCAATGCAGGCGTAGCTCATGGCTGGGCTTTCTGTTAGTTACGCCTCACCGAGCTTCATCGTTCTAGGGGATACGACGTACCAATCACGCCCATGTTGGAGAATACTGGGAATAGTGCACCCCAATGTACTCTCCTGAGTCGGTGCCAGGCCCCAAATCGAAACCTCGGATTCTGCGACCTCTTGTTCAGTTGGTGGCGAACCAACTCAGGAATGTGCGCGAGGCTCCAGGCGCTGCGCCCGAGGCACTGGACCAAGATGTACGAGAGATAAAAGTTGGAAGCCTTCGGCAGGTTCTCCGACAGCAAGTCCTTGGCCGACCAGGGGTCTTCGAGGATTTTAGAGAAGGCCGCCGATGCAGCCGAGGTCAGTGTAGTGATTAGGAAGACCTGGACCACTTGGAAGACGAAGTAGGCCTCCTGAGTGAATAGCTCGACCTGCGTCTTGGTGGGAGATCCAGCAACCCGAGCACACGCTAAAGAGAGATGTCAGAGGCGCACCGGTCTCTAAAAAGGTGCTAGCTCGCCCCAGTAGACGCGAAGACGTACCTCGTAGCATGTAGGGAACTGCGGCCATCAGAGCCGACAACGCCAAGGCGGGCAGGAGGCCCTGCAGCACGCCCTTGACCGCAGCAGGAAGATCGTTAACCCAAGACAGAAACTTCACGTTCTCGGCCAGAAACCCAATGTTTGATATAGCTCCAACGATAGCCGAGGGGATAGACCAGAAGATGATAGCGGCTGTGATGGCACCCATCATTAGCAATCGCCGCATAATGCGCTCCCACCACTTAATCCTCAAGGAAGACCAAATCACATCGTCAGGTTTCACGCCGATAAAACGTGGCGCCATGTGGAGCGGGAGGTGGTGGGCCAGGACCTGGTACGCTGTCTGGGCATTCGCAAGAGTGTCGAACTCAACGAAGACCGAGTTCAGGGGCGTCCCGTCGCCACGACGGTGTTGGCGGCGGAGCTTTGCGATCTGTACGCTGAGCGCCTTGATCCTCAGCCTGGTCCACCGAATCGTATCCACCTGGCGTCCATAGTTGGCGATGGGTCGATGAGTCGGGCGCGACTCGACAGGAATCCACTGCGCAGCCACAGAGCCCCTGACATCGGGCAGGGAGGGGTCGAGCCCATAAGGATGTTCATACAGGTCCGGGTCCTGCTCCTCAGTGGCGTGTCGGTGCTGCAGCTCTACGGGAGAGGTCGGTGCAGACATGGACCCTCGCACGGTCTTGGTGTTCACGTCCTCTTCCTTTCCGTCCCATACGGACCGGCTCTCTCCGCTGGCTCCAGTTTCGCCCGTCCATCGGCGCGCCGAGAGGAGAGATGGCGCGTCGCGGGGCGAGCGGAGCGCGTTCATATGCTTGCTGATGGCCTTGTTCCGAGCGGCATTGGCCAACTTGATCAAGGCAATCTCTGCTTTTTCGAGCCTGAGCGATGTCTGCTCCCTCTCCTCGACTAGCCTGCGCAAATCGTTCGTGTCTGTCGGGATCCAGACGGTCTTGACGGAGGGACCGAACAGCTTCCGTATCTTGGATTGGCGCAAGAGCGGCCGCGGGACGCAGGTAAAGAGAACAGTCCTCGACGACAGGCGTTGCGAATGCGGCGCGGATAGCAGATAGGCCTGTCGTAGATTGATCCAATAGATGCACTCGCGGCAGATCGTGAACAGGACAAAGCCTGGCGCGTGTCAGACCAAGAATAGCAGCGACTGAACCGGTCAAACTCACCAAAGAAGATGTATGCTACGACAACATGCGCCATGAAGACCCTAGGGTCCTTGACATTCCCGATAGTGAGAATGTCGAGCTGGGAGAGACCGGCGGTCCCCGTGCCGTGAATGGGCAAGAGGATCGGCCAGGTGCAGATACAGCCCGCAGCTGAGATGGTGGCGAGGAGCTTGATGTACCGTAGGAAGAAGAAGCCATCAAGGGAAGTGGTCCTTAGGACCTCGTCATCAGGGATTCGGTAGAAAGCTTTGATCCAGTTGAACAGCCCGGATGGAAGAGTCGGGCTTGCCTCACTAGCCACATGCCGCTCTACATTAGCAGAGAATATCTCGACGTGGGTTGGATGAATGGGGTCTTACGCAGGAAGCCGGACGTTCGACAGAGTCTTTGGCGCATAGACTCTGGGGTTCCTGCTCCGAAACGCAATGAAGATGGCGAGGCAGATGGCCGAATAGATCAAGATGGGGGCAAGTGTGATGCCCAAGGCGTTGGCCGACGCGGAGTCGCTTCCCGACTGCGTGGCATGGCTGAGGGTGCCGCCCGAGGAATTGTCACGCCCGGAGCCCACTCGGGGGTCGTTGGGATCGCTCTGCGAAGGTTAGCGACAAAATCGGGGGCTTCGCTGATCGGCGGCCTGGGTTGGGGTTGGGGGTCAGGGGGAGAGAGGATGAGGCAATCGAGACCTAGCCCCGCTGCCCCATCGCCAATCAATCAATTGGCGACCGCAGACCGCGGGCAATCGGGCCACGAGAGCGACGAGGAGTTAACGTACCAGCAGGTCGCGCGCCAGAAACTGCAGGCCCGGAGGGCCCGTTTCGAGCGTCATGATTTCTGGAGAGACATCTTCCTGTGATGCTTTCCAGGAGGGCTGAGGAAGGAGCATTAAGTTGGGGATCAGGAGGTGAGACCTGCAAAGGAGGCAGCCTCACTTGATGCCAAGACTTGGACCCTCAAGTGGGGTAGAGGGCGTTGGGCTTAGCAGAGGTCGCCATGCCATTGGCCGGCCGCTATCGCCGAGGTCGCATTACGGCAGCGCATTGGCCGAGTTGTGGCGCTGGGGTAATTTATATCAGCTCTGATTCCGTACCCACGCAAGCCACGCTGGTGCGTTATTGATTCATTGATTCGGGTGCCCCGGCTGATAGGTCGGAGTGGCCGCCGAGAGGACGCCATCAAGAGAGTGTCTCAGCCAGAAAAGAGAGAGCCGTGTGTGTGACGGGCCGCGAAACTCGACCCCAAATCCTCAAATTCTGATTGACATAGACGACACCTCCCGTCTAAAGCAGTAAGATACAGTGCTTGCGTAGTACGAAGTACGCCGGCTAGACTAAGTCTAGACGGGGCGCAGTCAAGGTACAGTCTAGAGGGCTATAGCTAAACTTCCTACACGCTTGTCCAGCCTCACCTAACAATTGAAGCTCGAGAAGACCACACACGAGTTTTTGTACTTGTCCTAGCGCAACACGGCCGTCCGCTGCCGTACTAGGAACAGCTTCCCGACAGCACAGCAGCCACCGAGGTCCAGAAGCAAAGGTCTTGCCGACCGTTTGCTCCAATGCGCAGGCCGGAATAACGCCAACGTGCACCTGCAAGGTCGCAATTGGGCCCCCTTAAAAAGGCTACTCCGCACAAGACGCGGCAGCTGAGAGTTACGACAACGAAGTGTCCGACAAGGGACGTCGAAATGAGCCAATGAGTCTCACCGCCCCTGATAGCTAGGGAGCCAATGCACGCAGATGAGGAGAAGGGTCCGGTTTGGGGTGAAACAAAATATTAAAATCAGCATTTTTGTATATTAGCTTCCGCTGCCCCGCGCACCAATCCCAGCTGGTACCTCACGGAATGTAGCGGAAGTTCGGGTGCCTGGACCCAAGGTCCACCTGCTCCTCCGGCGTCAGGCCCTCCAGGCGGTGGTCTCGCTTTCCCGCGGCCCGCAACTTGTTCTCGCGCGTGCAGTAAAGGATGCCGAAGAGGGCGAGGAAGACGACAGCAAGGTTGGCGCCCAGGTTAATCGAGTGGCCGGTAGGGTAACGGGGCGAATCGGCCGCGGTGTACGTCCAGCTGTGTACGTGTTAGCGACCAGGCAGAGAGGGAGTAGGGAGGGGGAGAGGGGTTTTAGCCCAGGGACGGGATACGCACGTTGCGACGATTCCGCCAATGGTGCCGAGCGTGACAATGTAGGCGCTCGTCACGGCCCGCACGGCGGGACCCGCAGAGTCTATTCGGCCAAGGTTAGCACCTGCAAGCCTTCAAAAAGGGAAAGGAGCTAGCTGTCGGACTGGGGGGCTTGCTTACTGTTCATGCCCCAGCTCAGGAAACCTGGGCCACCGGGGAAGGCGCCGATGGCAACGAAGAAGACGGCCATGTAGCGGATCCTAGGTTCCACAGCCCAGCGCAGGAGGGCGAAGCCCACGACGGCAATGCACGAGAACGCCGAGAGGTAGATGCCGCGGCGCTTGGTCTTGTCGCTGATATAGGCGATGGCGACGGCCACCAGGCAAGCGCACACGTAGGGCGGCACCGTGTACAGCTGGGTGATGGTGCTAGAGCTGGTCCATTTGAGATCGCTCAGGATGGTGGGCAAGAAGATGGACAGGCCCTGCACGGTGATGTTGATGAGGAAGAACCCCAGCGCGCACGTGTAGTTGTGGATGCAGAAAACGGCGTCCTTGACGTGCTTCCATGTCACCTGCTCCTCGGCATCGCCCTTGTGCTCGCGCGCGAGGCGCTCGGTGGCAATGCGGCGCTCGCGGTCATTGAGGAACCACGCGGTCGCGGGCGACGTGGGCATCCAGATGGGGGCTATCAGGCCGACGAGGACCGTGATGAGACCCTCGAAGAAGAAGATGTTGCGCCAGGTGTGAAGCTGAGCGCCCTCGGCCCCCCAGGGCGGGATCTGCGACAGACCGGCGGCGAGCAGGCCGCCGAAGGCGCCGGCGATGGAGGCGGCAGACACGTAGATACCAACACGGAAGAGCAGCTCCTGGCGCTTGTAGAAGCAGCTGAGGAAGAAGGCCATGCCGGGCATGGCGCCGCCCTCGAACACGCCCAGGAAGGCGCGCGCCGTCATGATGCCCTCAAACGACTTGACGAATGCGGTGCCGATGGAGACGATGCCGAACATGCAGACCAGGAGCGGAAGGTAGAAGCGGCCGCCGATGCGCTTGAGGAGGATGTTGCTCGGCACCTCGACGAGCAAGTAGATGATGTAAAAGATGGACAGCGCCCAGTTGAACCGGACGCCCGTGGCCATATCCAGCTCCGCAGCCAGACCCTGGATTCGGGCATTTCCAATATTAATGCGGTCGAGGAACTACATGGAGGTCGTGTTAGTCGTGGGCCGCCGAGTGGGTAGTGCAGGAGCAAAGTAAACAAAGGACGAGCAGCAGGGAGGGACGCAACGGAGCACATACCGTCAACATGTATAGGACGGTGACAAGTGGCACCGTGTGCCAATCGATCTTGTGGCGAATCATATCCTCCTCCTCCTTGGACCATTCCAGCTCGCCGAGGTCTGAGCTCGAGTGCGAATGCTGGGCGCCCACCTCCTTCTCATTTTGCTCTGCTGCTCCTCGTCAGTGACCCTGTAGGACAACATGCTCGCGGGTGGCGGCGGGCATCGGCAAGGGGGCAGAGGACTGACCGACGATATCGTGCTTGGTGTCCATGGTGGTCCTCGATGCCGTCGTGCGAACGGGCAGTGGAAGTTACGAAGGTTTGGGAACGACGTTCAAAGAGTCAGGAAACCAGCTAGATCGGTGTACTTGTATGTCTTCTAGACCCCAATCGATCCCGCATTTCCTTCCCGGCCGGGCCCCCCTCCCCCATCCAACCGAATTTTTTTTTCTTCAGCATACTCCCATATTGCCAGGATGGAGGGGGAACCATCCTTGGTCCTTGCTCGCCAAGCCTATCCGTATGCCTGCTACAGTTAAGCGATCCTATCACCCAGTACAGCGCCCCATTTTCCAGCGGCTTGGCAAACCGAGAGGTTCGGGGATGAGGAGATGGAGGTGGGGTAACCCCTGCCGTTGCCATGAAGCTTGAGGCCCGATGCGGGCGGGCGGCGAGGCCAAGCGGTCTGGGGTAGCTCCATGACTCGGTAGTTGAAGGCAGCGCATCTCTCTCAAGCTTCCGCAAGGGCGGCGTGGGCCCCAGAGACCCCAAAGCCCAAGGCCTGGACCTCGCCAGCTTAGCGCAGCGCTATCCACGCGCAGCTCGCTCTCTTCCCTCGAGTTTGCGGGAGATGGTTGGTGGCAAACTCGGTGGTGGGCAGCTCATGTACACAGCATCTACTAAGCTTTACTACCGACGACTATTGGTCGTGCGAGCATACGAACGGACTGAGATGATTTGCGTGAAGGCACGGGTCGTTGGCAACACAGCATATCTAGGGGCGGTAGCGTTTCGGCCCCCGCTGACTTTGACATCCAGACCCTAAAATATCAGCCTAAGCAGCAGTTCCATATTGGGGGGGGATGATAATTGGGAAGTGGATCGCAGGAGATGCGGGCGCCTCGGCGGCAGGCGGCCAACGACGAGGGCCCTCGGCCAAATGCTCGTCTATCGCAACAATTAGACCCCCTCATTTACCCGGACGACGGCTTCCCGCCCATTCGGTACGGCCCCGGATGCAGGGAAATTGAAGATTAATATCCGGGTCATGTCGGTGCTGGCCCAGCTCGCGGGGCGGCGAGAGCCAGATCAGGTACAGCGCCGCGTGGTTGTCGACCATCCGGGCTGCAACTCTACAGGGGGGCACGAGGGAAGTTGGGGGGGTGGATGTCCGGACGGCGGCGCGCAGAGCCATGCCCGCCTGCGCATCTATGATGCATGCTTATGGGACGAACGGCGAGTTTACGCGGGAGATGGGAGAGAAGCACGAGCTACTTGCTGGATCGGTCGAGACAGGTCAAATCAGGTGGACAACTAGGGCTCAATCCGGCCTTACTAAGGGGTTGGTAAGGTCAAGCGGCGTTCTGAGGGGTTTAGCTTCGAGAAGCTTGGCATTCTGTTTCGGGCGACTAAGTCGCGGAGGTTGAAGGCAGCCGAGCGCCCGGGAGGGGGAGTCTGGGGAAGCCTCGGTCGACAAGCCGGCCGGATGAGACCACCTTCTAGGCAATCGTCATTGCACAGCTGGTGATTTGGGGGTCCCGTCACAAGATGTGCATGCATGCCTTATATATTGTATGCAATTGGCTGCTCGTGGCTACCACAACAGCAAGCCCTTTGCTGACCCAAAAAACCAGCTCGTCAGGAACAAAAGGCCCATCGGAGCAGCAGGCTCAACCCCCTAATTATGGGAGGAGATTGTGCAACTCCGGCTCTCCAACCATGATGGGCGAGGAGCATTGTTATCATCTATAAATGCAATACCACATTCGCTTTGGTCAGCCTGGCCGCCATCAGTCCGAATATTCGCCGGATCTGGTAACATTGTCGAGTTGCAAACAGGCAGTTATGTCCAGGCTCATTGGTGCCAAGGTCGTCGTCCGGGTTCTATTTCTGTGCGCCGGCCGCCGCCTCCTTAGCCACACCCCAAGACAAGCTAAGCTGCTGGTGGCTCTCTGGGCCGCCGCCGCTGCCGCCGCCATGCAGCATAGCCAGGTGGCTGCAAAGTACAGCATGTATCATGTATGCACAATGGCTTTACAGCGCCCACCAAGATATGTCGCCGCTCTGGTGCAGCCTGTCCCAAGCCACTCACCCATACTTTCTTCTCTTCCTGGAGGCTTTCGGGCGTCCTGTTAGGTATTATTATACATACATACCTCTCCATAGGCAACCAGCCAAAAGTCAAGGTATTGGGCAGTGCTACCCTCCCCTCGGCTCTTTCTCGGCAGTGACACTGAGCTCGCCGAGGGTGGGCGAGGACGAAGCCCTGACGAGCAGGTTATCCGGGGTGCCAGAGGGCAAAATAATTACCCAGCAAAATGGGAAGCGCAATCGGTCGGTGGGTTAAGATCGCAGCCGTGATCGCCAAGATGCGGTCCCCACGTGCCGGCTTTTTGGCCACACATGCCGGCTCCGCGTGGGCTCCTCTCTCTATCTTGCACCACACAAAAGGGTAGTATGTTGGCTACTCACGCTACTATAGATATGTACAACTACTGAGTGCAGGTTTTTTGGCCTCTCTGGGCGGGCAAACGAGGGGAATGCCGGGCGCACCCACTGTCTAGCAAGGATGTCAAGCCCTCGGGAGGGGGTTGGATGCCCCATCCCCCCCCTCTCTCCTTCCTCCTCCCTCTTCCGTCAGCCTCTTGGCCTGCGCCCAGGGTTCACCCCAGGCCCTGCGTCACACCGTTGCGACTGTCAGGTGGTTCGCAGGTGGCCATGCAGCCCTGAGCGATGCAACGTCGGGGATATGCTCCTGCCCAAACCGAGTCAAATAGCAATCCTCAAGACCCCTCTACCCCCCCTTCGCCGTAGTATGCACGCTGTAGACGATAGGCAGGCGAACTGGCGAATACTAAGTAGCTACAGCACTACGAGACAAGTCCTTAAGCAAACAGGAGTGCGAGGTGCGAATGCGCTAGAAGCGCAACTTGTGGATATGGCTGCTTGTAATCGCAAAAGTTCTGGAGCTAAACTGGGGTAGATGCCTAAAAAAGAACAAGAAACGTAAGTAAGCTCCTTTAGTTGCGCGGGCGCCTAGGCGCAGCCAGGTCTCGTCCACTCAAGGCCCCTTGCCCTTTCCTTCCTTCATGATCCGATACAGCCCAGCATAAGGCTCCTCGGCTGCCGTCATCGTGGCCTGTCGCCCCTTCACCCCGTCCACATCCTGAGGGCCGCTCAGCGCCAAACATCTAGGCAACGTTGCAAGCCTGAGTCGGCTGGGCGACCACAAGGCTTCCTATTCCGGAAATTTGCTGGATAAGAAGGGGGAGGCTTATGCACCAAGACCGACTCCGATTACCTCCTATAACGAGCAGGTGGTGGCGCGCGGGCCGGGTTGACGCTACGGCACGGCGACCGCCAAGAGCTAGGCTATCGTGGTATGACATACAGGCGCAGGGCGGGTGCAGCGTGAGCCCGACCGATTCCTACCATGAGAACTTGGGTTGCTGGCGATCGGCTGGGGCGCCGCCACCCCTGACGCGGGCGAGCTTCCGAGATAAGCTCGTTCCTGCCCGCCAGGAACGAGTCTATTGACAGCTTGCGTCTTGGCCCCGGCGGCCCAAGTCACGATGGGGCAACGCCAAACCACATGCGCGCCCGCGCGTGCCCATTGCCGGTGGCGGGGGGGAACCATCGCGGCCGGGGTGAGGTCGACCGGATAGGTCACTGGGGTCGCGAAGGATGCAGCAGTTCGGCGGATTCCATAACGAAACCCCCTGCGATGCTTTGCTACCGTTGCAGCGCGCGGGGCTTAGGAGAAGCTCGGCGTGAGGGCCAAGCCGCGCCCGTGCCGTTGCGGAGCTGCACCGACGAGCATTTTCCAGATTCCGGGTCGAGCTAGGTCGACCATGTATGCATCTTCGTGTACGCATATATATACCCTATGGACGGAGCCTGGCCCCTTACCCACGGCCCTGCAGTTGCCGCTGTGGCCTGTCTGCTGTTGACTCCTCCTCCTCGTCGTCCTTAGGCCCGCCCTCCACTGCCGTGTGTGATCACGACTTGCACCATGAGGCAAGCTTTCAAGTTCTTGGTGGCCTCGGCCTTCGGCGCCTTGTCGTTGGCCCTGCCCGTGACCGAGGTCGCCACGCGCGCCATCTCGGAGCTGCCCCGGCTCATCATCTACTACCAGACGACGCACGACAGCAACAACAACCCCATCTCGATGCTGCCTCTCATCACTGAGAAGAACATCGCGCTGACGCACCTGATCGTCTGCTCGTTCCACATCAACCTCAACTCCGAGATCCATCTCAACGACTACCCGCCGGGCGATGCGCACTTCGACACGCTGTGGCAGGAGGCCGCCGTTGTGCAGAACGCTGGTGTCCGCATCATGGGCATGGTCGGAGGCGCTGCTGCCGGCTCCTTCAACAGCCAGACCCTGGACTCGACCGACAACGCCACGTTCGAGCACTACTACGGTCAGCTGCATGACCTCATCGTCCAGTACAACCTGGAGGGTATGGACCTCGACGTCGAGCAGTCCATGAGCCAGTCCGGCATCACGCGCCTCGTGAACCGGCTGTACGCCGACTTCGGCTCCGGCTTTGAGATCACCCTGGCCCCGGTGGCGTCGGCGCTCAACAACGGCGGCAACCTCAGCGGCTTCAACTATAAGACGCTCGAGAGCGCCGTGGGCAGCGAGATTGCCTTCTACAACGCCCAGTTCTACAATGGCTTTGGAAGCATGGCCAGCCCCAGCGGCTACGAGGCCGTCGTGAAGAACGGCTTCGCCGCCAACAAGGTCGTGGCCGGCCAGATCACCACGTCGGCCAATGGCGGTGGCTTCGTGCCCTTCGCCACCCTCAACACCACCATTCGCACCCTGCAGGCCGAGTTCGGCCAGATCGGCGGCATCATGGGATGGGAGTACTTCAACAGCCAGCCCGGCGGCACCGCCGAGCCCTGGGAGTGGGCCCAGCAGATCACGGCCATCCTCCGGCCCGACAGTGTGGTGAACCTGACCGTTACCACCGAGACCGCCCAGGCACTGGAGGCCGCGTGGGACCGCAGCGTCGCCGCGAACAACGTGCAGGGCGCTCGCGTCCAGGCTTCGGTGCAGTCCACCACCACCTCTACCAAGCCCGACTACATGGCCCTGGTCAACGCCTAAAGGAGGTCATATCGCCTCTATTCACAGCGTCTTACTGCACATAGCGCATGGATATAGGCCACAGCAGGAGCGCGGCTCTGCTGTGTAAGCCACGCATTGAAACGGCGCCTGGCGTTAGCGGCCTTTATTTATTTTGTGGCTTTAATCCTAAATGCTATATCACACTGCTTCGCAACCCCCATTCAGCTATTCTATCCATCTGCAGTGAACAATGCCATACCATCCAGCGGTAGAAAATTGTCTAATATCTGTCCGTAGACGTTTCCTACGTCTTTCCCGAGTTGCGGTCTTCCCCGCAACCGGTTCTACTACTAGATGAATGAGCCGCACTTGCTTACCTGCCGGCATACCTGCGCCCCGGTCAGACCTATTTCTACCAACAGGGGCATCCCGCCGCAGCTAAGTTATGAAACACGCTCCCACCATCTCGTTGTCAGTTTTCTCCCGTTTGTTTATGTGATACTGCCCCGCCTCCTTCCAACGTCTGTCTTCTCACGGACCTGTCCACTATTTTCCAAACTGCGGGAATAAGGCGGTCTGCTAGAGCGAACAGGCCGACCAGCCCTCAGCGGGGTTGATGGTCATTAGCAATCGATTGCTGAGAATCGCCTAGTGCCGCCAGGGAAGGGCGGAAAACCCGGAAGAGAGGATGGCGAGCGGATGCCCATATCTAGCATCCTTTCGAACTGCCCTAGTCGCCCTTGGTCGATATCGGCAATCCGTTGCCATTGTCAATTCGTAGCCCCGGCCTGCCCACCGCTCATTGGGTTCTCTCCCATGGCCGCACGGATCCGGGCGTCGCAGTTGCATGCCCGACCGAGAGGCGCGCTGAGGCGTGGCAGCTAGGACCTATCCCGAAAACCATCGAGACTGGGCGATCGCAGCTGCGATGGTGTCTCCCCTGCAGCACGACTACCCGGGCCTTCAAGGCACAGGGCGGCCCTCATTGGCAGCTCGGAGCTGTCGCATGGATCTCCCGCAGGGGGAGACAGCTGCAGCTTATGCCGCACGGGCTGTGATGGGTCGAGAAGCTAGCATATTACCCCGGATCTGGTGTGGTCATAGCTCCTGCACGCTTGAGGGGCACGAAGCTTAGCTCTCAGGGACAAGCACACCTATATGCACCGCACACACCGCACACACCTGTTCGCCGCGCGGCGGGGTGTTCGTCTGCAGTATGTTGGGGGCTCGACCGCCAAGATATGTCCAGGACTGGATAGTCGACAGCACTGCGGGGAGGCGGGAGTAGTTGAC
Organism: Thozetella sp. PMI_491; assembly: GCA_021432635.1. NCBI lineage: Eukaryota > Fungi > Ascomycota > Sordariomycetes > Chaetosphaeriales > Chaetosphaeriaceae > Thozetella > Thozetella sp. PMI_491. Next base: position 388,035 of record MU270023.1, on the reverse strand, counting down.
CCTAGAGCAGGAGGGCGCCGCCAGCGCCTTCGCACAAAGGACCTCGATGTGTATTTAAACTGCCCGGAGGCCCTTCATCTCTAGTTTCAATCGAGTTGTTCTCCCAAGCTGCCCAAGTCAAAGCTCAAGAAGTGTATACCATCCGCTCCAGCATCAAACCACCACGCTACACTGCCCTCACCATCCACAATGGCCCCTTACTCCCGTCTTCTGCTCTTCCCCCAGCCCACCGTTGGTGACAGTGCTCCCATGTGGGACCGCCCTTCCAATAGGTCTCCCATCTTTATCGACCCCATCTCTCCCTCATCCCAGATGTGGGATAGGGAGGCCCAAGGCTCGCCCATTTTCATCGACGCCATCTTGCCCACCTCGCCCATGTGGAATCGACCGGCTGCTACCGTCCCTATGTGCCCCTGCTGTACTTCTACCATCATCCGGCCAGACGTAGATGAACCCCGCCCCGCAACTGAAGGACGCCGCCCATCAGTCAGCTCTCGCCGGTCTCATCACAGCCTGCGGAGCATGCCCTCAAACCTGGGCCTCAGGCTCCGGAAGAGCATTAGGAACCTGCGTTCCAAGACCAGTACACAGTCCCTGTGGTGAACATGACCACAAATTATTCGACAGAAAGTGGCTCGCAATCGCCATGCTTTATCTCCTTTGTCCGTTGAGCCGTTCCGGAGACGATTTGACACTATTGATTCCCGCAGAGGATATCTCCTCCCTGCACCATCACACATTTCCACATCTGCTATGCTGAGAGCCAGCCCAGCTTGGTTTCAAAACGACGAAACGGCCGTCACTTCTACACCCCACAGTCCAGAGCGGATATGCGGTTTCCTATTGTGTTTGGATGAAGAGTTGCGCAGGTGGCCAAGGCATCGGATGAACATGCCGACCAGGCCAGGGTGGTGGCCGGCTAAGGTACTGCCACGAGGGCGCGTTGACAGCTGAGCAGGGGTTGCCACTTTATGTTTCACCGATCTGCACGGTTGGGCCTTCCTGCAGGTGATCACTAGGAGTAGGGTAGGTCAAAGCGTAAAGGGATCTTCTATGTACATACATCTTAAATTATTTATGTCGATGTCGAGTATGCTTAGCACGATTCCTCCATTTGCCACAACAGGGTCCGCCTTGACCCTCGAACCCCTCCCCTCTCCCTAATCAAATGCTTCCTGCCAGGACCCAGCAAATTCAGTATGCCACTACATTCTCGTGCCAAGTACCCAAAGGGGGTTTATCGAGAATATATGTTGGTCTTTCGGCTATAGGTTAGTATTACTATGCGTTAATGAGTACTATCAAGTGTTCCTATGTGGTGAAAAACACTTTAGTGTAGCGTCTGCTAACCATACGATCCATCCGATTTTTACCGGCTATAGTAAACTGGACTTTACAATCGAGGGAAACTCACGCAAAAGCAGCGGAATGGATTCCCGCCAGGCCTCTACGGGTGTCTTTAAGGCCTAAGCAGCTGTCGTATTCCGAGGACACTTTGCTCCGGCCCCCCCTCTCCTGCATGGTAGGTGCCGCTAGCAACCTCAAGGTTGTGATGTACTTGTATCAAGCCTGTCTCTAAATTATGCGCCGAGATGATGCTAGTCCGACCCATTGCTGAGCTTGGAAGTCGGTCATGACGTTGGTGAAGGCGGGCGTGTTTGCAAAGAAAAACTTCCTCAGTGGCAGGGTACCCTGAAATTCGGGGGTAGGCACATTCCTCCCCGGAAGTATTGGGTATTCCGGCGATACCGGTATTTTGTGCGGTTCGCTCAGAGGAAGGGTCCTAGGGTCTTCGCCGTCCCTTTCTTGGTGGGCTATGTCAGGGCTTCCGCGAGATGAAAATGAGTGGACGACTTTATGGATAGACTGGCCATAGAGGGTCTCATTTTTGAAATTGCCGACCACAAAGTTGTGGCTCCTTGCGTCCCCGCGGATTGGATCAAGCTTTTGCTGAGCGACTTTGCGTGCATCCCAACTCGGACCAGGAACTCTCGTCATCGCTCGTATTCTGGAGGCATAAGCACGCTCGACGGTTCCGCAAGACACAACCAAGGCTGGCGCTGGTGGTCCAGCCCAAAGAACAACATGTCAGTCATGTTTTCATACTTGGGGACTGGATATGACGCGCAACCCAGGGGAAGCTAGTACCCGTAGTAATAAAGACGCTCTCTTCCTTGTCCCACATGTAACCGGGGGATACCTTTCTCTGTGCTGCTCCATATTCCGTGAGATCGGGAAGCTTGATGAAATAAGGGGCCTTGCTTCTGCCAACCACGGGCTGCATGGTACCATCTGCTCAGCCTCTGCAACACGCAGAACATCTACCCCAGCTGCCGTGATAATTTCTGGATTCAGGAAGGGAGCGGTCGTTGGGAACTGAGGGCGAACTCATGTCAGTACTTTTATAGCTGCGCAACAATGGCCGATACTGCTATGGAATACGACAGAAGCAGCGGACTCGGGTTATAAATCTGAATCAAATGAGCTGAAAACGCACAAGTCGGGATGCATATCGCCTAGCAGAGCCATACGCCAGCTGTTTCCCACATCTATTGGCTTGTCCCAGCTAATTTTTAGAGAGACTAGCACCTCCCAAGCAATAAAGATGGCCTTCGTAGTAAATCTGATGATGCTAAAGATGAAGCTGGCTCCTCATTATGGGCGAGCCTCGGCGATCGCCACGCTCCTGAAGAATACGAGGGGTGACGTGATTCGATGACCACACGCATGCATGACCTCTTTTCAGCCTCAAGGGCAACCCTTACCCCAACGATAAGTATCCCCCTCCATTAGGCGCCAATAAAGCCTCTTCGCTTCGTCCAGAGAACAACCATCTGTCAGAATCCGGCTAGCTTTGCTAAGTGGGCTACAGAACTTTATTTCACCCTTTGCTAGATATTTTCGCGCCGTCTTTGCAGAACCAGTGCGTGTATTTGCGCGCGAGGGCTATTTTCGCTTGGTCTGGCCGTTCCGCCGCTCGCATCAGGCATCACTCGACCTGGGCCGACGATCTGAAGTGGCTTTGCTTCGCGGGAAAGGTCATGAATCAGTCGCCACATCCGACCACGCCAGATGCATTAAAACTGCGGCCGATACTGCGGCCTCCAAGGATACAGACATTGCAAGTTTTCGACGCTAAAATAGCCACGGAGGTACGAGGAAAGAGCTAACAGGACCCATTTTAGGATTCTCGCAATTGGAGGAGTCGGCACACGACCGCCTACTGCCTGGATCGATCCCTCCCGCACGTCAACACCGGACAAGCCGTGGTTTGACCATATTCCACCATCTGTTACTCCTGGTTTGGGAGTGTTCCAATACAGCCATGGTCTTACTTCACAGAACTTCTCATCGCAAGCTTTGGCTGCGGAAGGGGAGGCACTCATCGGTGCACTGCGATACTTATTCGCGGACTTGGAGGTAAGAGATTCCACCTAGATCTCACCGCACAAACTCTGACAGCATCCGCCGCAAGCAATGTCCAACCATACTACTGTCCCACGGTGTCGGCGGTGTTATTGTAAAGGAGGTAGGCCGCCCTATCAATGCAACAATGAATGTCCGCCTCATTTCAAACTAGGCACTTGGCATAGCATCTGGAACAGCGCATCCAGACAGTCAGCTCCTCGAGGAGATTCTAGCCGGAGTAATTCTTCTGGACACCCCTCATTTCAGGCATGGAAATGCAACGAATCGTACAATGGCGTCTCTCATCCTGCCATCGATGAGTCGTCCCTCGATCGGTGAGGCAGTCACTGCGCTAGTACATACTTCTACACGCTTTGAACAAGTCTCAGGTCGGCTGCCAATTCTATCCGTTCACGGAACGAAACAGTCAAAGGTGGCAACCAACCTGCTTCTGTCGAAGAACTTTGTAAGGAAACCCCTGCCAAAGCCTGGAATGGCCGCATTTTAACTTTCACGGCAGGCCTTAAACGCTCAAGCTGTAGCAACCTACAGCCTACGCGAATACATTCTTAGGATTGAAACGGACCACAAAAGCCTTTGCAACCTTAACACCGCCGACGAGTCTTTCTTAATACTCTGTCGATTCATAAATACTTCAGTCGAGCCGCTCAGGAGAGGTTTGTGCCCTTGGCCACTGTTTCTAGTCTATTATGTTGATTTTATGAATAGAATTATTGACGCTTTCTCGAGACATGTATCACACTTCGACTATGTCTTCGTTGACCGGCAAGTGTGCCACCTCTTAGCCTGTTGGCGGCACAGAGATCGTTCTGTATAGACTCAGCTTGTCCTAACAGCTAGATAGAAGAATCCGACCATTTAGAACCAATGCCGGATCCCAAAGACAAACAAACAAACCAGGCAACGATGGGTTCATCCAATAGAGGATATGAAGCAGTTCTGTCAACAGCGGGCTTCTTGATCCCAAACCGCAGGGACACAGATCCCCCTCATTACGACCTCCCCCGTGCTAGGAACAATCGCTTCTTCGGCAGAGAGAACGTTCTTGCGGCCATCGACGCGCACTTCTTCTCGCAGACAGCCATGGAACAACCCAGCGGGCCGGAAACAAAGACTTTCACCATTTCCGGAATAGGCGGCATTGGAAAAACCGAAGTCGCTGCCGAATATGTTCACAGAAGGAAAGCTAGGTTTGACACTATCCTTTGGATAAGTGCCGAGTCACGATCAATGGTTGGCCAGGAGTTCAGCCGCCTTGCGGTAGCATTGGACCTTGTGGCACCAGATTCGGTCGATGCTCTTGATTTCGTCATTTGTCGCGCCATGGTCAAAGGCTGGTTAAGCAACCTGGAGAAAGGAGACAATCCCAGCCGAAGGAAGGCTTTTTGGTTGGTGGTCATCGACAACGCAGATGATATGGAGGTTCTGGCGGAGATCTGGCCGCTCCATGGATCAGGATGCGTCTTGGTCACAAGTCGCGATCCCTCGGCCATCAGTTCGGCTATGCTGGGAAACTCTGGTCTCGATCTACCTCCTTTCAGTCGAGACGAATCGACAGCTTTCCTCGCACAGCTCACAAATTATGGTGGCTGTGAGGAGATCTATGAGAGGATAGGTGGTCTCCCTTTGGCCCTTGCGCAGATAGGAGGCCTCATCCACCGGCGACATTTAAGCCCCCAGGAATTTACTTGTCTTTACGATGATTATGAGGGACGAATAAATATCTTGCGAACAGATATACGGGGCGGCAGAGCGCCATATGAGCACAACCTCTGGTCGGCCTTGAACATCGAGGCCTTGCAAAGCCGACCGCTGCTCAACATTATTTCCATGTTCAATCCAGACAACATCCCTGAAACAATTTTTAAGGATCATGGGATGAAGTTGGTTCCAAGGTACTCTCTCAGTCACGCCGCTTATTTCGAGGCTAGGTCTGAGCTCATGCGGATGTCCCTTATCAAGAGGGATGTTGCAGCCAACAACATCGTCATACATCGGATCGTCCAAGATCTTGTCCGTTCAAAAATGAACGAGGAGGAGTTCTTCTGGGCATTTTCATCAGCTCTAAAACTCTTGCGCAGCGCCTGGCCCTATGAATCAGAATCACACGCCAGCTCCAACCCCACGTCATCATCGAGGCCCGCGTATCAACCATTGCTCCCACATGTGGTGTCGCTTCAGCACGCATCGAAGCAACTAAACTTCAAAAAAGGTAGCTTTAGTCGGGAAGTTTTTGATGCACGCCTTGCCCTTGCAGGCCTGCTCTTAAGTGCTGGACAGTAAGTTCCCCCTAGCTTTTATATGTCTTTAAGTCACTAGGCACTGACCCAGCAAAGCTATTGTTACGAAGATGGGCTCTCTGTGGAATCTCGACAACTGCTCGACCATGTTTCAGTGCTTAGCAGTTCATTATCTCGACAACTTGTTGATTGCCCAAACGAAGTCCTTGACAAAGTGAGTATTGCGACTCAGATAGACTCTATGCGTTTCGCAGTTTCAAAATACGAACACCTGGCGGCAGAACGGCATGTCTTATCCGAGGCTGAGATAAAAGATGGCCCAGAATCTAAGCAATCCGCTGCTGGAGGAGAATCGGTTGTCCTGTTACGAAATGCCATTGGCCGAAACGCGCCAAGGAGCCCTTATTTGATAAGTGATGGCGACAGTATAATTCTTGACGACTCTCTGAGCGAACCAAGCACATTTTCACTGGCCCCGTCTTTGGCTAGCGTTAAAGGCGATTTGGCCAGCTCTCAAACAACTCCCGAGCTCTTGATAAGCGGCTCGCGGGCCTGGGCGCAGTTCCTCATCGAAGACCCGAAAGTTGGCGGTCTCTGCAAAGAGATTTTGAAGACGACTCAGGAGGTCGAGGAACGCTTGGAGCGAAATTTGGGCCGTCTTTTGACCTGGTTTGCAGAGGAATTGGCGGCCGAGGCTGAGGAGAAAGAAGTCACTGTCTCTGCGATCTATCTCAAAAACCGCCGGAAGCAAATCGCTCGCGAAGTCATCCGCCATTCCAGTCCGAAGGAAGGTCACATCGTACTACCCAAAGACGTCAGGCCGGTGGAAGAGACGGTAGGGAGTTACCTAAGATCTCTTAAGCATGATTCTATACATCTTCCTTACCCTAGGGATCTTGATATGCACCCCGAGGGCGATGAGCAGGTCCCTGTAGAGGAGCAGTTTCCAGACGAAGAGACAGAGCCCGATGTTGATGACGACCAGCTGGCACTTGCGACATTCGATGCGGTCAAATACTTTATACTGAACAGCAATGCCTTGGAGAAATTCCGCGAGGATTTATATGAATTCATATATCCCACCTTTCGGTCTGAGTGGCAGGTGCTGATCCGACAGTATGCGTCTGCCGCGGGTACGCGAGGTTCATTCCTGGAAGATAGGTTGTATAGCCTCGGGGTGGCTCTTGATGGAGCCGATATCAACTCCATCTTGATCAGCTCGAAGCCCCAAAAGTTAGATAAGTGGAAGTTAGAGATCGAGAATGCCACCTCGGCGGAATGGACTTGGTGGCCGTTCCTGGACCCTCCAAGGCACTGCTACGGTGGAGGCAATCACGTCGTTTCTTGGCTCTGCGTAAGTTAGTCCTCAAGTTGAACTTATGCACTGCTGATACGGATAAGCATTGTGGCATGACACGCCGCGAATGGATCCCTGCGGGACTGTTAGAGCGCTTCCAGTCCTTAGTCGAGAAGTACCAAGCGAAGTCAGCAGCAGCCTCTGAGCAAACCGCACAGCAACAATCCCAGGCTTCCCCAACAAAAGAACAGAACACAACAGCCAGGCGCGGCGAGTCACATAGCAAGACATCAAGCCAGGTGCCGTCTGGAGAATCTGGTGGCACGGCACAAACAGCCTCTGGTGGTCATCTATCGGCGGTTACCAAAGCAATTTCGGCCAAGAACACTATCATCTTCTTGACCGTGAAGAAGGGCGACCATGATCACGAAGTGGCAGAGATATCGGCGTCGCTACTGAGCGACGACGAATTTTACGCGAGCTTAAAAGAGTCATACCTTCGAATTCGCGGCATATGGCGTAGAATGCTTAGCTACATGGTTTATAGCCACTGCCTCTTTGTTCATGTAAGAATGCGCCCTATCTCTATTTCCCCGCCTTCGCTCAAAATCCCATAGATTGTACCCATTCGAGAGAAGATGTTTGAGCCAGGGGGCATGGAACGGCCACAGTTCCCAGAGGAAACCCATCCAGACTACGACTACAAGAAGCCGCCGCGCCCAATGCCTCCCATCGGCGAACACGAGTTCTGGAACAATTTTTACCACTGCTATCGCGGGGGTGCGCAGCATTCGCACACGATCCCGCTGATCCGCTGCCACAGGAAGTGTGCGCAGTCTACGAGCCCTATCGGGGCTATCGACAGAATACCGAAACGAAACCGGGCGCTCGAACAGAAGGACTTCGACCGCCGCGAAACTTTGTGGGGCCTTTTGGCCGTCGAGAGGATCAGCCTAGCTCGCGTTGTGACTTACCATGTCCTCATTCTCGCCGGACCATTCGCCATCTGGCTTCTCTGGCTGTATTGCTGGTACAACACCGCGGATCTGCAAAATGCTTCTGTTCCATTCTCGGCTGTTTGTACACTAATATCTCTGTTTTGGTTTCCCGTTTTCCACAAATAGAATCAGGCGTAGGCAGAAATGAAAAATTGAGATGTTCTGGATTTCAAGGAACAGAAACGATATATCCCGGTGTTGGGAGAGGAATGACGCTCTAGAACCGCAGGTTCCGATTCGGTCTAACTTCAAGCCGCCGACAAGCTGCCAGAGCGTACGGGGCGGGGGGCTGTGCTCTCGCAAGGCTTTCAGGCACTCAGACACGCCATTTCATAGCTGGCTCAATATGTTAGTCGCTCCGCTACAGGCTGTGGCCGAGGCGGCCTCCAAAGGTGAGGCGAACATGTAGCGCAAAAAGCGGTAAGCATCATTGGGCGTAGCTCAGCCGAGGAACACGGACAATGCACATCTTGGCTTCCCATGAATTTCGGTTTAACACCGTTCTATGAACTGTAACCCTGTAATGACAAGAGTATAAGATTACTACAAAGGTGGCTTTTTGTGTGGAGGGAGTCGCTGGCTATTACCTCTTAAGGGCCAGTCCTTGAATACTCCAGGCTCTAGGGTAAGAATTGGGCATACAGGCTAGCATTGGTCATATTGTAGGCTGCACTCTTTGAAATGGGTACCAGCATCTTAATCGCTGTCTTCGTCATCGCCTAGCTCTTGCACGCGTCCTGATTCCATGGCCTCCCTCACTGGGTTCTCGACATTCATTACCCCGGTGCGCCTCAGGCGCTCGAACAGAACGAATAGCCTCTCAGCCTCCCGTTCCTTCTCTTCCTGCGTCATCTCCGGCAAGTCATCCGCTTGCTGCTCTTTGTCACGAAGCTGACCGGTAATGGGGTTGACGTCCAGCCCGGCCCCGGCATTCGAGCCTTCCGCTCCGTCGGCAGGCGGAACCGGTAAGCCCATGGAGAAGAGCAAGCCGGAAGCGCAGCCGTATCCCACATTTCGTACCAGCTGCTCAGAATCGTTGTTCGACAGCGCCAGCAGGAGAACAGTCAAGGAACTCTTGAGCTGCGGTGTGACGGCACCTGTAGCTAACCTCACCAGCCTGTGCGGCAACGAGGTCCCTGCTCCCAACCGCTCCGAGCGATCCTCTTCAGAGGGCAATAGCCTTGCCTGGAGCCGGGTGATGACGTCTTCAGGGCCGTCTTGAGCGATCGCCGCGAGGAGCGCTAAAAGAGGTGGGAGAGAGGTCTCTAGCTCTTCTTGCTTGTACGCGCGAAGCGCCGCGTCGAGGGCTTGGACCAACTTCGCGTCATCTAGCGGTGGCCACGGAAGCCGCCCAGCATGATACTCGGCAACAAAGGGAAGAGTGACGAGGCAGTTGATGACCGAATCTAGGGGCGACTGCAGAGGCGGCGATGAGATGGTAGTCTTGTCAAGCAACGCGAGGATCGCGTCGAGGGATTTGAGAAATAGGTGGGCTTGAGTTGGATAACGAGTCAAGATAGTCGAGAGGAGCCTCAGTTTCTCGTCAGCAGCTTGCAGAGACTCCGGGGATAATGACCCGACATTCTGTGCCCAATGGGAGATGCCCTTAAACAAACAGCCATTAGCCAATGACAGACTTCTAGAAATGAGATGGGGCGAGAACTATCACGGTATACTCACCGCATTAAGAACCTCAGGTAACCGAGTAGACTCAAAGTAGGGTACAAGATCTAGGTCCTTATCACCCGCGCACCGGAGAAGCATCCTGGCAGCCACAAATGCATCCCAGGCATCACCGGCTTCGTAGTCCTACTAGAATGTCAGTACTGAGAAAAAAAAACTTCGAGAGTCGGATTAGTGGTACACAATACGTGCCTTCAAGAGCTCTACCAATTTACTGGGGTACTGCTGCTCAAGCAACACCTTCCTCATCGGCCCGGAGAGCACCATGATGTTGGTCAAGCACCGCAGGGCTAGTTGGTGAGCGTCTGGAGAGGTGTCGCAGAAGGCACACGCCCAGAGCGTTCCCATGCCGGAACTTCCAATAGAAGAGTCGAGACCATTGCCATTTGAGGCGACGATGAGCCCGTACAATTTTTGGAGGAGGTTCTCACGGGCTTCAAGGCCGTTAATGCATGTCCTTGATTGTGGTAGTAAAAGTTACTCACTTGCCTTGTTTCTCCGACTCTGTGGTCCCGCCGTGGGCTGCAAGACCCTCGAACACTGCTTTTATCTGGGCCATCGCGGGCGTCAGGTGGGATGGACTGAGGAGAGAAGTCTGGTGGGCGAGATGCGAAAAGGCAAATTATGGGGGTTTGAGGTAAGTGACGGTGTGGGTTTGGAGTTACTTAGAGGGGCCACTTGTCATGTGACCTGACTTCGGTAGGCCTAAGGAAAGAGCTGAGACTATAGTGGTCCAAGTCGCTGTCAACCTTGCGCTCTCCCAATGCTAGATCATAGCTAGGTTTCACCAAAACCGGTTGGATTGCTATTCGTAGTAAATCCTCTTCAATCCAGATGTACCCAAGCACAGCTAGCTGCCTTGCGAGACAGGTTCCGCAAGCAGGCAGTCGCGTTAATTGCCAGATGCAGAACGCTAGAACAAGAAAGCACTTTAGGTAGGTAGGTACCTAGCTTCAGGATGGAGGGGTAAAAGATATCGGCCATTTCACCATGTGGAGTGTCTACCGGCGTCAAGTGCGGCTTAGAATGAGTGGCAAAGGTGACAAGACCAACCCAACACCACGTCAGTCACCTCGTACCACGAGTGGTTTTAATTACCCCTGTACATTTTTCCATTTATCGGGATATTTCTATTTACATAGAATTTCGTCCGCAGGCCAGACAATTTTGTTTCTAGCAGTTGTAGCGTGCACTGCGCGAGGACATGTTCCTGTTGCCTAAGTGGCGTCGGCTTGCTTTGCGGCCTGCGGGCTTTCCCCATAGACCCGATAGGCAGTCATTCAGCTTCTGATGGCTTACGACGCCGGTATATCTCTGCCTATCGAGGCTATCCTATAAGTGGTGTCCACTCGCATACGCCCTTGTTCAAGGAAATATTTACAGATCTACAACATATGACCCTGGATAAAGCCAATCATGATTGATCTTCGACGTAGCTGCGGCCGGTTGCTCTCTCAATTGTCTGGCCAGACCAAAGAGCACCCCGAGCTGCTCCAGTCGAACCAAAGACAACAGAGCGGCTCATGGGGCGCGAAGGCGGGGTCATGTCAAGCCAGTACCGACAGGATATTCAAAGCCCAACACTTGCTCGATCCGGCAGGGTGCCATGACCAGCGGGAATCCCCTTTCTTCGGTCGTCTTCCTATTGAGATCCGACAACAGATCTATTGCCTAGTTCTCCAGAGTGAGCGCCAGCTTTGGGTGCGCGTTGTGGATGCGAAAGACGGTGCAGGCCGCGGCACCAGGACCACACATCAGCAAGACAAGGCTCTCGACCAAGATGAAAATGCACTGAACTCAGGCTGCGTGGAGAATTTCCCGTGCACAAAGCCGCCCACAGACATGTCCTATACGCTCTGGCCCTCAGGTTGCTGCGTGTCTACAGCCGCCGGGTTTTGGGGCAAAGTGACGGTCAACAAGATCAATCCGCACCAAGATTCGCTCTCTTTGATGCGAACCTGTGCTAAAGTGTATGTCTCGACCCCCAGGCGGCAGCTGGTCTGTCCGGGAATGACCTGACATGTTTAGATACTCCGAGCTGCTACCCCTATGGACCTTTTGTTTTGACGACTTGGACGACCTGGATGCGTTTGCGGGACTGGCATGCTCGCTTGCGCACAGCCCGGCTCCGGTCATCCACGTCCAGGTAGTAATGTATCCCTGGCCATCCCTCTACAAAGAGCGAGACCCAGAGGCGGCGGGGGTCGATCCGGGAGATGGCACAATACTCGGTTCCGACTGGATGCAGAGAGCGTGGGAAGAAGACCTCTCCCGCCTCAACACAATCTGCCGCCGGCTGCCGTCTCTGGGGACGCTCCAGGTATCATTGATGGCCCGACCCATCTACCTACGACTCCGCAACGAGGTTGAGGTGATCAAGTCAGTCGAGCGATTCGTGACGGCGGCACCGAAGTTGACTATTCTGAGGCTTGGCCCACCGAGGTTAGGGAGGCGTGTGACCAAGAGCAACCAGTCCGAGCAGCGCGGTTCAGTGTATCTGGATTATAAGATCTATGAATAGAGAATATCGTGTCCTTCGCTGTAATCCCTCATTTACTTTATCCTCCTTAACATTGTTTTCTCCGCCTTCATTAGTTCAATACTCCGCTAGATCTGCATTCTCGGTACGTCCTAATTAGGAAGTCATAATGCTTGGCAAGGTCCGCTTCTGACAAATCTACGCAGACCTCAACCCCCCACCCTCCTTTCCTAACCTCTCGTTAGCACCCTCCTTTTTAACCTCGACCGCAATGCACCAGAATGTGCAACTATCATAAGAGTTTCACACTAGTGATTTGAAAGTAAATGTTTGACCATGACCCGCCAGTTTCAATTCGTTAATGTCTCGAAGCCGACGGGGCACGTTTCCTCTGAGTCTCGAAAGTTGAACCATTCACATGTCATGCGCCATGTACATGCTAAGAAACGACGCTTACGAGCCCAAAGACACCAAGATGAACTAATCAATGTCGGGACGGAGCAGGATATGGCGGCCTCCGAGGCAGTTCTCTCAAGCCCTCCAATCCAGAGGTTCGCTACCAGCAAGGATCCATTTTCGTCCTTGGCAAGACCGCTATCTTCTAAGGAATACTTCCTTCTGGATCACTGTATGTCTATAGATGCTTTGCCTGACTATTCAGGCCTTGTTTCTCTCTTTGTAATTTGGGCACAGATTTCCTTGTTTCCCCCAACCTTCCCAACCATACGACCTATCCTCTCCGTTCCAACATGCCTGATTTGATTGTAGATGTCCAGGTTGTTGTGCCATACTCCATTGGACGCTGCGGTTTGTTCGATTACAACGGAGATGACCGGAGCCAGCTTCTCCGAGAATGGGTCGGTCTCGCCATTACTGACGACATCTTCATGACTGTTGCCATTCTCCTCAGTACATGTCGCTACATTATACTGGGCAGACCCGACGACCCATTATACACGCAAATGGCTCTGCGATATAAGCAGATAGGCCTGCGTTCGTTGCGCTTGGACATTGAGAGCAAACCGTCTTACGTCAACATCATGAGTGTCGCCAAGGCATTAGCACTTGCGATAGATGAAGTCAGATTACTCTCAGCATGGTTTGCATGCGCCGCCTTATGTTCCGGAACGGGCAGCTGATGTACTGTCTTCCAGGTGAATTCTGGTGAACAGGGCATTGCTCGGAAGCATTTGCAAGGTGTGCTTGCTATGGTCCAGTTTAGCGGCGGTCCAAAACCGCTTGGTCTAACAGGTTTACTAGAGAGGATGTGCCACAGATTTGTGAAAGAATTAAGGCTCACAGACGCAAAGCATGAGCAGTTGGACACTGGATGGTAGCTGTTCTGTTATAATCTCCCTTCTTCCACCCACGGAATCCGAAGTGGTTAGAATTGCCTCTTGTGCTTAGAACTATCCCCTGATCGATCGCGGGGGTTTGTCATAAACTCCGACGCCAAGTATACCTTCCGTATCAGGCGATAGTCCTAATTAGCGAGAGTTCTCCTCACGTCGACATATATCTCTGGCAATGCTTGCAAAACCAACTTCGTATCTTGCTCAACGAGGTCCTTCTGATCCTTCTTGTCCATCATCCCTAATGAGTATTTACTTAGAAAAATTTATAAGCAGAGCAGATCATCAGTGGACCACGGGCAGTCATGGAATGATCAAACAAACGTATAAGAAGAGGCCGCAAACCCAGTTGCATCCACTAAAATCATCAAGTATTTTCCTCTAATTTTACCCATTTATACACACGATCCATCTGAATATTAGCTGCATAAATCTTATTGCAACATCACTAATCCGTACTTGGCTGATTGATATGTTAATTGATCTCGAAGATATAGCGCTTCATTATCAGCTCTTGAGTCTGTTCCTGCTTATCCCTGATTGTGACAACTCGCCTATACAGACCTTGCAAGCTTGAGAGCCAAGTAACCTTCTACTACTACTGCTACTGTCCCAAAGGTATTCCGTAATTCGTCAAATTAGAAAGGCTAGGACTGAAGTTTGTTTCTGCTTGTTCTTTGCACCGCCATTTCACTGCAATTTCTTTTATCCATTCGACTCCCGCGAAGTTTCTCGGCTGCTGAGTAAGGGGTATTGAGCTCACATTTGCGAACGCTCCCTAGCAATGAGACAACGAACCCCAACGAGTCACGCTAGGGATACGCATTTGAAGAGAAAATCGGAAGGAATTTTTATTCCATGGTATCAAGGTGATTATCAACTGAGCTACACTCGAAAATGCCAATATTTCTGCACCAGGTCCGCTGCATGCGATGCAAGCCTACGGAATAAGGTTCCCAATTCGCTCGGCACCGGGCCGCCCCTCGCGCAGAGCCTGCGCGAGCGTCTAGACGCCGGTCTTCTCGGTAGCCATGGCCCGCTCGACGGCGTGGTCCTCGTGCTCGGCGGTGTGGATCTCCTTCTCGACTTGGTGGAGGTCGATGTGAGCGATGGCATCGTCGCCGTCGAAGATGCGCGAAATCTCCTCCAGCGTCGGGCCCTTGGTCTCGACGTAGAAGAACCACACGAACACCAACTCGCAGAGGTCCCAGATGGTGTAGAACAGCATGAAATGCCAGTGGTGCGGGAGGTTGTCCCAGGCAAGCTTGTTGGTTTGGCTGTGGGCACACGGGTTAGCAACGCAGTCTGGGGGTTACTAAGGGAGAAGGTAGAGCGGGCGACGTACTTTCCGAGAGCCAGGATGGCCTGGACGGTGATGTTCATGATCATCATTCCCTTGGCGCGGAGGTGGAAGGGCAGAATCTCGAGAGCGTAGGCGACGAGCAGGCCAGAGAAGCCAATGTCGTAGAAAACGCCGAAGATCCAGATGAAGACGAGCTGGGCGTAGCCGGCACCCGAGTTGGACTCGCCCGAGTTCTCGTATACGGCACCCGTGATGGTCCAGCAGATGAACGCAGCCACCATGCCGAAGGATGAGGTGAGGAATAGAGGTCGGCGGCCGATCTTATCGACGCTCAGGGCAGCGCTGATGGTGACGATGAGATCGAGAATGGTCTTGCCGGTCGACAGACCCAGCTTCTTGTTATCGTCCGTAATGCCGGCACCGATATAGATGCTGTTCATGTAGTTGGAGAAGAGCGCATTGCCGGAGTCTAAAAACGCACACGGAGGTCAGCCCGAGTTTCCTCACCCCTTCCACTCGGGGAATACTCACACTGGGAAATCACTCCAAGGGAGATGATGATAGCCAGCCTCCATCGGTTCCCCTTGGTCTTCACAAAGTCGGCGTAGCTGGTAGTGGCGTCGGCACGCTTCTCCATCTCGATAGTCGCCTTGATTTCCTGATACTCGAACTGCACCGTAGGGTCCTGGTCGTTGCCACCGGCGTGCCACTTGGCAAGCATGGCCAGCGCCTCCTCGTGCCGGTCCTTGTTGGCGAGGTAGCGAGGCGACTCGGGGATCCACCAGATGAAGATGATCTGGATCAGCGAAGGAACGATCTGGATGAAGGTAATGGACCGCCACGACCACTCGCTCTGGATGTTGGAGGTTCCCCAGCCGATGCAGGACACGAGCAGCGCACCCGCGTTCCACAGGCAGTTGTAGATAGCCGTGACGGGACCACGATGCTGAGGGTGGCAGATTTCAGTCAACAGAAGGGGCGAAGACATCTGGGCCAGCGAATTGCCGAAACCCAAGACGAACCGGCCGCCGAGGTACACTGGGAGACGCAGGTTAGCTTTGTGCGGCCTCTCGCAAGGGGGCTCTCTCCCAAAGGCCAGAACTTACTTCCGTAACCATTGCAAAACGCCGTGAGGCATCCACCGAGAATCATGAAGGCGCATCCGATGATAATAGCGGTCTTACGGCCGTAGTTATCGGCGACATAGGGGGTGAGGAAGAAGGAGATGATGGATCCAATGTTGAACATGTTGACGAGGATACCGAGCTTGTTGTTGTCGGCCACATCATCGCCGAAGAACTCGCCCCAGCGCGTGATCTGCTGGGACGTGTTGATGAGCATACCGTCGTAACCGGTGGTGGCCGAGGCGACCATCAGCACGACGGCACAGGCGTAGAGCTTCCGGAGATGCGGCTCCTTGGTCCATTGGACCTTCTGGAAGCGAGGGGCCTCGGCCTGGGCGACCTCGACCTCCGCCGAGACGGAGGTGATACCGATGTTGGGCGCCATATCTGATTCGTGCCGGTCTCTTGTTGTTAGGGAGGAGTATACCGAGAGGGTCTCAAAGCTGCGTTGGGTCGTACCGGAAACCCTGCGGCGGGATGGGGGGCAAAAAGAGGTGGGGAGTAAGGGGAGGAGGGGAGGGAGATGGAGCCCTTGACGACTAGGTGGTAGTGTATCTGAGGAGGGCGACATTGGTTATATATGCTGCCGATCGGGGGTCCCTTGAAATGAGAAGCTGGGGGAGGGCAATGGGGGTCGGCCCACTAGGCCGTCTTCCTGCCCCAGCTGGGGTGTAGACTAGGATCCTACGCTACGAGCTTCCGGTGCGGCGCAAGGAAGCTTGCCTAGTTCGGCAGTCTTGCAAGCTGCTATCCATGGACTAACCATCAGACGACGCGCACCTGTAGGAGAAACGCGAGCGGGGAGGACGGCACGGAGACGAGCTAGGGGGGCGCGAGGGGGGTGGGGAAGTGACCGTGGTTACCCCGGTCTGCATGGGTTTGGACGCCGGTACCAGAGAAAGCTGGCCAGCACGGGCATGTGGCCAGCCATCCCGTGTGCCGAAGGCGAGGAGGGGCTTGCGATTCGCGAATGGCTTCGACGTTTGGCTAGCTCCCCCGCGGCCGGGCGGTCCACCGCAGGCGGAACGGCCTGGGGCGAGACCATCTAGAATTCCGTATTTGGGGGGGTCACTGCGACGTTGGCTTGGCGGGAGCTGTGGCGGGAGGCGGCAGAGAGCAGAAGCGGCGCTGACAAAGGGGCAGCGGAAGAAAGAAGAGAAGGGGGGGGGGGGGGGCCGAGTCCCTAGCAGGTCTCTTCTGCTACACTTGATGCAAAGGGTGCTCGTACAGGAGGGTTCCACACGTGGCCGCCACCGTTCCTCTTGACGACGGCATCGGGGCGGTTGGCTTGGCTACTAGGATAGGAGATAGGCTACAGCGGCAGCTCGAGGGCCGAAGAGAACGCAGATGGCTCTGCTCGGCCCATCGTGCATGACAACCGCTCGAATCAGACGCTAGACATGCACCGCACATATTTTAAGGACTGCCCTCGGCAAGTCTGTCGCTGTGGCGGCAGGGATGCTGGTTCTAGGTGGCACCACGACAAACCTTGACTTGCGAGATCCCCTTCGAGCGGCGGCGCTAGAGGAATCACGAAGCAGAATCTGGGGGTGGCTTGCTTTTACAGGCCTAGCCTGGAATACAGCAGCTAGGGGGAGAAGGAAAGTCGGCAGTTTGGGCCGAAAAGACGAGGGCCGCGTCCCGCAAGCTTCGACCCACTCCTCCTATACTCTGTTCGGAGTACTCTCAGCATGTCCTTGGGCGGGGGTCTAAGCGCCTAGGCACAGATCAGCAGCGCGAGGCTCGAGGCCACGGCTCGCGGGGCTAGAGGCTGCGTGGGTGCTGCGTGTGCAACACTCGGTCGACCGGCGACGTTGCGAGGCCACGGGTATGCTTGGAGGGTCTTGTCCGGTTCCCTCACAGCGTAGCTTCCAGCGACGGCCGAGCTCAAGCCTCGCAATTAATTACCACGGCGCTGAACCTGGACCCTTCTCGATATTGCTGCCGCATAAGCGCCGGGTGGATAACCTGGCGCTCGGGACGAAGAATGGCTTCTCAGTACATACTTGGCCGGCGAATTGTCCAGACAGTCGGTTGCGGGCTAGACCATATTAAATTTGAGACGGGGCGATTCCTGGGGACTCCTGGGGCCCCGGCCGACACGATCATCACGCTATGCACCCCAGAGCATAGTCTCTTCATGTCGACCTTCCAACTCATCTCATCGTTGGACCAGGACCGTGGCTAAGGTGCGGCGAGGTACGACGCTTGCGCGAGCAAAGTTTTTTTTTCATCTTGGCTCGTCCCCTGTCGTTTCGGTTCAAACTTGTAAATGCTGGATAGCTCACGGAGCGCCCGCAAGCGAGCCGCTCCCTCGGACGTCCAGTTGCGTGTCGCAATCTCCCTTCTCTTTAGCGACCCTTCGAGGCCGGGCAAGAGCAGGAAGCTTCCTACGCCACCTAGTCGCGTGCAAGAACTGCACATGCTATGGTCGCACCGAATGGGGGCTGCCGTCAGCCACATGCTCGCGTAGATCGGAGTGTAGGGACGGCTTTCCGGTAGGTGGCAGGGGTTGAGCGCCGCGCCGGCAAGCTTTTCGTAGCTAGAGCCAAAGAGGACAGGGCCCGGCCGCACCTCGCCGGCCGTACCATCTTTGCATCTCGAAACGGGCCCTTCTTCCTACCCAGCCGAAACTCCAGGCTAACAGGATACAAAGTTGGTTAGCAGGGGCCCGTGGTGGCTTTCCTAAATACGGGAGCGGCGATGCTGTCTGCCTCAACTTTCTGCCCTGAGCAACGATTCTGTCCTGGCGCACGAAGAAGCTGTCCCCTCGGGGCCGACAGAACCACACAGCTTCCATTCACCCGTTGCCCCCGCGCCTTGGAAGCCAGCCACACGGTCTGCATCCACCAGTTCTGCCACAGGAGTGGCCCCTTTTAGGGTTGGGCTATTTCACGCGATCTTGGATGGAGAGCAGCGAGCTCGAGATCCTCCTGCTCCGCACGGACCATGGGGAACTCCTCAGAGGCAGAGGGCGGCTCGCGTTCGGGCAGGTAGCCTAGTGGCAAAGTGCAGTCGTGTAACTGACAATAGATTGCGAGCGCGACCAACTGTGTCTCGAATATACGGCCACAGGATTGACATCACGACTGCCCATCGTCTTCGCGATTTTGTGCTCGCCATTCGAGCCGATGCAGCATGTGCAACGCCAAGGCTAAGGATCCACTACGATAGCACGATGTCTCTCGTGGTATTACACAAGGCGACGAAAATTGCCAACGCGACAATCTGTAGTCTTTTATGCACTTCGAGATGGCGGCTCTCACGACCAGACGATACACGCACACCTCACATCCCGCGCCGTAATGACCTAGAGGCTAACAGCTTACATTCTCACGTTTAGGCTGAGATTGCGATGGCTCTTTCTGCTGGGATGCAGTAGAACCTTGCAGCAGAGCCTAAAAATATGCAGTAGCCTCAGGAGAATGAGCATCTGCTTGGACGTTGTTGGCCGAGGCCCAACCTTACGCCTGTGAAGATCTTCTGTGCTTTGATGCTCTTCTCTGTTGTTGGTTGCCTCGATTCGAGGGAAACATACCGGGAGGCTTTCGGACCGGCCTCGACGCAAGGCATGCCATTTCTCTTTGGCACACTGGCAATGCCGATTCCCAGGGACCATCGTGCATATCGGGAGAGAAAGCTTTGTGGTATGACCACCAGTGAGTCCCTTGAACCAAGGGGCAGGCATCTTCGCTAAAGCTCAGCTGATTGTGGCGTGTGAAGGCCTATTGGCGACAAAAGGATGTCGTTGAACCAGTGCCATTGCCTGCACACGACATTGCTGAGTAGACTCGAGGACCTTAACTGACACAACTCTGACGGTGTGTTCGGCATGTGATCTCTGGTGGCACGCACCTGTACGGATATCCATGGTCTGAAGGAAGCATCGCCCTCGACGAAGGGCTCTGCCATGATGTGCCCATTACCAAGTGAGACCAAACCTGGTTCGAAGCACTCGTGGCCGGTCGACCGCTTCCACCTACCCCCTTGAAGGCAGGGGTTGACCCATGCAGTGATCAACTGCCACCAGAAGCTAAGCTGCTGTCGAGCAGATTCCCCTCGGCAGTCTGCTGTTGATGCCGTATCAACCTGCCGTTGCCTTCGTACAGGCTGAAGCTATTGTGCCCCTGCATGGCTTGCTCATGCCGTGAATAGCATGTCGTTCCCCGCTGTTCGACGATGTCTGCAGATCAGGCCCGCGTGTAGATCCCGTCCATGTCGCAGATCCGAGAGGAGCGGCTGCAGGCTGCAGCTGTGTTGTCGGTCCGGGCAGGAAAGAGCTCACCGTAGAGGAACCGCTTGTGCAATGGGGAGGCGCTACTCGATGCGATTGGCGCGGGTGTGGCTGACCGAATCTGATGCCGACCATGTTTGCCATGTGGACGGAGATATTACGTACATGAGATAAAGCGATCGTTCCGCTAGCCGCCACTTTGTGCATGCAGCGCGCAGGGCAGGGCAGGGAAGGGGAAAGGGCGATGCACATAGTAGAATAGCCGAGGAGCAGGCCTATGTTGTTGAGAAGTGCCGCGTTTGCTTGGTTGCTTGCTAGCTTGGTTGCGCCTTCCTCTGTTGAATTGTTTGCGAGCCTTTTGCGCTGGAATGCGAGATGCGAGTACGGAATACCGTACTGTACCTACATTACCGCGCCCACAGTATGTTCCATACGGTCAGGCGCCTTTGCCGCGCTCTGATGATTTGCGTCGGGGTTTTTGGAGCGTGGGATCCCCCTCACTCACCTTACCCTTTGCAGGGCGATTGGCGGCAGCCAATCTTTCAGCGCTTGGGTAGATTCGTAGGCCCTTCCAGCTAGCTAATCTCAGCTCCGAACATCCTCGGATCTTTTGCCTGTTGCTGCCAACCTTCCTGACTCGTGACGACATCTGCTTAGCGGAGGCGAGCACTTGGCCCCCGCATTCGGTAAACCCAGCGCTCCGAGGTAGTTGTGCGCGGCTTTAAGTACCCATGGACGAGCCGGCGCCGCCCCAGCACATCACCAAGAGGACTGTGGTGTCCTCGTTCATATTCAAGCTCGCAGACGGAGGGCCAAAGGTGGCCTTGTTCAGGCGGAGCGCCAGAGTGCGAACCTACCAGTGCGTGCAGCCCTCGACAGCTACCCTGGCCCCTTAGGCTCGTCATGAGTCGGCGATCTGCCGTTGCCGGATCGATCCCGCCGGCAGTTGCTAATTAACGCCCTGTCGCAGGCACCACCTCGCTCCTATATCCGGGAGCGTGGACAAAGAGGATGCATCCCCCCTCGCCGCCGCTTGGCGGGAACTCAAGGAGGAGACGACCTTGACGCAGAGCTCGCTGGCTCTCGTCCGTCAGGGCAAGAGCTACTCGTTTGTCGACAGCGACGTTGGCCGGGAGTGGACCATCTTCCCGTTTATGTTCCGCCTGAAGACGGCCGAAGAGGGCGGCGCAGGTGAGCAGGGCATTCAGATTGACTGGGAGCACGAATCGTGGGCTTGGTACGATCCTTTCCAGGTGGAGGATTCTGAGGCATTTGGTGGTGTGCCTCGGCTAGCCCAGAGCCTGCGCCGGGTCTTCTTCGAGCTCGACATCGGCGCGGCGGCCGGCGAGGTGCTCTCCGCAGGCTTGGAGAGGCTCCAGCACGACTACCAGAGCGGAGCAAGGCAGCTCGCTGGCATCGCGCTGCAACTTTTTCGGGACGTCGTGAAGAAAGTGGAACTCGGCGATTCGTCCGTGGGCTGGTGGGCCAGCATTCGCTCCGTGGTTTGGCACATCTGGAAAAATGGACGTGAGAGTATGGGGGCTGCGATCATGGTGGCCATGCTCTCCGTTTTACAACAGGTCGATCGCCGGCGAGAGTCGCTTTCGGCCCTTCCGCACGACACCCAATGGAAAGAAGCGGTTTTGGAGGATCTGGACGGCATCATCGCCCAGAGGGGCGCGGAGGCCGCGGGGCGAGTCTCGGCGGCGTTCGCCGAGTACCTAGAGGAAGCCTTTTCGGGCAAGCGGGCGTCGGGGCAACCCCTCGCCGTCCTCACGCTCTCGGAAAGCTCGACTATTGCTCTGGGCATCCGACACTTACTAACCGTCTCCGGCTTCTCGCTCGACCTTCGCGTCCTAGAATCTCGGCCGCTGTTCGAAGGTGTAACGTTCACCGCGAGCTTGGTGGAGGAGATAGCGGCCACCGACGCTGCATCGAGGCTCTCGGTGACACTTTACGCAGATGCGGCCGCTGGGCTGGCGGCGCAGGGGGTCGATGTGGTTGTCGTCGGCGCGGATCGTGTCGCGCAGTCAGGAGCGGTTAGCAACAAGACCGGCTCTTTGCCGGCGATCCTCTGCGCCAGGCAAGCGGCCACTCTCGGTGGGGGCGCTATCAAGGTCGTCGTCCTCACCGAGACGGAAAAGGTAGCTCCACCTGGGAATGCGGCACAGCACGTCATAGAGGAGAACGATCCGGAGCAGCTCGTGCAAACGTGGAGAGGGCAGGAGTGCGGTGAGCGGGTGCGCCGGGCAGCTGCCTCGGTCTGGCGGCACAAGGCGCTGGCCTCGGCTCGTAACGTCTCCTTCGAGTGGTGCCCGGCCGACCAGATCGACATCTACATCACGGAGCATGGGCCGTGGACGGCCGAGGATGTGGGGCGGCGCTCGGCGTTGGTAGGGGAGGAGCAGGAAAGGCTCTTTGGGGACCTCTAGCCCCGTCCGCAACGCTTCGTCCAGGGGGCCTGATTGACGGGTTTACGACTGCTCCAGTGGTGAAAAGAATTCCTCGAGGCCAAAATGCCCCCTACACGTTACCTGTCCAATAGCACTAATTTTAGGGAAAAGAAAGAGCCGGGAAGGCCCGGCCTCCCCTGTTCTGCTAGCACTTCCTAGGTAGGCACAGCAAGGAATAGGTATAGTGCCGGATTCCTTCCGCCCACCGTCCTGATATTGTCTCGGCGGGATCTGACCCCGGCGGGGGATCGCCGTGCTCGCGGGCAGATCCCCCCACCACTCGCCCAACCGTTATTTTTTGGGACCGGCGCCCTACTGCAGGCTCAAGATCGCCACCAGCAGCAGCACCCCAAATCTCGCGGCAGTCCCTCCCTTCGATCTGGATGCATACGAGCAGCAGCGCCCACCCGGCGGGAGACTAAGAGCCAGAGAGCCAGCCAAAAGGTAGCCCGAAATACGAACCCGACACCCTCCCAGCTGCCCGCACGTGCGGCACCGTCATGACCCGTCGAAGCGCAGCCTGGGCCAAGCATGTCGACGCCCGAGCCTAAGAGACTGCCCCCAAACCCCCGCCGAAACAAAGTCGCCCCTGAGCAGCGGAAGCGGGTGGTCGCTGCGTAAGTCGCCGGCGCACCTCTCTGCCTTCGCCCCCCTCCTTTCGTCCCTGGCAATCGCCGCCTCTGACAAACATCGACAGGTGCAACCATTGCAATGTGCGCCGCGTCAAGTGCTCGGGGGATAGGCCTTGTCTGCAGTGCGCCAAGCTCAACCGCGAGTGCCAATACCCGACCCAGATCGACAAGATCACGATCCCAAAGTCGGAGCTGGACCAGCTTAGGCAACGATGCGCCGAGCTCGAGAGGCTGCTCCAGGACGCCGGCCTGTCCCAGGCATCTACGGCCGGCGACCAGGCGTCCTTCACGGTCCCGCTGATGAGGGGCACCAGGGCGGAGTCATCGTCGCAGCACGAGGACGAGGAGCCACCCCCGACCCTTGGGCGTCTGCTGAGAGACATGGACGGCAGGACGCGCTACCAGGGCGAAACCTCGGCCGCCACCTTCCTGGACGCACTCAAGAGCTTCATGGTGACGGCCGTGCCGCTCGCCTTCCAGAACAATAGCCCCACGTCCTTGGCCAGCTCACCTTTCCTAGGCACCGTTGGGCAGTACCAGTCGCTGGACTCGCGGCCCTTGCTGCTCCCGGCAGTCGACCCCCTCTGGCTCCCGCCCAAGCCCGAGATGGAGCGACTGCTCTCCATGCTGAACTACTTTGTCGCAGATGGCGCCGGCACTTACCCATCGGGAGGTCTGTGCTTCTGGGGACCCTTGGTCGCGCCCGATCCCATCCTGGCGGTACCGAGCGCCAGCTACCAGACAAATGCCAGCCATCGATCCCTCGCCTTCTACCACATGGCATTCGCCTGTGCTAGCCTGATCGCACGGACGGCGGGGAACGCCCCGGGGCAGGATGAGTCGGTAGCAGATGCCTACTTCGCCAGGGCCCGGGTCCTGCTCGGCAACCCCCTCGACACCACGCTGTGGTCCCCTAGCGACCTTGCCACTCTGGGGCTGATGGCCATGTACCTCACCGAGCAAAACCGCCTCGACGCCGCCTACGTCGCCATCGGCAATGCGATGCAGATCGCCATCATACACGGCATCAACAAGGGGTGGTCTGTCGACGAGGCTGGGAAGCGGGTCTTCTGGAACATCTTCGTCATTGATCGGTAAGTGCCGCCACTCTACGTCGACCACGAGATCGGGTAACTGATGTCTGTAGGTGGATGAGCTTGCTCTCGGGCCGGCCAGCGACGATGAACGACGACGCTATCACACTGAGCCTTCCCCACGAGTGCCCTGGGCTACCACCCCCGACAGGGCTCCGGGCGAGCGTGCTGCTCTGCAAGATATCTTGCTTCATCACTACAAACGGCTACCGCCTAACCCCACATAGCTTCCCCCCCAACAGCTCCGTCTCCTACTTCGACGAGGCGCTCAATATGCTAGACGAGTGGCACACGAATCTCCCGCCGGTGCTGCAGCTGAGCGACGACGAGATGAGCCGCGATCGAGGGGCGATAGAGCTTCATCTCGCATACAATCAGGTAAGAGCGAAGCCCTGCGTTGCGCCGACGCACACACCTTGCTCCCGCCGCTAATCCTTATCCGCAGTTACGCATACTCACCATCCGTCCCATGTTCCTGCTCGCCGTCAAGAAGGCTGTGGCAGACCAGTTCACAAGTCGCAAATGGACCATCGAGGACCACCCCCAGATCCACCGGATTCGGCAGTGCAGCGACGCGGCGAGGCGAAACCTCCGCCTTGCTCGCTGGCTGCGCGAGGTGAGCCCGGCGCACAAGCTCCTGCTGCCAGAGCTGCACCACATTTTCAACGCAGCCATCATCATCATGCTGCATCAGATCGTCTTCGTGAACCTGCGCACGAACGACGTGTCCGATATCGAGTTCGCCATCGACGCGTTTGAGCGAGAGGCAAGCGTTGGCGCCGTGTTCGCGGTCATCTACACCAACATCCTTAAGGACCTTCTCGCACTCGTCCATCGGCTTCGATTCTTGACCTTTGACGGCCTGCAGGTCACCGGCAGCATGCAAGGACCACTACCAGGGGAGCAAGTGTTACCAGGCCTCTCGTCTGGCGGCCCGGGGGCACAGGGGCCGAGCCCACAGGCCGACCTTCACACACAAATGGGGGAGGACATTTTCCATGTGTTGGAAACTTGGCTGAGAGACGACGATTCACAGCCTTACGGCGGGTATCTGATCTAAAAGCCCTCGGGAGCATGACGCTCGGGAGGGGCCGCCAGACGGTCGGCAGTCCATACGTTTATTTTATTTTGTTTCCAATTTATCGATACATAGCCTTGGTGCGAGAACGACGGATAAGGCAGTACATTCAGGAGCGGGTTTAAAAAAAAGCGTCTAGCTGGCCCTTGGCTTGACGGCGCATGGATGGCATACTCTTTTTCGTGTAAGGTATCCTCTAGATTCCCTCGCCCGGCCCACTAACTGAAGCACGGATTACGGGCGGAAAGGCGGTACGCTTCGAGTCTTAAAAAAGAATAGATATTTGTTTCTTTTTGGTCTGGCCGCGGTGAAAGAGAAGAAACAAGAAGAACAAAAAGACACATGCCAAAAGAATTCCTGCGGCAACGACAGACTGTGGCCAGCCAGGCCCTTCCAGAGACGCCGGCTGTCCACGACGGAAATCGCACAGCAGCCCTGCAACATGGGTATGTATAAACTCCGTCCTCCATTTTCCCCAGATAACCCGGTTCGCTGCCCACCCCAAAAGGATCCGTAGGGAAGTGCGCATTAAAGCAATTGGCCCCGCCCCGACGACTAGAGGCACTGGGAGTAATAGTCGTTCTGGAAGCGGCACGTCGTGCCCGCCGCGCACGACTTGCAACCGTTGAAGTTCTTGCCTGCGCACTGCGAGTATTTGGCCGCCGCGCACGCCCCGGGTTGGTTGGTCCCTTGGCCCCCATTGCCGCCGTTGCCGTTGTTGCCACCATTGCCGCCTTGGCCGCTGCCCGGCCGCCCTGTCTGGCCGCCGTTGTTGCCGCCGTTGCCGTTGTTCCCCCCGTTGCCGCCTTGGCCGCCGCCAGGCCGTCCCGGCTGCCCGGTCTGACCACCCTGGTTGCCGCCGGATCCACTTCCGGGCGCGGGTGGCTGGTTGCCTGCACCTCCGCAACCTCTGCGTCAGCAAGCCGTACGTGCAAGACATTTATAATAGGGAGCGGGAGAGGAAAGAAATGCGTACCGTTTCCGCCGAGCAGCACGGGCTGGCCGATCTGGGTGGTCTCATCGATGCTGCAGACGTTGACACACTTGCCGGTCTTGACGGCGCCCGGGTCGGTGTTGTTGTACACCATCTCGATCCACTGGATCTGCAGGCTGGCCTCCTGGTTCACGGGCATGTTGCCGCTCCACGAGCCGCCGTCGCTCCACGAGTTGAACATGACCTGGGCCGGGTCGCGCGGGGCCTGGAACTGGATGGCGCCCGACAGCAGGCCGTTGACGTACCACGTGCTGCTGCCCGGGGTCCAGTCCATGCGGTAGTGGGCCCAGTCGCTCCACCGCCGCCCGCTGGGCATGGTGACGTTGCGGGTCGCCTGCGGGATGTCGCTCGTGGCGTTCCACGACGGCTGGTTCGTGTACTGCACGTAGCTGGGCGGGTCACGCGTCCGGATTTCCAGGTCGGCCTCTTGCACGAGCATCAGGTTCTGGTTGGGCCCCGGGCGGTACGTGAACATGGCCGTCACGGCGCCGGGCGGGCCCTTGGTCCGGGCGAACATGCGGATCGAGAGGAACTGGTACCCCTGGCTGGACGACTCGATCTCCGCGGCGCTCTGGAAGGTCGAGTGGCGGACCGTCCGCATGGTCATGAAGGTCTGATTGGACATGCCCATATCCGTGTTGCGCTCGATGTAGATATTGTTCGGTGAGTTGACCATGGTCACGGTGGCGTCGCTCCCCGACAGGTCCGAGTTGTTCATCTTCATCAGCTGCGTGTTGTTCCAGCTCTGGATGTCCCAGGTCGAGGTCCACGCCGGCGACGAGAAATATTGACTTGTCGGCGGGGCCCTGGCGTTGGCCTCGAAGGACCCCAGCGGATCCGGCCTCTTCGCATACTGGCCCAGGGTGCGGAAGTCAAAGAAGTGGTGGTGGGCAAAGTAGTTGGCCGTCGTGGCGTTGGTACGGTAGCACCCGCAGTTTGAGTCTGAAGTGAGGGGATACGCCTGCTCTGCACCAAGGACGGGCCCGGCTAGCACCGCGGCTACTAGGAGCCCGAGGTCCCGCAGTCTCTGGTGATTTGTCATGGTCTCTCTCGTTCGTTTCCCCGGCCTCGGGAGGGAAAGCAGGAGGAGAGGCGAGCGAGGGGGAGAGACGAGACGGAGCGTGTGGATATAAGCGACAGCGGGCTAGGGAGAGCAGCCTCTACTACGCAGGCGAGGAGGGCTTGGCACTGCAGAGCTCCGAGATCAAATACTTGGATCTATGCCGCCACCATCGCAAGGTGAAGGACGAACGAAAGGAAAAAGGGGGGGGCAGCCAGGGGAGCACCGGTGCGTGTGGGGTGCAATATCAAACTTTTTGAGCTTCTGGGGGAGCCACTCCATGGCGTCAGGGGGGCCACGTAGCGAGGAGGCAATACATGGAACAATAGAATGGTACCTCAGAAGAAGAATGGAAGCGCTAAGTGTCATTGTTGCCAATATCGCTCGCCGCCGAATATGGGGAAGCTATACAGACTCGGCGCATGTGCTCTGGGGAACCGCTAAAGACGAGATCCGGCAAAAGCCCCTGCCATACAGATTGCCCAGGGGAAGTGAGAGCTCCGCGAATTTCGGCAGTCGAGGATGGGGAAGTTGGCGGGGTATACGGCTCGATCTGGTTTGCTCGGAACTTCGCGAGACGCTCCCTTCGCCTCGTAGCCAAAATCTAAATCGTCTATTTACCCGCGGGTATATCGCTCGCTATATTCGCCGGGGGCAGCCAGGCGAGGGGGGCTAGAGGGACTGTGGGCGACGTTGCCCAACTAGTCTATTCAGATTAAAAATGGATTCTGGGTCCATATCCCCTCATTGACTGGCCAGATTGTGAAGAATGACGGGATGAGTTCCCATCACGAAGCCCTTTGTCGTGACCAGCAAACGGCGGCACCGCCGCAACCCTTCTGCCGCCTTGGTTAATTGCGGCCGCGTCAGACGAGCTTGCTTGCTTTTCCCAGGCCCAGGCCCAGGCCCCAAAGCTCTCCCGTTCCCATTCCGTCAGATCCCTTGCCTGGATCGTCAGGAGGTTTGGCCACTCGCCACCCGGAACCCCTGATCAAGCTTCTTGCATCTATGCTCGACCCCGCCTTGCTGCCGCTACTGCCCTACAAGCCGGATCGTCCCTGTCGAAAGGGCCGGGGCGAGAGCCCCAAAAATAAGAGGCGTCCGGCAGATGGTGGGAGAAAGCCCCCCCCCCTTCAAGCAACGTTGTCCCAGTGGGCATCGCACTCTTGCCCACATGGCAGGGCTGCAGTGCAGATTTGTGTGAACCGGTGGGTGGCTCACATGCAGGAGGGAAGGTTCTGCGAGATGCCAAATGATCGATCGGGGAGGGGTGTGGCACGATATTGACACGAGCCAAGAAGAGGCAGAAGCTGCAGCTAGCTCCCCATGCAGCCTGGGGCCCCGGACGGGACAGTCCCATAGATCCCGCCTTTGCTGCGGCGTAGCATAGCACGACTGGAAAGGGAGGGTTGCAGAATCGCAGAAATCCCCGAGTCCCGAATCTCGGGTACCAAATCTGGCCGAGAAGCGTTCGTGGACGCTGGTAGAGAGTCACGAATGAAGCCTCTGAGGCCTCTGCGATATTTACCCTCTAGCGTAGCGTCTTCCAGCTGTCTCATTCACTTGCACCTTCACTGACGGGACGGGACACGGCCCAGAGGGGGGGTTGCAAACTGGTTCGCAATGTTGACCAATTGGGGGGAGTACACGATGCCGAGTACAGCAATCGATCCTCTCCACCTCCAGCCCTTAGACTAGCTCAACGAGTTTCCAACCTACTCCATGCAACCCCTGTCGACGAGCTCTGGCCGGCCGAGGGAGCCTCATAGCCTTTGTGACTACTACCTCCGGCGCATTGACGCGCTGGGATGGCTCTCCTACGCCGAGAACTCGCAAGTATGACAAAGTGCGTGGCGAGCCAGATATACTGTTGGGTCGGTAGACCTACAGCCGCGGAGATCCGACCCATCCGTGCGGGGGCGGTGGTGGCCATCGTTTAGAAGATGTACTCATCCCATCGGTCCTCGTGCCATGCATAGTACAGCTCGTCGAAGCTGTGGCCATGGTCGTCGCCGAGACGCTCGACGAAATCTTCAAACGAGGCCGGGCGACGGGCCTCGCGTTCGGGGTCGGACTCTTCGTCGCCGGAAAAATAGTACTCGGAGGCCTCGTCCTCTTCCTCGAGCTCTAGCTCGTCATAGGCGTCGCCTTGGGAAGGCAGTATTACCCCGTCTTCCTGCTGCGGCAGCGTGTCGTCGTCCTCTTCGTCTTCATCCTCGGCGCCCTCGACGCCGCTGACCTCGTCCTCCTCGTCCTCGTCTCGGTAGCTCGGCAGCAGGTCATGCGTACGGAATTTGATGCCCGCTTTGGCACAGCCGGTTGCCGCCTCCTCTATTTGCCTACGGAACCTGGTCCGGAACTTATCCTCGGCGGGCCACGACTGTATGGCAAGCGACAAGGCGCGTATCCTCGGCACGGTAGCGGCACACAGGCACTGCACGCCGTACAGGATCATGTCTAGGTTGGAGAGGTAGATCTGTTTAAAATCCGCTGGTGTCCCCCATTCGCATATCAGCGTGAAGCACCAGAGCGAGGGCGGCAGGAGCCGCAGCAGGCGCTCGCCGTCGTCGTGTTCAAATATGCCCAAGGTGCCGAACAGGCCGCGGTAGTCGATGGTGAGGCACTCGAGCTTGGTCAGCTCGGAAATGCACGTCAGTCTGTGGTTTTCCCGCTTCCTTGGCCGCTCCGGGCCCCGCGTTAAGAAGTGTCCCTCGGTCAGGGTGACCAGCTCCAGATTGATGAGCGTCGGGGCGAGGCTGCGCAGCGCATCGTTAAAGGTGCGGCCGCCTGGGAGGCGCGGGCGGTCGCGTAAATCGTCGCACGCCTCCTCGAAGTGAACCAACAGGGTTATTAAATTAGGACAGGCCGTCACAAGGCGAACGAGGGCCGGTTCATGTATGTTGCTGCCGAAGAGGCACAATCGCTCGAGCTTCGGCAGGGGTGGGAGCTCGACGTCATCCGACAGCCAAGACCCAGACGAGGCGCAGCACATCTCCAGCGTCCGGAGGCTAGTGAGATCTGCCAAGCGCGAAATGATGTAGTCGGCAAAGACACGGTCGTAAGTCCGTTCGCGATCGCCGTCCTCTCGGTGGCAGTAAAGACGCAGGCTGGTGATGCGGCTGAGGACGTCCATGGCCGGGAAGAAGCGCGTCAAGGGGGTTTCGGCCAGAGCGTTGCCGGTGTAGATGCCTCCCACGTAATCGACGATGGGGTCCATCAGGCTCGTCAGGTGTGGGTCATCGGTAGTGGCATCGCCGGTGATCCTCTGGTCGGGGAGGGCCATAAGCAGATTGCGCAGCTTGGACGCATCCTGCAGAATTCTGGAGAAGACCTGGAGGGCCAAGACCTCGTCGCCGGCGTCGCCCTTGGCGAGAGGTGAGGAATCTAGATCCGCTCAGTCAACCCCCCGCGCGATCGCCTCTCCCGATAAGGCATGACCTACCTCCAAACTGCCGATCCATCTCAAGCCTGACCTCGTCGGCGGTCCGCTCGCCTACCAGGTTTGCCACGCATGAGATGTCGGATATCCAGGACCCGATCTCCGGCTGGGCGTGCAGCAGGCGGCAGAGCCCGACTAGGGTCTTCGCGTCGTAGATGACCAGGCGGTAGAACAGATATGGGCGCGCGATGGCGGCCAAGTGGCGCGAGGTCAGGACCAGCGACAGCAGATCATCGTGCTGCGTCTTCCAACTCGCCCACTGCACGGCAGCGTCAAGCGACTCCCACGTGCCCGTCTTCCTCAGGGCGAAGCGGCTAGTGTAGAGCCGCTGGGGCACCAGATAGGCGGCGATGGGCTCCAAGAGTTCGTTCGGGAGCTGGTCCAGAGCGATGGAGAACGACACGGGCGGGGGCACGGCGAGCGGCGGCACCGGCAGCGACGGCGCGTAGGGCGATGGTGACAGGGCGGGCTGGGGTGGCGTGCTGCTGAGGCCGCCGCCGCCGCGGTCGAGAGAGGGCGGCGATGCCATCGGGGGACGGGCGACGGCTTGCATCTTCGGGGCGGCTGCCTCTACGGGACTACAGTGGAGGACGAGATATGCCCGGGTGGCCAAGATTCAAGGCCGGAGGAGGGCCACCAGATTCTAGTCGGCGGAGGCTGCTGACACTGCCAGCATGGACCATGCAGGATACCGGTACTTTGGACATTGGAGTGCAGACCGGGGGAGCCGCATCGGACACAAATGCCGCTCTACTGCGTACCATCCAGGTGGGCGGATGGGCGGGGCAGCAGCGGCGCGCCAGGGGGGGGGGTGGGTAGGTGTGCGATGGGGATGATGTGTGTGGTGGCAGCAGTCCGTCAGTCAGAAGGGGGTCCTGGTAGACGGGGGTGGATGGGGAGCAGTTGACAAAATTTTGCACTTGGCATGTGCGCCCGCCGGCCCGTGAAAAAAAATGACCAAAATAAAAGGCTGTGGTGGCCCCAGGTAAGG
Organism: Thozetella sp. PMI_491; assembly: GCA_021432635.1. Taxonomy (NCBI): domain Eukaryota; kingdom Fungi; phylum Ascomycota; class Sordariomycetes; order Chaetosphaeriales; family Chaetosphaeriaceae; genus Thozetella; species Thozetella sp. PMI_491. Next base: position 356,155 of record MU270023.1, on the reverse strand, counting down.
CCGGCAGCGAGCAGCGCCAGGCGGCGCCAGGGCCCCTCTCTTTCGCCCTCTCGGGGGAGGGGACGGCGGCGGGTAGGTGGGTTGGCCGTGGCGTGGTGTGTGTGGTGCGTGATGTGGTGCGTGTACTGTGTGTTGTGTGTGGGTGCGCCTACTTCGTCCATACCTACCTTAGGGACCTGCTACAGCACGGCGCTACGGATCAACACGGCGCTAGGGCGTGCGGGCGTGCAAAGGTTGCGAGCCCCCATTGCGAACCGACGCACAAGCCCCCAATCGGATCTACGGTGCTGCAATTTTGCGGGTTGGGCGATCGACCCTACAGGCGGGAAACGCCCCTAGATCGCCCGACGTCGGAGCGGTCGGCCTTACCAGAACGGAAGGTCCAAACCGCTGGGCCCCAGGCGCCGGCCTATGACCTGCCCGGCTGAGGCGGCGTGTCGGTTGGTCGTATTTGCGCATGGTTACCGAGTATTTGTCCAGTCCAGTCAGAGTACCTGCCTCAAAGTACTCGTTTCGGCCCTTTGCAGCGCACAACCTCGTTCATTCCCTGGGGCGCGCTGGGGGACGCTGGGGAAGGGGCGCCCGCGATGACCCAAAAGAGACACCAACAAGGCAGGTATCATCTTTTTCCAGGCTAGCGCTCTCTCTAGGGAGGGGACCCCGAAGTCCTTTTCCGGGGTTTTGCCTCTTCTCTCTCAAATTTTCTCCCCCTGGGGCTGACGATTAGTTATTATGCTGCTATTTTGGTGTGGCCCCGTCCGGGTCCCCGTCCCACGGCGCGCTTCTGTCTCGCGCCGAGCGCCGAGATCGATGCGTCTTGCCGGAACCGTCTACTGCATCCCATTGCTCATTTCCAGCGCTCGCCTCAGCGCGCCGCAAATAAGAAGGTGGCTCTCAGACTGGTCCCAAAACTGCTCTTGGTTGCCCTCTGCCGGTCCCGAACGTCAGGCCAGGCCCTCCCTCGCGTCGGGGCTCAGCGGAGGCGCCAGCCCGCCCCGGGCACGTCGCACTCGCGCTCCTGCCCGTCGCGGCAGCTCCTCCCCCAAGCCAATTTACGAGCAACTAGCTAGCTACCTCACAGTATTACCTGCCTGCCCGGCGAAGGCGACCTGAACGATTGCACACCGGGCGGTGGATGCTCATGGGTTCATGGGTCCTACGCATGTACTACACCGTGGACGCTGAGTCGCTCCCAGGGACATGCCCTAGGACAGGGGAGGCACGTGTTCCTACGGAGTATGAGCTCTAGCTGCCATCTTTGTCAGTTGCTCATTCGTGCGCCCCTCCCGATGCACCGACCGAGCCCAAGGGGGCCTTCAGGGTGCATAATGGAGAATAATGGAGAGCCGCCATCCTCCCAAGCCTTCTCCTTCCTGAATTTGACGCGACGCGCCTGTGGGTGTCCACTTTTGCTCCGAGTGCCGACACCGTGCATCCCTGGCGACGGACCACCGCCCCCGGGCCGCATAATCCAGGCGCCCCCCGGGCCCACGCAAAAGGTGCCCGCCATCCAGGAACCGGGCGCGCAACCACGCTCCGACGGCGAAGCATTGAGGACCGCCAGAGCTTACCCGGATTAGACGTTGTCCCCTGGAGGCGCCCCGGGAACTCACGAAATTTCGAGCGCGCCCAGCCCCTGGCGGCATGGACGGCCGGCAACCCGCGACCCCGTGGGCTAGGGCCGTTCGGGAAGGGTCCATGGGAGACAAGCTTACTGAGTACGCCCCGTCTGACACTCGCCCCATCCATCGAAGCCTTCCGGCACGTGGCATGGGCTTTCGGGAAGGTAGTGTCGCCTGGGCACCTTGTTGTCCCCGCTAGAACGCCAGCTATTCCGCCAAGCGCTCGCAACGAGCGCACGCCCGGTCATGGACGTCGCTAATTAGCTCCGCGGCGGGCACCGTCGCGGTCAAGCGAGCCTTCGCTTGATCGCGCCGCTGGCAGCTCGCTAGGTTCGCTCGGCTGGCGGCTAGGCGGGCGAACGACCGCATCCGCATCCGGGAGGCGCTGGGCGGACGCTGGGCGGATGCCGCCGAGCATTTCCGTGCCCCATGGGTGCGGTTGCATTCTGCATTACTCCGTGTATTGAATGATGCCCTGTTTTCCAGAGTAAGACTGTGCACAGGTGGCCGCGCATGGTTCGCGGCAAATTAGGCTACTACTCCGTCTACATATGCGCGTCGGCACCGCAGCCGCTCAAGGCCACTCTTAATTGCCTGGCTTTATTGGATTATAGCCGCACGGAGTACGTACTGCACTGTACGCGGCCTGGGCATACAGACCATTGCGGGCTCCCCGAGCAGTCGTACTTGTCAGTGAGCCAGTCCGAGTAAGGAAGGCCATTGAGAGCCAACTAGCACATTTGTGACTCAACGTTGCCTCTCGGGGTTAATCCGACCCTCACGGGCCAACCTAGGCCCCCGCAAACCCTGTGCGGGCATTACGAGTCAACCTAGACCATGACAGACCATCTCGGCCATTGTGGGTCAACTAAGGTAGTCTTTGTGCGTAAGACAGCCATCGTCGGCCGAACTCTGCGACTAAGCCGACTACGTCATGGCCAAAAACACTCTTGCTCAGTGACTACAGAGCTCAGATCACCCAGATCAAGGTGAGCATTCTTATTTGACTGACATAGTTATTTAAACCCGCTCAAATTAGCCACTGCATGGCTATGCTCCCTTGGTTGCCCCAGTCCTCATGATATCTTGTAAATTGATTTCTTTTCGGCCCAGAGCAGCCTCGACCGCCCGGCAAGGGTACCAGGACTGATATTCGGGAAACTCGGAAGCTCGCGCGTTACTGGAGCTGCTGAGTCGGTTAAAAATGCCCAGAAACAAGCACAAGTCGTGAGCCCATGTTTGAGGTGGATTGCTTCCAATTGGGACTGGGGAACTTTGGCAGAACACATCAAATGAAGCTATTCCGAAAGGAGTTACTCTACAAACTTTAGGGAACCTTTGCCAGAGTTGGGAACTCGTGGCGTCCGGTGACAGCTCTCTCTTTTCGCTTGATTTGGCTTGCAGAGTGAGGCAGTGCTCGAGAGCGCGCTCCGTAGCGCTCGATCCCGTTACGTGGCTGCTGCCTATTGCGTCGAAAAGCTCGCATCACCCCCAGAATGCGGATGGATAGTCAGATACCGTGCAGGAGACTCGCCGCCGGGCGGTCTAACTTACGCACCTATGTACTACTACTAGTCGACCGCCTTAGACGAAGGCTGCAAGGCAGCAACCCCGGCTCGCAGCTGTCTCTCTTAAGCCTCGCTCCGCTACCGGGCCCTGCATACATACACTTAGACTCTCTCGGTAATAGTACTTCTCGTATGATGCAAGGTTGTGTACGGGAAGAACCGGCGTCGTTCTTGCAGGAAGTCGCAGCGACCAACCGACGGGGTGCCGATTATCCGCATGAGACCCTCCATGGCCTTCTACGACCGCTTTTTCTTGGCACCCTGTTCATTGTAACACAGGGTCTATAGTTCTAGGAACCTGCGTACCCGCTTAGCCCTCAAAAGTACCACGAGCGCCTATAGTTCCATGCCCGTGTAAGACCGAGGACCACAGCGTGTCGCAGGACTGCATCAAGGAGCGGACTATGAGCTACCTGATCCGGCGCTCCTACATAACGATGCCTATTCCCCTCGTCCAGACTTCAGGGGGCGGCCGCTATCGGGCTTGAAGGTAGCAACGGCCTCTGCCCTGCGGTGCGCGTGCGCGTGCCCTGCTCCGGGCAGTATCAGGTGTTCTCGGGGCCAGTCCCAAGGCGTATCCGTATAAATTCCCCATACAGCGTTATTTATAGGTCTGAACGGCAGTTTGGCCAGTGGGGCTTGTATGCGAAGAAGAAGCCAGAGCCTGCAGGGTGTGGCGCTTATGGGTTATCTAGGTAGTAGTATTCCTACCTACCGACGTGAACGATCTGCAGCTGCCACCTAGACGATCCCGTCAGTGCTACACGGATTCCCGTGCGACGTCTTGTACCCTTCTTTGGGGCGAGATTTTTGGTCACCTCCCCGCCGGCCGGAGTCTCGAATCTCGGTAAAGAAATTAGAATACCGGTGGTCATGGATGGCATAGGCCCAATCCCGCGTATAGTGGACTGTTTTGGCAGGCTGTCGGGAAGGTCCGTGTCGGGGACCAACACCATGGCGTATGAATGACCCTCGCTCCGCGCTCTTTTGGTCTTGCCGCGCGCTATGGCCGCTCCACGGGCGCCCAGCCAGAGGCAATGTGGCGCGCGCGGGCGGATTGAACAATCTTTCAGATGAAAGGCCAGGTATCAGGCGGCGAAAGTGCCATGGCAGCTTCCTGAAGGGGAGAAGATGATGCTTGGAGGAGCTAGCCTGTTTAGGCACCTACGCTTATGCTCTACACTACCTTATCTGCATAGCTACGGTAACACAGAATCAAAAGGTGCGGAGAAGTCAGGGGTGTCAACACACTCAATATTCGCCCAGGTGAGCTTCACGAGGATACAACTATATTGGGTGTGCAAAAAAGAGGAAGATATACTTTCGATTTTCAATTACGCACAGTATTGCGATCAACACCGGCAATCATAATGAATAGCCGAATGCTGGCGGGCGGCGTGAGTCAATATCCGTGCGCCGGGATCCCCAGCCACGTCGATTGGACTCGTTGTCCACAGAGCATCAGTACTATGCCGATCCTTCCTGGAGCATTTGCCTCGCATCGAGGAGCGTTTGTTTCATCTGCATTAGATGCAAAATGTCCGCGGTGATGAAGATCAACGACATATCCCCGGCATCCCGTTTGACCCCCTCGAGCCCGAAGAGCGACATGCCGGATAACGGCTTATCGTGCTTCTTCAGCGTTGCCTTGAATAGGGCCACGGCCTCCAACCACTCGGGTTCCACCTGCGGCCCGCCAAAGTTGGCCGCGAGATTCATGCTGATGCGGCAGTCGAGCGACCCGAGCCAGACGGTATCGATATCGGGGACGGCCGTCAGGATGGCATCGAGGTTGCGGATGCCCTCCAGCGTCTCGATCTGGATCATGACGGCGGCCTGGTCGTTGAGGCACTTGTGGATGTCCCGGGCACCATCGTACGGCGCGTCTGTCACGCCTGGGAATAACCGGAAGGGTGGTGCAGACCGTGTCCCGTTCTGCTTCGTGCCGAACTTGGCTGCTGAAACGACGTGTTGGGCTTGCTCGACCGTCTCGACCTGGGGAATGACGATGCTGGCACCTGCGTCGAGAGCATAGCCTATGGCAGCGTGGTCATGACCGGGTACCCTATAAAATGATGCCTTAGTATATTATGCTGATCGGGCGTCCACAGCTATGTCTAAACGGAAAGCTCTTACCTTACCCAGGGGATGGTGCGGCCCTGGCTCATGAACATCGTATCATGAACCAGCTACAGGCACAGTGTGAGCGATACAACCATCCAACGACGAGAACGGGTCCGCCTTACTGTTGTCATTGTTTCTATGTTGCAAGATGAATGTTCCATGTCGATCCACACTGCATCGTATCCTATCGGGGCCAGAAATCGGGTCATGGGGACGGAGCTGAGGCCAGCATAGTAGCCGAGAAGCGGCGGTATCTTTCTCTCGTGGGCGTCTCGGATGGCCTGGCGCGCTCGATGAGGCTGGAAAAGCGACGGCGCGGCGTAGGCCGCCATGCCTAGAGGCTTATTCGAGGCCGAACCATGGCCATTCTCGCTCTCGCTGGAAGTCATTTCGCCTGGCAAAGGTTTTCAAGTACCGATGTTGCTTTGTCGCCTCGTCGATGTAGGCCAGTGTCTCAGGCGGAAGAAACGGTCACGCACACCCGACCGATATTTATGGACATTCATGTCTCCGTGGGACTTCGGCGAAGCTCTGTCGGAGGGTACCAAGGTAGGAAAAACTGCCAGTTATGCTTCGTATTCTGCCTTTGCAGGAACGAGCGGAGATGATTCGGCCGCGCTTGGGTGTCTTGTCTTGCCGGGGTTAAGACCCCGTGCAGCACGGCTGGAAGCCATACACCTTTACAAGATGACCAGGCCGACGCGTTCCGAACATATTTCCTCAACAGGTAGCACTACATAATTAGGCGTCGTTGCTCCGCTCGCTCATGGTGTAGGGAGAAGTGCGACGGGACTTTTATTGACCGCCCGCTTCTAGACGAGAGTCGAGCTGGTCCTATTCAGCTTGATAAGTTCCGTCCTCCCGCCTATCGCCGGGCTACTGTACCCGACCAGCGAATAAACATACCGCATGCTCTGCCGCGTCACTAACCGAAAATGGGTTGCGATGCTGTACCGAGGGTAGCGTCTCCCAAGTGCTGGCCTAAGCTGTACGTTTGGCAGCGTGCCGACTTGCCGACTACTGCGACGCTAAGAAAGCTTCATACGAGGGGGTAGTATATGCTTGTGGTTGGCTGGTGCAACACGATATATGTACGGTCTAGTAGTAGTAGTAGTAGTATCAATAGTAGTAGCATGCAATAACATCGAGCAGAGTGGCGGCGTATCCACCGTGCACTGAGTCATCCCCTTTTCAAAAAGACCGTAAACTCCAAGCCTGCCCTTTCGTCACCATCAGTTCGTTCCATCATGATCCTCGTCACGCCATGACCGAGATGGCACCCCGCTCGGACCGTTCCTTTTCCTGGTCGTCCTTGTTCTTCTTTTTCTTGAAGAGCGTCTTGAGCATGCTGGTGTTCTTCTTCTCCTTGGGCCGCAGCACGGCATCGAGCGTATTCTCAGACTCCCGCGACCCGTCCTCGATAGCCTTAAGCGCCACCCGCTCCGGCCGTTTCGAACCCGAGCTCGATCCGTGGCGCGAGCTCCTGTGGCTCCCCTCGGAGCGGCCGGAGCGTGAGCCGCGGTCGTCCCGGTCTTCGCGGTCGCGGTCGTGGTCCCGGTCCGAATCCTTGGAGAAGCCCTTGCTACTCTTCCGCTCCGGGACGAACTCCGAGTCCTCACGGTCGCGCTCGCTGTGCCGCCGACTCTTGTGTGTCTTGTGTGACTTGGACGTGCGATGCGTCTTGGTGCTTCGCCCGCTGCGGGACACGGAATCGCTCGGGTCGATCTCGTCGTCCTCGCGGTCGTGGCGCCGCTGCTCCAGGATAGTGCGCTCGGCCTCCGGGCTGATTAGTTCGATATCGGCCGTCTCATCGTCGCCGAAGGGCGCGATGCCGCGGCGCCAAGTCTCGATTGTGCTCAATTCCTCCTCCAGCACCAGGGCCTCATCAAAGCTGCCCGGGCCGCCACGGCCGAACGCCATGCCCTGAGCGAATCCATAGCCGGGCTGCACCGGGGGCGGCGGCATTGGGCCTCCCGGAGCGGCGGCGGGCTGCTGCATCTCGAAGGCCTGCTCCTGCTCCTTTCCGGACTCCTTGATCCGCTTGATAATTTTCCAGCCGCCGAACATGACTACGGTGACGCCGACGGCGACGCCGGCGCCAATGAGGAACTGCGGGCTCGCGAGCAAGGCGAACACGGCGGGGCTGCCGCCCTTGATGACGCCAAGGAAGGCAGGGCTCATCTTGGTGAGCAGGGCACTCAGCTCGGCGAGCGTGAGGGCCACGGCAGCCGCGGCCTCGGGGTTCGCCTGCAGGTTGGAAATGATGGCGGTCGCCGTGTGGTGCACGCAATGGGCCTCGACGAGCAGGCCCTCGACGCGGTCCATTAGGGAGCGAGCGTGCACTTCCTGAAGCTCAGGGGAGTTCTTATAATTGGGGTCTAGGTCAACGCGGCTCTCGAGGTCCGGCGGGATGTTGCCGTAAGCGAGGTTCATGTCGATCTCCTTCGGCTTCTTGCGCAGCGACGAGTCCGAGCGGGGGCGGTGGACAAGCATGCTCTGGCGCGGCGTGGAGACAGCCGTGGTCGTCGGGGTGGGCACCGGGGCTCCTCGCTCCCGCATGACGGTGGACGGCGCCGCCGGCATCGTCATGGTGCGGGCGGCCAGGGTCGGGCGCGAGAGCGTGAGCGCCCTGGAGTTCGCGGTCTCGGCGTAGGGCGAGCGGTAGCCCTTGGGCGCACCCGAGGGGGCAACTGACGACACCTCGGAGAGGGTCCGCAGGTTGGACTCGGTCAGCGGCGGTCGGTGGTGAGACGACGACCGGTGGCGGTGGGAGCGCCTCGAGTGCCGCGACGAGGCGTGGGAGCGGTCATCGTCAATGGACCGGCGACGGCCGTGGTGGTCGTCGTAGTCGGCGCTGTAAACCGAACGGTCGTAAACATGATCTATCTCGCCATGGCCGTAGCCGTAACCATAGCGTGGGTCCACGCCCGGCGCCCGACCGCTCACGTCAAAGGTCTTGGCCCGCTGGATGCCGGGGACGGGGCCCCGCTCGGCCTTGATGGCATCCTTCTTTTCCTTGTAGGCGGCCTTTGCGTCCTTGAAGATATTGACTAGATGTTTTCCCTATACGCGCGCGCCGCAAGAGGGCCAGTGGTTAGCACCGGCCAGACGAGCGTGAAAATGCTGTGGAACAAGCGGTGGCGGGGATAGGCGGTGGCGGAGACAAACAAATGGCCCCTCTGCCACATGCCAGCTCTCCACCGCTCGCTCGCTCGTGCGGGGCGGCACCGTCGGAGGGCTGCAACTCACTGTACTGATAATCTTCCCCGAGTTGTTGATGATGGTCACGGTCTGTTCAAACGGCATTTTGGCATTGCTTCGCGGAGCAGCAGGGGGACGCCGGGAGCTTCGCTCGCAAATGGCGGGGAGGCGCCGTTTTAAGGGAGCTATCGGGGCTCGTCGTGCGTTGTTGGGTGACGGGTCATGCGCGGGAGGTTTCGCAGCGATGCATTGACGAGGGTGCCAAGCAGCCCACCTTGGGCGAAGCTAGGGGAGGGCGGCCAAACCACTTTGGGACGTGGCCACACCGACAGTCTCTGGCCGGCACTGATTGGAAGAGCGGCAGCCGGGTTGGGCTCCAAGCATCCGCTGGAGGCAGCCCCCGCCTTGGCCCCGTAGACACACCTACCGTCGAGTAGTCATCCGACGGGCTGGGGGCTAGCGTTTTGGCAGGCCTGAACCGCCTCAAGGGGCCCCTAGCAAGGCAAGGAGGGTAAATCCCGCAGGTGAGCAAGCATCGCGAAGAAGAACGTGCGCGGGAATCAGCTCGACCGGGTTCCCGTCAGAATCGAGGTGGCGGGAGAGCCAAAAGAGCGTCGAAGGCGAAAACGGGGCAGGCGCCTGGCTCCGTCGGCCTCTCTTGCGCCAGTCTCGGCCCACGTCCGCCTTGTTCCTTCCTTCGCCTGCGCAGCTAAGGCAGCGTATGGCATGAATGGGCCCGACATTCATTGGCATCCAAGCATCCAAGCGCCTGTTTTACTGTGTGGCGGATTTTGGCCCTCGTCTTTTTTTTTCGTCTGCTTTATCCGGCGCTGCACCTTCGTTGGTCAGCCGGCCGGGCTGCGGTCCCAATGACAAGCGCTGCTTTGGCGGAGGGAGCCCGGCCGGGCCCCGCCCCTGAAGACGCGGCCCCCCTGAAGAGGCGGCCTCTCCACATGGTGCACGCCGTTTCTCTCTCCGATTGGGCTGAAGCACCGGTCGCTTGTTGTCGATTGATGATCGCTGCTAGCCCAACCTCGGGTGGGGACAACATGTGCCAAGGCTGCTACTGTACCTCCATTGCCAGTTGGACGACTTGGACGGGCTGTAGGACCGATGGTTTCGATTCTTTTGCAAGGCGAACCTGCCTCGATGACTGCATCTTATCGCTGTTGGGCATGCCTGTCATCTTGGGCAACTGTTCCTGCCGGACCCTATGTCCAATGAGTACCCATGACCGTGAAACTCCCACCGCCTCCTTCGTAGCCTATACCATTAATTATGTTTTATCTATACACATACACACACACCCGCATACATATGCCGATCAGAGTCTTCGCAATCTTGGGAGGCCCCCATGCACCGTTTTGATGGCCATGTCCCGCCTATCCCTGTCGTGTAGTCATAATCCTCGGCTTAACGGCCTCGCTTGCCACACTCTCTCTTCCTCTCTCGCTCTTTCATTCTGACCCCCATGAATCGATTATTTCACTATGCCAGTACTGCCGAGTCCAGGTGCGAGCTAAGCAACGTAGACGGGCAGGCGGCTGCCGAGCAGCTCGCTCTTGGAGATCTGTACATCATTCTTGTGGAAGTCGTGCAGCAGCAGCCACGCCAGCATGCGGAACACCAGCGTGCACCAGATATCGGTGGCCTGCGTCTCGAGGCTCTCGGTTAGGCCAAGGGTGCGCTGGGTCAGCGCCGGGTCCGACAGCGTCTTGAACCCCACGCTGGAGGAGAGGGCGACGCGTGGGACCGAGCTGGTGCTCTCGGCCGTCGCCAGGGTCGGCGGCTGCGAAGTAACAGGGCTAGGAGCTCGGCTGGGCGTCGCCGGTGGCTGCGCCGAGTGCACGGTGCTCCCCGAATGGTCGCGGCCGTGGTTGGATGGCGCGTACCGGGTCGACTTGCGTCGGTTGAAGGCCGTGACAGCGCGCTCCCGGACCTCCTGCAGCACGTCGGAGAAGTATATGTCCATAAATTTTTGCTGCCGCTCCTCAGGTGAGGCCGAATTTAGCTCGTCGAAGCTTGGTGGCGGACCCGTCCGGCGCCCGTCGTCGCTCTCCCCTTCTCCGCGTCCGTCCCCGCGCTCGTCGTCGCTGTTGATCATACGCAGGACCAGCTGGAAGTGCTCACGCAGCACCATCGTTGTCAGCTCGCGCGACACTTTGTCGCAGAGGTACTCGTCGCACTGATCTAGTGCGGACTGTAGCGCCTCGAGGAGGGGCAGGCGGAAGCCGGCGGGGTCGCGGTTGAGCTGCTCAAGGATCTTCTCTCCCAGGTTCGTCAGCAGCGAGACCTGCGGGGTCAGCGTGACAAAGTCGTCGTTATAGAGGGCCTTGCAGCACTCCTTCATGAGCTTGCGCAGCGAGAAAAACTTCTTGTCCCACGAGTACGGGGTGGGGTTCGGCAGCATACGGAAGCAGCTGTTCTTGATGTGCAACGTCTTGCCAAGCATGCCGAGCAGTTCGAAGGCGACTGGAGCAGGCGGGTGTCAGCTACGTTCCACGCTGCAAGCTTGGGGCAGCAGCCTTACCTGGGAATATGTGCCCCTGCTGTTTCTTCTCGGAGCGAAAGAAGTTGGCCGTGTTGGTGTTGCAACCAATCACCACCAGGGTCTCGGCGATGTCGACCCTGCTGCCAAGATGCAGAACGCCCAGCGACTGTGCATCATCGCTGGGGAACTCGAGGCGGCTCATGTCCTTCTCGGTGCGGAAGATGGTAGGCATGACGCCGCAGCACATCTCCTTGACTTCGTCGACCGGGATGATGCGGTTCTCTTCGAACTTGCGCTTGCCGCTGATCTGGAAGGTGAACATGGTGCCGAGGTCAGTGACGTGGGTGCCCGTCAGCATATAGCCGTTCCCCTCGGCACGGTATCGGTCCTTGGTCCGGTCGAATTCCTTCCAGTAGATACCCATCATGGCAGCGATCTCGAGCAGGTGGCACATGGTGGTGGTTGCGTAGGGCTTCCGCACGCTCGATGGCATCGTGTCCCAGCTGCGCGTCTTGGCCTGCACGGCGACGGCGAGCGAGTGGTCTTCGAACTTGGACTGGCGGAGGTCAGACCCGGGGGGGCTCTTGCCGTACTGCCCCTGCTGCCACTGCTGGCTCTGCTGCTCCATGGACTGGAGCTCCGACAGGAGCGTGACCCAGGTGGCGCGCTCGTTGTCGGCCGTGAGCACGCTGCTAGCCTTGAGCCCTGTCCACGATTTCTCCTCATTAACTGTCAGCGTCCGCGTCTGCTCGTAGCTCTCCTTGGTCCCATTGACGTAGTAAATAGGGGCGCCCTGGACGGGCCCGCTTATATTGGCCGGGAAGGAGACGAAGATGACGGGGGCCTCGAACTGGACCTCGAACCGGAGCTCGTAGGGCCGGAAGATGCGCTTCTTGCTCTTGTGCCAGTTGCCCATGACCGACTCGCCGCAGTTCGAGTAGCCGGCGGCCGAGGCGTAGTACTGCTGGAGGACCTGGGCGACGGTGCCCAGGAGGGCGATCAGTGAGATGATAAGGGCTATAATGCTGAGAATGTCATTGCCGTTGCCGTTGCCGTTGTTACTGTTGTTGTTGCCGCCGCCATTGCCGCTGTCGGTGCCGTTGTCCATCGCGCGCCGCAGATGGCCGACCCTCGAGCGGGTGGCAGGGAAGTGGTAGAGGAGACGGTCACTCGACGTTGGGATTAGTCGGGAGGCTTTGGGAGGTTACTCGAGGACGTGAGGCGGGAGAGAGACGACGACGACGACGAGGCGGGTGAGCATCGGCCAGGACGCATGGAGGGCTCGGGAGCGCAAGGCTACAGTGCAGCCCGGACCAGCTCAGCTCAGTGGGGTGTCCTGGGCTGGCCAGCTAGCAGCAGAGCATGATGCGGCCTGGGGGGCGTGTGGGCAAAGGTGGCGGTCGTCGTAGGGGCTAAGAGGAGGCGTTGGTAGCAAGCAATTGCGCGATACCAGGCGGACGGCGGTGAGGAGGAGGTCCCAACGACGATGCAGCTTCGGGGTGGACATGCTGAGACTTTTCGGGGGTCAGTCAGCTCTGCGCAAGGACCCAGCCAATGGTCGGAGACGAGCTCGCGACGTGGAGATTGAGACCCCCCAGTCTGGCAAACGTTCTGGGGGGGCAGGCACGATTGGGCCCCAGCTAGCGCCAAGAGCGCCAAGCTTTACTGACGGGCGGAACCGTTGAGCCCCTTCTCGACCGACTGGGGCCACGCGAACCCCCCCTCCTCATTTCGTTTCGCTCGTTGTCCTCGCACGAGTCTCCATGTGCAGCCGGCAGAGCAATTGCCAACCCCAAGGGCCTATTTTTAATAGTTTTTAACCGCTGCAATCCACGAGTTCGCAGAGTGGCTTCTCTGCGACTCTGCGAGCTGTTCAGCACGGAGCAGCCAGGCAAACAAGGAAGCAGGCAAGGCTGGATGGCACCCTGGTTACTTTATGTTTCCTGCTGACCGGGCACCGGCCCGTGGCCAAGCGAAAGATCTGAGGTACATCCAGGTACATAGTAAGCACCCACCGAAACCACCGATCTGGGGTCGACAGGAATGATGTACGCCCAGCTAGAGGCTGCACCCTAGCTGCGCCTTGGCTTCGGTCTCAATAATAACACCTTGGATTATTATTTTCTCTATTCCACCATGTGGAGCTCGCGTCCGGTGTGCACGTGTGGATCGTCTGAAAAGCGATGGTAGTGTCCTGTCATCACTATCTGAATGGCCGCCGAAGCTCGAGCACGGCAATCTACGTCTGACGGCCGTGCCAACATGGCTTACTCACCTTCCAGCCCTGACTCGTGTTCGGAATAAGTGTGCCTCGGGGAAGGCTGAAGGCACGCGTGACGCAAAGGTTAACGCTGCGAGACCAGACACATTAGGACCCCGTAGCACCAAGCACTGTGAAATATGGCGGGGGGCGGATCGGCTGAAGTAATCGAATAAATAAAGCGGAGGGGGTGCCCCTGATGTCTCCTCTAGGGACGGCCCGAGGTGCTCTTTCACTGGTGGCAAAGACGGAGTGCGCTGGCATGCAAGAACTGTCGGCAAAAATTACCTATCACGTGGCCTCTTTGGTCCTAATGCTCCTCAGCCTCATCATCCATTTGGCATCAAAAGCTTTCTCCTGCTCGCCAAGTCTCCGCGTAGCCCTGTCGGAAAATCTAGTTCACCGCATAGGCTCTAGAACGCTAGTGCCCTATTCTCACAGACTTGTTCTCTTCAGGCGCTAGAGTAGGCTGCTAAAGGGTCTCTGTGCAGCTTGTTGCTGGGATGCCTAGGCCGGCAACTGGCCGACGAAAAGTACCTCAAGCTTCTGAACAAATTCGATGGTGAACGCGGACTTGAGATGGCGGATGTCACCATATATTACGACTACCACGGGAGAGCCCGCGCTGGTCGTTACAACACGGCGTGGGCCATCTTCGCCATCCAGCGGCGAATTTACTTCTGGGCCCGGACAAAAGATAGTCATGTAGGAGCGGTGACGCTACCGAGCGGCTCAATATGATGACGAAGCTCCACCTTGCCTGCGACCGAGTCAACGATTTGTGGGCACTCATCAACGCTCTCGATGACACTACAATGTCGCCCCCCGCTGCGCCGTCTACATACAGCAGAGAGGGATTCTATCCCTGGAGTATCGAGACCCCGCTTTCACAATTAAAGTCAGTATGAGGTTTTCGAGAGAAGTATGTAGCTTACTTATACGTAAGTCTGCCCCGAATTGCCATAAAGAGGAATTTTATTAGGGTGTTTATCCTAGTTTATAATCTTTTATAGTTATTCTTGCTTAGTTTTACTACTGCAATGCGGATTTCCAAGAGTGTATTCTTTGCGCTACTTATATACCAGGGCAGACGATACCATCAACTCTTTCAACCGCTATATGCTGATGAATAGATGCATGGCTAAGTACTGGTTCGTCTTGGTTGTGTGTGGCTAGAATATGGCACGCGCGGGTATACTAAACATGGTTGGAGGCCCCCAGATCTGTTAGTCTGGTATTATAGTTATTTTTCGTCACCTGCAACTGTGACTCTAGAGTTTGGCATGAGTTTCCTGGGTGTCCCATCCCACCTATGTCTCGCGGTGACACGCCGGATGAAGGCATTGCGGGCCGTAGAAGACCCTCACATAGAGGGGTGGTCCGTATGCATACGCGGGCGTCCATCCCTCAAAAGACGCAGCACAATCAGGCAGAATTTGATTCATATGAGAAGCCGAGGGATTAGTATTTTCCCCAAATTTGATGAATCCATCCGTGAGGCCATGGGAAGGTTGCTCGCGCACTACCGCGCGTCGCAATAGTGTGCCAAGTTAGGCAAGAGTCGTTGGAGGGGTGCAGAACGTAGGAGTCGCTGGCGCAGTACCATATGAAAGGCTGCCACAATCAGTCAGCAGAAAGGGGGAGAACGTGCGCGGATGAATTACTAGGTAGGTTCAAGTCTTAATGATGGTCACCTTTTACAGAATCAGCGAAAATGTGGCCACGCCAGAGCCACCACCTCCAACTTCGACGGGCGTCAAAATGACCGCAATACTAAGAAGAAGAGCTGCAGCCCTTGTTTTATTGTTCATGCCAAGCACACACCTTCATGTCGTCCTCTCACTTGACGTCTACTCATTAGTTCGCTCTCGATTGCCTCGTCTCGGGTTGGAGTGCACAGCTTCAGTAGATTTCTTGATTACCCACTTCTCAATCTTTAGTTACGACGTCGTTTACGACCTATGGTCCCAGAGTTCGTAAACATTGCAGTGAAGCAGGGACTCTGGCGATTGGCGGATCTGTGGGTGGGTTTTAGGTGGGAGCTTAGTCTAAGCTATATAGGCCTATACCTGTACTTAGCATTCAAGGCAGCGCTTGCTTAGAAGTGAGGGTAGCTATGCACATGAATATCTATAGAAGGAGCTCTTAGTCCCCCGAAAAAGTTGCATCTCGAACATTCTCGAACAAGCTTCTAGTCGCCGAGAAAGATATATACCGAAAGGGCCTCGTCAACTTCGATGAATCTTGCATATATTTGGCCTGTGAGCATCTATAATGACGCGACCATCTTAGAGGTGCTAGTTTATGACTAGGAAATCCACAAAAGATATGAGATGATAGTCTTCAGATCAAAATGATCCTAGCTATCGTCAAATTGGCCAACGCACTGGTTACCAGCCTCCCATGAGTATTGCTCGTGAAGATCCAATTCTACCACAGCATGGTTTAAGGTTCCGAGGTTAAAGTAAAATGCACTCCAGCACTGCCAAATTTCTGAAGCAAGCTGTCGTTATACCCTGTTAAACTCGTGATAAGTTTTAAATCACTATAATAACCAGAGTTCACTGCATCTGCGAGCTTGTCGAAGAAGCTACTCAGAGCGAGCTCGCCGCCTTGATCAGCCCGTTTACCGGAGACACTGAAGGATACAACACCCGGCGGTAATAGACTGAATAGAAAATCGTCCCTTTGTCCATGGGAATTGAGCGTGGCGTAGAAAGTGACCACATCTATGACTATGGCCGTTAGATGTGGGAGCTCGCATAATCGGAGAGCGACAGCCAGGCTAGTTGGGGGCACCGAAGCTCGCCACTTTAAATCGAGATCGATGTCCCTGAGTGGTTTATGGAGTGTTGATAGGAGCGCCACAATGTCTGCAGCGTCAACAGGGCGGTCTTCAACCCGTGGATTGAAGCGACTAAGGGCCTCATGAGACAGGTATTGAGCCTTAGCTTCGTAGGCGAAGGTCTCGAGTGTCCCGCAAGTTTTGAGCAGACTTTCGAGATCCTTCTTGCTGAATGAGCAATCCATAAGGCGCAGGTGCTTGAGACTCGGTAGAGTGGGAACCGGATGCTGCGCACCAATGCTAGCGGCGTGCACATGGAGAGTCTCTAGATGTACCGCGTGCTCGAGGATTCCGGCTGCACAGAGGCCAAGATCTCGTTTGAGATTTCCAGAGGACTCCATGAAGACTTCTAGAACTCTTAGGGGTAACTCTAGGTGGTCTCGTCCCTTGGCAAGGAACGAGAGAGTGGATGTCGGGGGGCTTTTTAGGGGCGCCTTAGGGAAGAGGTAGAGATTAAAGCGCTCCAGACTCGACAGCTGAAGGATCAACATCTCCAACAGTTCTAACTTGAGAGCCGTCCACTGTTCATCCGTCGGCCCCTTGTTGAGGACCCTGCCAGGCGTCGGTGTCCAGGTAGCAGGGGGCCAGTGTTGGGGAACGCGGAGGCCCATAGCAGCTGCAGAAGCTAAAAATGCTTCTTGGGCATTGTTGCGGTCCATTCTCCACAGCAACGAGGGATGAACAAAGATGGTTTTCACCATGGCAGCCAATCCAGGTCGCTGCGAGATTGTCCGCAGGAATCGAAGGAACCGCTGGGACCCATCGAACATGGACGACCTCGATAATCCGCTACTGTAATGCAAGAAAACCTCGCGATATAGCAAAGGTTGCGTTACATTGTGGATGTACTTGGACACCAGCGAGAGCGAGTATAGCTTCCCGGTATTCGAGGCTGACCGGGGCTCGACCAGGTGGTCCTGGAAGTAGGATTTCAAGTCCCTCTTGTCGCTCCCCTGTGATAAGTGAGAAGTGAAAGACGCGATGATTCTTCCGAGAACTGTCAGAGGGAGGTCTGCAAGCCTGAATCGTTGTTTCACTCTTCGATTTCCTCTTCGAGTGACCCCGTGCTTCCACACCTCCTCCCTAACGATGGTCCCGCTCCGTAGTTCCATGTGCGCCTGCAGTTAGGAACATGAGAGCTACATGCGTTGTTCTACTCCGACTGGAAAATAAGGGAAAAAAAAGATAACGAATACTATAGCATGCTCGACAGCTCCAAGCTCAAGCTGCCTGGAGGTTAGCTGCTGCCTGGAGACGTTAACCAATTGCGAAGGACCCCGGGCGCTGCGCCTTAAATGAAGCTATCGGGACTGGTGCATGGTCGTGGAACCGGTCTTAAACTTTGTGTGCCTCATTACCTATTACTATAGGCAAACAATGCCCCAATATCACTCTTTTAGATTAGGGGGGAATACATCCCCTACAATACCTAGCTCTACACCCTTCTCCAATACGGCCTTGAGACCGCAGATCATGAACGTAAAGCCAGCGGTTGAATCCATCGCCCGCTTGACCGCCGTGTCGGCATCGCCAGTAAAGCCAATCTCCGTGACCCGAAGGTATGCCGATTTGCCCTCGTAGGGGGTGATTTTGAACTCGACCGTGGTTGGATGGACCGGATCGTACCCGTCCCAGTTAAAGCGGACCAACTGATCGGGCTCAGTCTCGAGAACGTGGATATGCGAGCTTGCCCCATACATCCGCCACTCCCACGTGAGGTCGGCGCCGGCATCCATGCGGCCGGAGCTGTGGGTGTACCAGAACCGAGTGGTGATAGAAGGATCGACCAACGCTTCATATACCGCATGAGCGGGCGCCCTGATGAGGAGTCCGACATTGACGCCAGGAAGCTTCGTGAGCTCCATTCTTGGATGTGGAGTACTGATAAAATGGCGAAGGCTTTCGAAAGTTAAAAGCGGTGTCGCTATCCCCTTTGCTACTAGGTGCTTGAATATTAGCGTGTCATTCCTTGAAGCAAGGTGAAGACGGAGAGATTTGCTTTTTCTTTTTTGTTTTCTTTTTAGACATAGTTATGCTGCATAAGACGGTGAAACTTTTGCCCGTTCTGGCTACAAACAACTGGAAATGGCATCACAAATATGCGCATATCCTCAGTAGCAGAGGATGCAAGCCATTTCATCTGCTTGGTTTGTCGTTGACCAAACCGCAACGTGCATCGCTGAATGGTGAAAAGCCAATACATTAGGAGCGTCCCATTAAACCGGCACACCGGAAGTTTTTAAAAGCGAGGCTATAAATTGTGATCAATCCTATTAACGAATCCCTGAAACCATTTCTCAATAGGTATGTCGGCGATTAGCCGAGAGCCTCCCACCCTAGGGTAACCTCACACGTAGCTTTTCCAGATAGAACTAACAAGCCACCGCGAGCTAATTCGGCGATAGGTTCGAGATTATTATGGCAATTCTCAACATTATACTCTGATATGCAAGCGTGCGGACGAGTTCGTGTAGAAAGCGACAAGAACAGACCAAATATACCATCTCTCACCTGAGAGGTTGTCGAATGAACAAATAGACGCGGGTTTGAGCGTTCATTGTTGTTTCGTAGTAAGCGGATATGACCAATCGCTGTCACTCGAAGAAATGTTCTTTTTGGATAGGTCGATGTCAAGAATGAATAGAAGTTCATGAATGTCTTAGTGAGCCGTAGCCTTCTATCCCGTTGTCCCGCTAGTCCACATATTCCGAATGACGAGCTAACAAGTTATCGTATTCCCCCTTTTCTAGAAGAGTGGGATTGCTGCTTCTGCTGCCCTTCGTCGTAATATTCGCTGTGCACCGGCGCGTCCGGCTTCCGGAGATACATAGCGATGTCCTCCCTCGTCATCCACTCCTGCGGGAGGTTTGGTGGGTGGAGTTTGTCATAATCCTTGAACATCTTTCGGACTCGTGGGGAATCCGAATCGTCACAGCTGGTCCTGCGGTTTACCCTGCGGGAACGGATCGATCTGCCTCATGGGGTTAGCAAATAGCCGTCTGGCTTGGTGGTTCGCCGAGCAGGACTGCCACCAGTAACTCACGGTATTTTGACCAGCTCTCCGTTGCGGTAGACGGAGTGGAAGGCAAAGTCTCTCCTACCCGATCCCCTTACCGGCTTGCAGACCATGATGGCTGGTCGAGCGAGGTCAGCTATTACCTGCTTGACGGGGGCCCAGCACCTGTATGAGATGACGGCCGTATTTTCGTCCACCATGAGAAAGAGGTCGCCTATTGAGTCGGCCGTAGTAACGCCAAGGGATTCGAATAGCTTCAGCTCGTCCTTGTTCCAAGTCCGCTCCTCGTTGGAAGATAGGATGTATATTGGGATCTTGGCACGCTGATTGTCGTTGCTTTGGGCGAGGTCCCTTATCTTGGTAGCTAGTGCTAGCAGAAACATGGCTCGCTTGCAAAGCTCGTAGCCGTCGCTCATGCCGGACGCGTAGAAAAAGAAAATCTTATCGACAGCCTGCAGTACGGGGCTCGAGTGAGTGGTGGAGGCTATGTCGACCCACCTCGGATTCTGTCGTATGCTGCTACGGTTTTGTTCCCATCTCCGCTTCATGCGGTCGTACGATAGTTGGTCATCGAGGTCTCCTAGGCAGTCTCTCAGGTGCGACTTATTGCGATGCTCGACCACGGTGATAGGGTTGTAGCCCACGGATGGCAGCCACTGATCCGGGACGAAGGATTCTTTCCGGTTGTCCGGGTCTGGCATGGTGAGCTCCTGGATGGTGCGAAACTCTAGCTGGGAGCGACCGCTGGGTGGTGGTGATTAGCTTAGCGCCGCATGCACAATGGAATGTGTTTATCTTTGGGGATCGGTGCTCACTAAACGATTACCTGACCCGCGGCGGACTCAATTGCCGCGCCGCTCTTCCACGTGCGCTGGTGGTGCATCACACCGTCGAGGTCCCGGTACTTTACGAAGGCTGTCTGCGGGGCCTCGCATTTCGAAAAGATCTTGGCGCAAGGCTTCTTGGATCCTTCATGGGCGGTGATCTGGCTTTCAATGTCTCGGATTGTGCTCCTAGAGTATATAGCCTTCCCAGAATCGTACAAGCTGCGAGTCGTCTCGATAATGAACTGCTCGCGCGCCCGCCTCTCTTCATCGGTCATGGTCTCCCATGGGCGTACGACTGTGTCAACCTCTACGTAGGGGTAGTTCTTCTCAATCTTGCGTGCCGTTTTGAAGGCGAACTCTCCAATCACGGAGTCCCCGTAGTTGGGCTGGATCCAACTGGCAAATACACCGGTGTGGTAGCGATCGCCCGGGTCCATGCGAGGGGTCCAATACCTCCACCAGAGGTTATGATAGGGCACCCAGCGCCGCTCCAGGAATGCGAGCAGCTCGGACAAATGCTCTCGGGGCGACTTCATGGCGGCGGTCGGGGCGCGCAGGGACCCAGCCTGGGGCGGCTGAGTCCAGTCGGGACGTTGCTAGCTCTAATGCCAAAGACTTTTTGGGACTTGACAAAATGAGACTGCAGGATGGAAAGGAGGACGGCGGAGTCACAAATTCAACAAACGGGAAGTGGGCTCGGGCTCGGCGCCCGATGCAGCCGCATTGTGAATGCCGACGACGTTCATTGGCCGTCCCCGCTTGTTGGGCCGGGGAGCTGTGTTGCCTGTCGGCGGCCGTTGGTGCCTGGGCACTCGCTGCGCCGAGTTATCGGCTGGTCTGACCAAAACCCCGGGTCTTGCCCTCTTGCAGCTCGCAATTCGTCACATGCATCCCCGCCGTCTGGGTATAGGGGAAAAAAGGTATAGTTATTTGCGCAATCCGGATCCTAAATACGCTACAGTTCCGCACCTTCTCACATCACCGGGGAAAGGGGGCGGAAAATCCCTGAGTCAAAGAACCTCTGCCAAACTATTTCCCACTCACACAGTAATCACCTGACGCTCATCTAGATACCTTCAATCCTACCTACCTTACCTCTCCCATCTGCTAGTACTATTAGAATGGGGATATCCTTCTAGCCCTTCTTCTAGCCGACACATGTTGTGTACCCTATGTCAGTGCTGCTCTAGCAGCAGTATTGATCTGTGAAAATAATATCATGAAGATTGTCCGTTAGATACGAGTGCCCTGTCACAGGAGGGTGTTGTATAATTCGTATTCCCACCGCGAATATGTACCTGAAAAGCATGAAAATTTACATAGGAAGATATCTTTCATAAATGATCCAACCTCTGATAACCCGTAATCTTCTAGGAATATCTACGCATGGCGCCTCCCGAGGCAGGTATTGCCTGTTGGCACAGAGCTGGTCTTGGCCGTGGCAGAGGCAGAGAGGAGCTACGAGTCGTCTGATCCCCTACAGCTTTGGTTGGGGCAGCAGCGGAAGTCACCGTAGTTTGAGTAGCGCTCCCTGACTTTGAGCTGGTGGTCGAAGAGCTAGATGAGCCGGCGCCATCGTCATTTGTGCAGTCTCCGTCGCTCGTCTGGTCTACAAAATTGGCTGTGTGATCCACGTATGAGCCTGACCGAGTTGCAATTCCTGTTGCGGTGTAGTTTGTAGGTATGGGCCAGTAGATGTTGATGAGGATACCAGCTTCATTGCCTGTGTAGACGCCGGGGATATTCGCCGCAGGGCTTGGGGACAGCTGAGCGCAGCCGATATAGAACTGGGCACCTCCAAAAGTCGAGGCGCCGTACAAGGCAATGTGTTCGGCTCTCATCAAATAGTTTCCGGCCGGGAGATCATTAGGCAAGGTAAACGTGAAGTTGTTGATCCTACCACTGACGGACGCGGCCTACTGAAGATTATCGCTGGTGATAGATGATGTTGTAAGCTCATAGACTTTGAACTAGTTGTTAGAACTGGTATAGTCTTGAGCAGCCGTGCCCGATGGAGCCTGACTCATCCACACCGACAGCGGGCCGGGGTAGCCGATGTTCGAGTTAGTGGTGAAGCTAACCTCATCGCCGGAAGCAACGGTATAGGTGGATGTTTTGGCCATGATGTCCGAGTCGAGGCCGCCTTGGCGGCAGATCATGTCCTTGGAAGTGACATCCGTGATGGGGGAGTTTGAGTTGGTAGTCTGGCGGACATACTCATAGGCTCTGGTAATGTTGCCGTTGGTATAGTTGCTGCCACGAGGAGCCCGGAACTGATAAGCGACCGTATCTTTGAAGTTGGAAGGGGCCACAACTATGAGCACAAGAGAGGTAAATAACCGAGGCAGTTCCAATCAGATTGGAAGGCGTGCTCTAAGTTTGCAAGCACAGAAAATAATAAATGATAGCACGCTAGGCAATCAGCCGCCGTAAGAGGGAGTGAATGAAAGTTGATGCACAAAAGAACGACAGCTAGGCGAACGGTTTACGGTGCATCAATTTGCCTCTTTATCTGTAAAGCCTTAGGCACACTAAGCCTCCTCATTCATCAACTTGATTACAACGTTTCCAACTCAGGGGTTTAGTTGGGTCTGATATTTAGTTTTGTTTGTGAGGGTTGTGGGGTGGTGGTGGGGGTCTACCGTGTGTGAAACGGATGAACTACTAGTACTCATTAGGAGGATAGGCAAGTCTAGCAAGTCGAGCGTCAGGAACAAAACGTGCTGATCCACAAGGCGAGTCGTTTTTGTGAAAATGAGGTCTGAAGTATATGAGAAATTCGTATTATCTGCTGGTTCGCTAGATTGCCACGTCGAAAATGTGCAATGAAGGTGTGAGTGGTACTGTACAGTTGAGGCTGGAAGTATTAGAGGCATCTCGGAAGATGCAACATGAAGAAATAGGGACATTCAATTCTTTCAGCGTCTTCAAGTCACCATCGGAGACGCAGTTATCACTCACGGCCGACGACGCAGGTGTGCATAGCACGGGCGTGCTCAACTATGGATACAGTGGGGTGGCCGCTGGATGACTCTTGTATGCCGTTTCGGTGGCAGTGAGAGTGAGCGATAGGAGACCTGACTTCAGGGTAGCCGTGTTGAGGTCTCAGGACGCCGGTGTGTCTTCGTAGATGCTGCCCGAATAGTTGATCTGAACTTTGAAAGCTACAAGAGGCGACTGTTAACCCTAACCCTAAGGAAACGTGGCTGTCTGTACGAGCGACCGTAGGTTGTGAAGAAGAGGCACAAAAGGCAAAAGTGAAGCGATTCAAACCGTCGATGGACTTCCCAGCCTCTCCACCAAAATGAAGCGCTTCCTGGCACTCTGACTGCTGGGATCGAACACGACGACGATCTCGCTGGGAGATCCCCCACCGAGACTAAGCTAAGTACTCGATTAGTGGCTGACGCCACCGCCACAGCCACAGTACCCAGTC
Organism: Thozetella sp. PMI_491; assembly: GCA_021432635.1. NCBI lineage: Eukaryota > Fungi > Ascomycota > Sordariomycetes > Chaetosphaeriales > Chaetosphaeriaceae > Thozetella > Thozetella sp. PMI_491. The sequence continues at coordinate 332,765 of MU270023.1, read as the reverse complement.
TGACAATAACATCAGCAACTATTGCGCCAATGGAATGCTCTAAGTCCGGAGGAATGGAAGCCGTTCCCGTTGGCCCTTGGCATGAATCCAGTGGGGAAGACGAAGCTTTGGCGCTGGGAAGCGGTCTACCGCCGGCATACCATTTGACTGGTCCGTGGCTGCTGAATTACCCCTCACAGCGAAGGGCACTTACTTACTGGCAACTAAGGTAAACCATCTCTCTTTATGACCAAGTTACATAAAGTTGAAGTAAATCTTTACCCCGCGTCAGTGGCTAGATGACTGGACAATGTCACGGCGAACTTTCAGGTCGAGGGTGTGGGACGAAATGGCTGCTCAATTGACAGAGCAGAGCACAGATGAGATGGGTCCAGAGGACGGGGAACTACCGGTGAGGTCGCACACGGATTCATTGTCATGCCATCTCTCACCTTTGTCTTATATATCAGGACCGGACGCGAAATTCAATCGTCACGGACATGTACCGATATGACGCCCTTCAAGAAGAAACTAAGTCGCTACGGCTCCTTGTCCTCTTGCCCGGCACGAGACAGGACGACATAGCCTGTCGCCTGTACGAAACCCATTTAGACAAATGCTCGGAGCCATATGAAGCGCTCAGCTATGCCTGGGGCGATGCAGGGAATGAGACGCCTATTCAAGTGAACAAAGGTACCCTGTATATTCGCCCCAATCTCAGGAGTGCGCTGCTTAATCTCCGTCAGCCGGACAAAAAACGCACCATCTGGATAGATGCGATATGTATCAATCAAGCCGACACCAGCGAGCGTAATCACCAGGTCTCCATCATTGGCGATATCTACCGAGGGGCATCGCAGACGGTCGTATGGCTAGGCGAAAGCTCAGGGAAGTTAACTCCGGCTGCATTTGCCGTTTTGAAAGACATCGCTACCGAATCCACACGAGTCTTTCGCGCAACTTCAGCATCAATTGGCGAATTAAGCGACGAACATAACACGGTGCACATCAGTGATTGCCCAGATTCATTCCTAGAAGTAGTCTCAACCCCCAGTCCTCTCTTTGACCGTTACCAAAACAATGAGACTGTTATCCACCTTTTCAAATCAACCTGGTGGCAGCGCGTTTGGACAATTCAAGAGATTACCCTCGCGCCACGCGCTGTCATCGTGGCTGGACGATATGTATGTACTCTAGTGTTCTAAAGGTTCCCCGCTACGAATAGCAACGAGATACACTCTTGGAGAATGTGACTAGATCAGGATAGGTCACTTCTCTGGTCTAGTGGTAGCTTACTAACTTTAGAAACAAATAGAGCTTAGATTGGGATTACTTCCGCTCCGGCATGAACTACGGTCTTCGCATCGGCATTTGGACTCCAATTCTCATGGGAATCATTCACGACCCCACCGCGGACCTGTATCTCGCCTTGCAGCAGTTGCTACGGAAGCTGCGCACATTTAATCCAGCGGTCTGCCCTGCGCAGAGTCTACTGGAGTTTCTCATCCATTGCCGCCGCCATGATGCCAGCAACTCTCGAGACAAAGTCTATGCTCTCTTAGGGCTTGTTTCGTCCTCTGATAGCCAGAAAATTCAGCCACAGCTATACCCACTTGGCCTCATACCCGACTACGCCTCATCAGTCGGCGACGTCTACAGCGACACCGCTAGCAAAATAATCCTGCAGACAGGCTCTATAGACATACTCGGGAGCTGTGCCAACCCTGCAAAGGCCTACCCTAAACGAAATATCTGCGCTAACCCGACTTCCTGCCATAATATCTGCCTTGATGTCTGCCCTAATCAAACCTTGCCCTCTTGGGTGCCCGACTGGAGTCTTAGGGCCAATATAGCCAAGGCATTGATGTACGACGCGATCGACCGGCCACGGACCACGCACGCATCACGCCGCAGCAATGCTACGCCTCGCTTTGTCGGTGACGGTGCAAGGATCCTAGTGCTAGAGGGTTACGAGGTCACCTACATTACTGCCCTCACTACACCACTGCATAAAGTGCAGTACGGGAGCGAAGTCATCTTGGACCCAGCGCGTCCGTACGGCGACGGCCTGCGCGCAATGCTGACGCGGATCGGCAATGCGTGGGCAGTGCTGGGGTCTATCTACGAGACGCTAATCGGGATTGTCCCTCACCTAAGTGTGTATGCCGAATGGGAAGAGTTTGCCCTGAAAGAGCCCCCCACGAATCCTACACCCTCACCGTTCTCGACCAACCCTAGTACGACACGCCTAGGCTCCGGCCCGAGTCCGACGACGGAATCGATCCGTGCTCTAGTTTCCCGAGTCAACGTAACTCTTGCATTGGGAATCGCATCAGAGGAGGAGCCAACAGATCGGCTAGCGGTATATTGGCAGACATTGTGCGTAGGTACGTACACCGCTCCGCCATCTGATAAATGGAGAAAGATTGCTATGCAACGACATTTCTATACGTGGCGAGCTAGCCTCAAGGCGGTCCGCGAGCTCCGCCGGTGGCGTGCGGATGGCAAACTGAGGCCTTTGGCTTTTGTTGGCTTCGTGCGGAAGACGTGGAATCAGGTTACCGAGTTCTTCCGCGTGTTGGAGGGGGCCTACGAGCGGAGGCTAGCGAGAGGAGCGAACGGTTATCTCTGCCTTGTTCCAGAGCAGGCGAAGGAGGGTGACAAGCTGATGTTGGTAAAGGGTGGGAGAGTGCCGCTCGTGATGAGGCAAGAAGAGGGAGGACCCTATTGGACACTAGTCGGGGAAGCATATGTACACGGAATTATGGATGGGGAGTGTTGGTGTGAGAGTAAGTGTCAGGAGCTCAAAGTGCGGTGAAAATAGTCTAGGTAGGCATCGGCGAGCGCTGAACCAACATACAGGTCAACGGACTAATCCCCCAACGGACCACCTTTTCCATAAGCTAGCAGATCCATCACATCTAAAATCACAACACCATAACGCCGTAAATTTTTCAACTATATATATTTTCTTCGTAAATATATATATATATTAACGTCCCCGAGTGGCTTCATCTGTCAACGATCAATTGTGATCATTACTGGATTTTTCGCTGTGCTTAGAGATACCGGGTATGGTATCTACTGTGTGGATTGACGGTTTTTCATTTTTTCTGTGTGCGCAACCCAACTTTTGAGGCTTGCTGAAGATGAATTACCTTGCATAGGACTAAGAGCAAGACAAGCCAATATATAAATGCCAAATTAAGGCTATCCTATAATTATACGGGATTATTTACAAACCCCTATGGTGGTCATTTTTAGCTCCCTCAGTTATAGTTAAGGTTTATTTACACTGCTGGGGCAAAATAGATTGCTGCTGGCACCAGCGCCAGGGTGTGCAAGGTCAGTGCTTGGCCCCCAAAAGCAGCGAGGGACCACCAGGGGGCAGAATGACAAGATTCGTCTTTTATAACACACCAGGATACAGAAACCACACAACCCAGGTGAATCATTTTCTGCTTGGGCTCTTCGACTTACGTGTGCTTCCATACTACCGGAGTCGAGAAGGAAGGGCCCCTACCACTTTTTCTTGCTTGTGAAAGAGTCAGGCAAACTTGAGAATGAGTTTTGTCGTAACTATCGGGCTTGCTGAGCTCAACTGCACGTGGAAGGATAATCTAGAAACCCGCGCCGTGGCATATCCAGAAGTTCTAGAGATATTCCTAGCTGGTAAACAGGCAAGACTTTCACTCGTGTAAGGTGGCATTTTAATACAAGATTTAGGTTTCAATACATAGTCACACGTCAGGTCTGGGCCGCTCACCCGGTATTCTCTGGAAAGCCCTCACAAATTGAGCCACACCACGAGTGAGCGGAGGAGCGGAGGACTACCATACAGATGAGGAATAAGAAGAGAATACGCCGTGAGGTGGAGACTTGCTCGTATTGGAAAAAATAATTGAGTTCAATAGGTAGAGTATCATTATCGCTTTGCATGTGGTGCTGGCTCTTGTCAGCTAGATTTCCTTGGCCGGGTCCCGAGTTAGATTCCGTAATACTGCGCGCTCACTCTGGCCAGAGCTCACATGGACTTTGCTTGAATTCTTTTCCTTCTTTTCTTCCTAGGTTTTATTTACACCTTGAGTAGGTCATAGCTAGTTGTACTCCTTGAGCCCTTACAGATCCTGTTTTCAAGAGCGATCGAATGCAATTCAGGTATGGGTTTGTCTTGAGCGTTTGATTAGAGTATGCTACATCTAGCCGTGCTAAGATTCATGTCATATGACGAATTGTATTAGAAGATAGTATGCCGATTCGGCCAGTTCGTGGCAAGAGGAAGGACTGGGAAGCGAGAGAAAGGGGATTGTGAGGGTGGCTCTGGAGTTTAGGGCTATGGAACGTAATCTAATATCTAGCGACACCCATTTCGCTTTTACTGGGCACTAGCTACCAATTATCCAATCTCATTACTTAATCTTATCCCTGTTGATTTGCAGAACTAAGGTAGTTAACTGAGGTGCATATCGACGCTTACCTAGGTATTTTGCGGGCCCTCGCTAAGCCCAGCCAAGATAATGCTATGGATCCCCAGTTTAACTATTGTTACGAAGGTTCGTTATCTCTGGAGTAACTGATCATGGGTGAGAAAAAACCGCTTATCTAGGGTTTGCTCGGGATTCCGAGAGGATCCACTCAGCATGCCGAAATGAACCTCTTCGGCAGATCGGGAAGACTCCGTGGGTACAATGAAGGTGATTCTGAGCTACTATATAGCCCCCGCGTGTTTACCGCATATGCATATATGGATCTTAGGGCCTGTTCAGTTCGTGTTTGCGCTCCTTCACATCCGAGATCATGCGGGTTCGTTCACTCGTCTTGTCCCCAGCCATGGTAGCCGTAGCTACGGCGAGCTGCAACACCACGGCACGACCGTTCTCGATGCCATTGTGTAACGGAGTCCAAATAGAAGGTGCCACAATAGGCAACCTCCAGCAGTGGATGGTTAAAGGCGCACTCACCAGTCAAGATCTGGTGAAATGCTACATTGCCCGGATCCAGCAGACCAATGGGTAGGGAGCGGCGCTTCCGTGGAATGACGATGGCAAGAGGTTTAACAGAAGTGTCAAATGTAGGACCCTTCACTCTGTCAGTGAGATCAATCCCGATGCGCTGTCAATCGCTGCTACTCTCGATCAAGAGAGGTCGGCTACTGGCATCCGAGGACCGATGCACGGTATTCCATTCATGGTTAAGGACAACATCTATACCGACGATAAGCACAATACAAGCGAAGGCGGCCTAGTACTTTTAGGTGGCAGGTATTCAGCCGAGTCTACCGTGGTAGCCAAGATCCGACAAGCCGGCGGTGTCCTACTCGGGCACACGGCCTTGTCTGAAGCTGCTGACCACCGGGCCCTCGTCAACTTCTCCGACGGGTATTCAACACGAGTTGGTCAGACCCGAAATCCCTTTAACCTTACTCAGGCCACGTCGGGAAGCAGCGGCGGTTCGGCGGTGGCCGTCCGCATCAACCAGGCTGCCATCGCCCTTGGCTCCGAGACTCACGGGTAAGCACGTCTCCTAACATCGCTTACAGCGCAGTGCTGATCGTGCCAGGTCTCTTGTACACCCATCCGCCAACCTGGGACTTTATACCATAAAAACGACGCCGGGGCTTATTTCCCGCCACGGCGTTGTTCCTGGTAGCTTTTATCATGACACCCCCGGCTCTATTGCCCGTTCTATGACAGATGTCGCCATCATGCTCGACATTTTGGCCGGCCCTGACCAGTATGACAATCTAACATGGAACGCGCTGGGGAAAATCCCCGAGAAGGGCTACGCAGCTGAGGTCGTTGGAAAAGTCGCGCTAAAGGGGATGAAGATTGGCCTGCCATGGAACCCTTATTGGTCTACTGCCGGCGTAAGTCACAACTCTGGACTGGCATTGAGTTAGCTAACCTCTTGTAGAATATCAATTCGCCAGGCCAGCGAGAATTATATGAAGTCCGGTTAGATGAACTTCGGGCTGCTGGTGCTGAAATATACAACATCACAGTAAATGACTTGAACTCTATCAGTGCAATCGCCATACTAATGAGGGCATAGCATAACTCCCTTCTCAAGGAAATCGCCAACCCGTACGGCTTTGGCCAGCCATCAGACACGCCCGATGAATATGGGCAGCTTATCGCTTACAACACACTCCTCGCTGTCGCCTATGGGGAGTGGCTTCGGAACTGGACATTCCCTAGTGACGACGAGCGCTATGGGATGGCGACACTTGACGAGATGGCCGCATGGAACCGCAAGCACAATGACTCTACAGGCGCCCTTGGTAATAGCACTTGGTGGTATAATACCGTGTCAGGACAAGACTTCTACGATAATGCCATTGCGACAAATGGAACACTGGGTGACGCATTCTGGAAGGCGTTTGGCTGGGGCAGACGGACTGCACAGGGCGCCATTGACTTTGGCTATGCCTACACGACTGAGAACGGCACAGTCATTGAGCTAGACGCGTTGCTGCTGCCCAGCGAGCCCTCTGGCGGATTCGACAACGGCTGCGCATCGATCCCGTCGTATGCTGGCTATCCAATCGCGGCGGTGCCAATTGGGCAAAGCGGATATAGCCTCCCGTGTGGATTTTGCATCCACGGACGCCAGTACGGCGAGGCGAGATTGGTCAGAGTGGCCTCGGCGATGGAAGACCTGTTTAAATGGGATGCAGAGCCCCAATGGCACAATTACAAAACGGCAAAGGGGCCTTGGGACGCCCCTTGGCCAGGATATGCCTGTACAACTGAGTCACTGGATCGCTACGCCTGCGACCGGGAATAAAGTATAGTGTCTACTAAATATGTATATTGGTAAACAATTACTGATAAATCAAGGAAATTGTTATTATTGCCTATGCTTCTTGTCCCGTCTTATGTCTAACTTCTTCCCTAACGAGGAACAAGTCTCTTGGACAACAGGCTAGGACACTTCATCCATATCCCATATTATCAGAGCCTAAAAAAGAAGAAAAACAGTAACGCACCACCGCCCCCAGCAACAGCGTTATAGCCCTCGCACAGTGTTATCTAGTCGTCGTTCTCATATACATCATAATCTCACTACTATATCTCCCCTAAACACTTACGTATGGACCTACTTGCCTAAAGTATGTATAAGCACCTTACCAACACGGCAATCCACCTGAGTATGAGCATCCTGGAAACCCGGCCCGTTATGTAGCCGAGGAAGCAACTTGGAAGCCACGTTCATTTAGTGGGATGAATAATATATTCCCTTTGCAATGCCACATGCAGTCCCCCTACAAAGATTAAGGGTGCCAAATGCTAGGTGGGAATGGACAAGCTCGGCCGGTAACCAAATTGGCGCGTGCCCCATTCCATTGATATTGCCCGCCCGAAGGGCCTCCAAGCCACCGACCTCTCTCGAGTCGCCTTGTAAACCGCTTTCCAGCCTGCCCTTTGAAGTCGTCCTGCTAAGACATTCCTGGACAGTGTATTATGCAGTCGCTCTGCGAGCTGTCTATGCCAGCTGTTTAGCACACGCCCGACGGGATGACGGTGCTGCCAGTCCTCCTGCTGGTGCTGTACACAGCACCCTGACCAACGCCACGCTTGGCGAAAGCAGTCCAGATTGCACACTTGTTGGCACCACCAGTGAGGGCCGTATCGGCGTCGAGGATGGCGTCACGGGCCTGGATGAAGTTGGGGTTGCACGGCTGGAGCGCCATGGCATCCGCCACCAGCTTCATCGTGAGGAATTTGCCCTCGTTCGGCACTCCCTGGGCATTAAACGTGGGGAAGTCACTTGTAAGCGAACCTCCGTGAGCATCAATAAGGTTCCAAAGCAGCTGTGCATCCAGCGGCGTTAGTCTGACTGCAGATCTCACAAGACGGGGGGGATGGGAGGAACGGGAGTGACGGAAATCTTACCTCGTAGAGGATTGTGGCCCACGCGGTGCCGATGGCGTGAACCTCGTTCAGGGAGTTGAGGCTCGTGTAAGTGAGCGGGTTCGTCGTCAGCGACGTGCTGTACACATATGACCTGATTCCAGCAGTCTGACCATACACCCACGCGCCCATGGGGTAGTTAGTAGCACGAGTATCGGTCGACTTGAGGCGGATGGCGGTGGCCATGAAGTCACCCCAGCCTTCGCCCATGCCGCCGGCCTCGGTGATGCTCAGGCAGCCAGAGTTGGCCGGGCCTCCAGTCAAACGGTTCGAAACTGTGTGGAAGTTGGAAGTTAGTCAGCCGTTGATAGGCATGTTCAATTAGCTAGTAGTAACATACGTCCGTGGGTGTACTCGTGAATGATGACTCCGGCCTCGAAGGTGCAGTCACGCTTGGGGCTCGTGTAGTCCCAGATGTACATGCGCATGCGGGGCATGGAGCCGTCGACAGGAGTAGCGAAGTCGGCGTTGTCAGTGCCAGCGCCATCTAGGTAAAGGGTCAGCAGATTGGTTCGTCAAGATGTGTGTGCCTTTGGGTTTCAGGGACTTGCCTTGGGCGTTGAGGATGACCGGGTCGTTGGCCTTGCCTCCCTTGCCGTTGTTGTTGATCTGGAAGTTACCGGCGGCTTCGGTGAAGCCGAGGGTGTACAGCAGGTCGTGGTACTTGTTGGCCGTGTAGAACAGCTGGACGATCGAGGCATCCCGGTAGGTGGTCGGGGTGGTGGTCGACGGCGTGTAGGCGTACTCGAAGTCGGAGGTGGCCGACGAGGGACGGTAGTTGGTCAGGTACGCGGTGGAGGAGGTGCTGCCGGAGGGGTTGACCTGGGCAATACCGTTGTTGCCCCAGGTGCTGTTGAAGACGGACGTGCCGTCGCCCTGCCAGGTGAAGGGGTTGGCCGAGGTGAGCCACGGGTCGGTGATGACGGTGCGGGAGCCCTCGTTGGGGTCGTTCAGGCCCCACTTGTAAACCTGGTAGGTCGCGCTCGCGTGGGCGACGTAGTTGACGGCGGCATAGACCTCCTCGTTGGTCTCGGCGTCGACGTAGGTCAGCAGCCAGTCGTCCATGACGTCGGTCTCAACACGCCAGGTCAGAGCCAGGGTGTTGTCCTCCTTGACGAAGTAGACCAGGCGGGCCTCCGGGTCCGAGACGGCGCCCGAGGTGCCGGTGAGCTTGTAGGTCTCGATGCGGTCCGTGGCCTCAGCTGTGGCAGCGCCGGACACGGGGAGCTCGAGGATGCTGGCCGCACCGGCAAGCGCCGCGGAGGGCTCCGAGAAGGCACGCTTGACCAGCGGGTTGACCGGCACCGTGCCAGTGTAGAAGTTGTTACCGTACGAAAACACCTGGCCATCTTTGCCGATCTGCTCGTAGTTAGTACCTCATCGTACAGATTGCAAGTTCGAACGCGGTTATAGGATACGTACGTTGACATTGAAGTCAGCATTGTCAATGTCAAGGCCGTGGAGGGTCTGCTTGAAGTTCACGTGCGCGATGCCGTTCGTGCCCACATAGTGGTCGTCGGCGACACGGAACTCGACGCCGGGGAGGATGCTCTGGACGAGCGCAGTGGCGGTCGAGACGTAGTCCTCGCGCTTGACGAACTTGAGCTTGGCGTCGCTAGTGGTCTGCTCCGAGTTTGTGTACTCGGGGGACACCTTGAGGCGGTAGTTGTCGAGGTTGACCGTGCGGCGGGAGATGCCTTGGCCGGGCTTGGTCTGGTGCGTCGGGTGCGCGAGGACCTGCTGGGCGCCGAGAAGGCCCAGGAGAACGAGGGACTGCATGATGGGCTCTGCTGCTTAGATGGCAGTAGAGAAGGACACGCGAGCACAAGGAAGAAGCGCGAGGGATACCGGGCTAGCTGGGCAGGGCTGGGCAGGGCAGGGCAGGCTTACGGGAAGGCGAGCTGCTGAGAGAAAAAAGACAGCTGCTAGTCGCGGCCGGGGGAGGTTTCTTATATCTCCAAAATGACGCCGGAACTGCCGTTCAACGAAGCTATCGCGAAGCTAGCCAGCTTCCCTTTTCGATCGGCCGGCGCACGCCATGGTGGCCGGGCGTCACGGAGGGCAAGGTAGTAGCAGGTAGTCGGTATTGGAGCGCACTGGGGTGCGGGAGAGAGCAACCCCAGAATGGCATAAAGGAGCTCTGGTTTTTGCGAGCCAAGACTCTCTTCGCATGCGGTCTGCGCTTGACAGGCGCCGTAGGCCGAGCGGTCTCTCCACCGCCGGCGGGCGGTTGTCGAGACTCAGAGAGACGTGGAAGGGAAGGTAGCAGCGCAAGAAGGCCAAAGGTACATGCCAAGCAAGACGGCCCTGGCCGCCAAGACGGACGCCGGTCGCAGAGAGGATAGTGGCATCGGCCCCACGAGGAGGATGGCTCGTGTCAGGCGTAAATGAGCCCCTGGAGGGTGAGATAAGATAGCAGCAGCACGCGATCGGCGGCCTGCCAAACCAGCACACGCTCTGCGGCTTGGCGATCGCGACCCTGTGTAGGTGCGGCACGGCCCCGTGATTTGCTTCATCACTATCGGCTGCCGGAGGCGCTGGGCTGTATACCCGTAGGGAGGACACGGGGCCACCACCTATTCCCCGGAGGTCGGGAGAGCACGGGGCAGCTGTGCCTACATGTCGGTGATCACGCGATACCGGGGCACTAATTAGCCCCAGAGCATCTCGGGAGGAATCTTAGAGCCGGACCGGGATCCATCCGACCGAGCAAAGGCCCTAACTAGTGCTATAGGGCTCTCTTCGCAGTGTTCTCCTGCAGAGGTTACTCGCCTACTTAGATCACTAAAGCGTGACTAAGTACAGTCCTAGGCCCAGACCCCTTCAACCCCAGCTTCTTCTACCAGCTTAGCGGAGCCTTGGCGCACCGAGCCTGCAGGGCTACGGAGGGGAGGTCGCGCAGCCGCTGAGGGAAGATAAAGGGAAGGAGGCGGGCGCCGGCGTGTCTGCCGACGGTTGCAGCAGCGTGGCCATTGGCCGGGTGGCTCGTCGCCAGGCACGCGACGATGGAGGGCACATGGAAGGGGGGTGGCATGGGGGTCGTGGGGCAGCCAAGCGATAGAAACCATGTGCCGTGTGGCCTGGAGCCGGCCCCTGACCTTCCCGATCTGGGCGTCGCTACCTGTCTGCCGTATGCTTAGCTGTTCAACTACCGGCGATGCCCTATCTAAGCTCAACCGCCCCGGTCCATCTCACACGCGATCCCAATCTGGCAGTGTGCAGGACGATCCAGCCCGATACGCCGCGCTGAGCGCGAGTGTGTAGTTGCCCAGGCTCCACGCACGCGGAGTCGGCCATTTCGTACCATGTACAGACAGACAGCTTTCGAGTGACAATACGAGCCGGATTAAATGCGCATTCTAGTAGCAGGGCAGCACCCTACCTTGCCGGGATTGCAGAGTGCCTAGCAGGGTCTTCTCCGAAGCTACGGGGGGCGGAGCCTAGCTATAGTGAGTGTAGGCTCGGGACAAAGGCCTTTGCTATAGGTTAGCCCGGGACTCCTGGTTGGCGGGTTTCTCCGCGAGAACACCTTATACTATACTATTACTAGTAGTTACATAACCTGACGTCTTCCGCCCCGGGCGCCTGTTTTCCCCGTGAGGAAATGCGACAGGGCCGAGAGTATTGAGCCAGACCCCCTGTAAGAAAGCTTGGCCGCTGCAACTTGGGCCATTCTTCTCGCAAGCACCTCGCGACGATGCAGCCCGGATACGAGCAGCACCGGGCCCAGCTTAGGCAGGTGGGACCCCCAAGCTTCGCCTCGCCCTCCGGATTCTGTGCTTCGATTGATGGCGGGCCAGGCCCGCTATGAAAGAAGCCCGCGCGTAGCGGAGATGCTGGCTACGAGTCTACGACACGGTACCATTCATTGAATGCCAAGCCTTTTTATTGTGGGATGCACTCGCCCGCCTCGACGATGGGGTGCATCGCCGAGGCAAAGCGAAGGCATCCAGACTACCGAAAGGGGGAAACAATTGAGAAAAACGCCGTCACATGTATGTACGCCGCCACCTCGAAGCATACCTCGGAAGAGCCTAAGCTCAAGGCTAGCCCCTGAATCGTCTAGGGGCCTATGCAGCCAAGCAAACTGCCGACTCCACCATGATATGCATCGCATCCCTCGCTGGTTCAGCGGCGTGGGGTCCGCCCTATCAAAACAACCGCCCCGCGTCCTCAGGCACGCATGCGGCCACGATCGCCACCGTCCTCTCTTCTCGATGTTGCTCGCGGCTGCCCAAACTTACTAAGTTATTGGCTTGGCATCGAAGTCGTCAACGTAGCGGAAGGCCCACTGGTTCATACACAGGTGATGGGCTACGGCGTTCATCTCGTCCGTCCGCAGGCACACGAGCACTTCCCAATCGGCATTGCCCTGTGTACCTCCGCGGCGGGGGAGGATATTGACCATGCCCTCGTCCCGCATCCACGGCTTGCGACACCAGCGAGGTTTGCCGCCCTTGCCGGTCCCGGGGATACCAAAATCAAGGTCGGCCCCAAACGTGGCCAGGGAGCCCATCTTCACGCCGCTCGTCCCCGGCTGTACCAGACGTGCCCACGCCTTTGACATCTCGATGGGGGCCTTGGTTTCCGAGAGCATCACCATGCGGAGGCCAGTGGCCTCTTTGCTCGCGCGCAATTGGTTCAGCGCCGACCGGATCTTGCGGGCAGCCCGACCGAGCACCGGTGTCGAGATGCCGCCCATCGAGGACTCGCAGGGCACGACAAGTGCCTCGACCGACTGCTTAGCCAACGCGGTGACGAACATGTTGCCGAAGTGCTTCTGACCAGCTGGGCCCAGCGACGGCCTAGTGTTGACGGCCACCGCGAGCAACGTCTCGGCCGCGCGATCAAGGCCGCTCCACTCGACGCGGGCGCTGATGATGGACTCCCAGATTACAGCACTTAAGCAGTCTTGGGTGGAAACCCAATCGGGGTTGCTGAGCCACAGCGTGATGAGTTCCTTGAGAGCGTTGAGGACCTCCGCCTTGAAGCTGATTATCATAGTCGTTAGTTCCTTTGAATTCCTTTTAGCAGGGTCGGGATGCTTGGCGCTGTCGAAGTACTCTAGCTCAGGCAAGACGCCTGGAAACGAGGTACTAATCGTCGGAGGGGTGACGAAAAGCTGGGGGTCGACAGCCTGATACACCGGTCCTGTGTGTAAACCAGAGTCAGCGCGCCGCCACGGGGTACCTATCCTGTCCCCTGCATCCCCAGGCATACCCTCAGGTTGCTGTGATGCAACATGGGAGAGCAAACAGGAAGGTGTTTGTTCACTGATCGGGGGAATCACATACCGGACACAATGTCATCACCGGACCGCATACACTCAGTGAATTTTTCAAGGAAAAAGTGAATCGACGTGCCATCCACCACAGAGTGCTGGAAAGCGAAGCAGAGGACAAGGGCGCCGCTGCTCAAGTAGGTTCCCTGCAAGGTCATCACCGGGCACCACAAGCCGTCCGGTACGCGTTTCGGAGAGAAGCAGACCTTCCGAGGGCCCCAGTGCGACACAGGCATTCCCAAATCGCACTGCGCCTTCCAGTCGTCACGGCTGGTCTTACGGTGTCGAATTTTCAGGATTCTCTCCACGATATCCATGAACGTGTCGGGAGAGGTGTCCTTGCTGTACCGGACCTGGACTAAGCCTCGGTCCATGTTGTCAGGGTCGGCGCCGAGCATTCCACCGAGGAAGGGATAGTGACGGATGGCGAGCGCCAGGCCGCTCCGGAGGGCCGTGCTGGCCTCCGCCATGCGCTTTAGGTCTGGGAAATCGAAAATGAACATGCGTCGCACGTACTTGCGGCTAACTATATCCTCAAGTTAGCACTGGGACCATCTCCGGAGAGCTGCAGCATGTTGTGAGTCGCACGACAGCAGAGATTGGTGAGTTGCATTGCGCAGCAGAGTCTCATGGGAATCTTGGTGCTACATGATGAACCTGGTGTTGAGGTCGGACATAAAACTTGCCACCGTGCTCGAAAAGACGCGAGAATACTTACCAGACTGATCGATCTCCGTCAGCGGATGGATAGCCTCGAATTTCTCAAAGACCTCGTCCTGTCCCATGCATGAAGATTCATTTTCCTTGGGCGGTGGGATAACGGACAGGTTTTCCATCTCTTCGAAGGGCGCAAGGATCAGATTATTCATGTTTCCCATGTTTTCTTCCATTCTCGCTCGCACATGAAGCCAAGTGGCCATGTTAAACTCCATTCTCTCTGGCTCCATGGGGCCGCTGCGTTGGCTCTGAGGAGAAGGCATCGGGATTTCGTTGAAAGTGAGAGGAGGTCGACGCGAGCCAACTTTGTTCAACAACGATTGAACCAAGATGCAAAACGCGTTCTTTTTGTGGTGGAGAGAAAGAAAAGAGGTTGCATGGGGCAAGAATGAAGTGAGAGAATGGCCCTCGTTAAGCCTGAATTTGCAGCCTAACTGTTTGTTTACTCGGCCGCTCACTCTAATCTCAAGTAAAAGTGGGAAAGAGAACGCCCGTTTGACGGGGTCACTAGAGCACTCTCAAGTGGTCTCACTCGTTTTGATGATTTGAAATTCAATAGAATAGAATAGAATACAAAGGAATATCTTGTTCTCGTGATAACTTGCTAGATCAAGCACAATTCGACAAAGATAGGTATTGGCGGCTATCAACGACCATCCTGGTCATGTTATCACTCGAACGGCGCCTTCACAAGCTTCATGAAGTTCAAGGATAGAGTTCTGTAGGCCTGCCTGCCTAGTACATAAAACCTACAGAGAAAATCACCTTCGAAGGAACATGAGAATAACGGAAAACACTGTATCGCATAAAGCCATGGCCCACCTACACCGATTGTAACACCTTCCAAGACATCAGAGAATTGGGCATTCAGCCGTTGCCCAGCTACGTGGGTAGCACGTTCACTACTGATCTCGACAGAAGAAAGCAAACTATCGCCAGGCAGTTTCCTGTCAGAGGCTCAAGGGTGGCCAGGCTGCCCACGATCCTGCGGTTAGCGACTCCCTGTCATTGGCCAATGAGACCGTGCCCTCCGCATGATGATTCCTATGGCTAGAGTAACGATACTACTTCTAGGGTGCCCTCGCCTTATCTTAGCGAACAGAATACAACTTCTTGGCAGCAAAGCTTGGCCACTTAACGTAGGTTTGACCAATTTGGGGTTCGATAATTGGGAAGGTAATTCGGGCTCAGCAACTTCAAGGTACCTTACTTCTTGCTACTGCGGCCTCTCCTTGACATTAGCAACTCTAGAGCCCCTGAGATAGGAATGCCAGTCTAGCGGCCGAGTGCCAGATGCGCCAGCATCTCAGCTCATGCATACTGACAACCCCACTAGGAAGGTCCATGATCAAACCCACCCTCCCCTAAGCTTATACCCACGCAAAAGCTCCCGTTGTCCCGGCCTCTGTGGTATCAGCTAGGCGAGATGCCGATAGTTGTTGCGTTCACGGCCCATCGCTTGCAGACAAGCAGGGAGACTGTCATGCCCTGGTCCCACGGGTGCTTTAGTGGCCCCGAACGCCGATTGCAATGCGCAAATCCGCGGCTATTGACGGGCGAGCCCTCGCAGAAGAGAACATAGAGGGGAAACGCATTGGGCGCCGCTCCATGACTACCGACTTTTGTGTTCTCGTCCCTCACTCGAACGCTCTCATTTCCTTTTTTTTTCACATTCGACTCCCTCGACGCTTCCCAGACCCATGGTGCTTTTCAAGCGAGTAAATCACATTGATTCGGAGACCAGCCCAGAGTGGTGCTTATGCTGGACAAATACGTCACCCCAATGGGCACAAGCAAGTTGGTGAAGGCGCTTAGAATGATTGATAGGAAGAGCCCTATCACAACGAGGCGGACAGCTGAGGAAGTGGAAAGATTGCCTTCCTCCTTGAGTACGCAGTTTCGTACTGATATTTCTTCCATGCACTTGTCTAGATATTTTTGGTTAACGTGGCTGTCATTGGTATCACTGATGGTGTAGTGAGCGGCGGCGAGAGACTTGGTCATGTCGCCGCCCTGCCCGACTAACTTCGTTGTCAACATGGGCACGTCCGAGCAGGCGTCTATATTTTCCAGGTTTAGCCGTCCTGCCGCGTCCTGCCGGCCTGAATCCAATGGGGATTGCAAGCCTGAATCCAATGTGGATTGCGTGCCCGAGCATCTTGTCTTCGTGGATCGTGAGGGCTTCGCGGCGCGATCTGAAAGTCATCAACACGACGATTTTTATGTATTGCCAGGGATTGTCCTACCACGCCAGTACATGCGAGAAGAGAGCATCAAAAGAATAAGTGGTAGGAAGGCCATAATATAACCACGGCCTATGTACTCGATCTTGACCCCGAAGAGATGCAAATCGTCCATCGCTCTGTCAATGGAGAGGCAGCCGAGGCAGGCAGCCACCGCGGTGAGAGCGGCTGTCACTAAAATGCTTGCGGCAGTCTTGCCACTGGCGGTTAGATGATGAAGCCTGTATAAATAACTCCTTTGAAGATATGGATTGCTTGTCATACCCCTCGGCTGACAGTGTCAGAATTCAACACGATTGTCCCTAACCTAGCTGTGTAGGTTACTATCTCCCCAAAGTTGCCCATGCTTTTCACGGCCTCGGAGCTGCGAATCGAATGTTGTTCAAAGCAACAAAAACTTCAACTTAATCACAGGCGCTCGGTGTACGTGTGCGTGCATATGACAATGGGGCGGTGAAAAATGTTGGACGTTGAAGGTGAGGCTGAAATCCAGGAGTTTATCTGTACACCACTCTTTCCCTGTGCCACAACGGGTTTACGGTACCAATCAAATGGAGAGCCAAACTCCAGCCGCAATTTTAGACGAAGCTGGAGCAGATCTATGAGAAAGAGGCATCAGAAAAAAAAGGTCGTCATAGGGCTTAGGGTCTTCTCTATGCTACGAAACATGTCGGCGACCGTTGAGGACCTCGAGGGTTCCTGCTCCTGTCATACACGAACAGCTCACCTTTTCGCGAATTTCCTTCCCGTACCTTGCACACTCCACAGATCAGCAGAGTCCTACCGCACAACGCGCTTTTTTGTACACGTGACTCGGGCTTTGTAACAAACTCAACCCTCTTCTCTTATCTACAACTTTGTACTTTCATTTCCCTTCTCTACCTCTTCACCTCCACACACCAACAACGTCGCTCGCCTTGACAACATTACTCCTGGCTGGTAAGCCTTATCTCTCTCACCTCATCTATACAGCTCCATCTCCTCTCCATCGTGCCCCTTCTTCCTTGCTTACCTAGTCAAGGCCACATCTTCATCTTGCCACCGCAGCGTGGTCACCCCTGTGCTGTGCTTGTATTCGTCTCCCCGTGAGCCCCCCTACGATCTGCAGACTGCGCCCCCTAAACATTGCTATTGTGCTGTTGTCGACAAAGGGAGAAAGCGGAGGAGGGAGCATTTGCTACTCCACGAGATGCTGAGAACTGTCGTAGAGTGACTCATTCGTGATTTGGAGACTAAGTGCTTGTTTCTTCGCTACAGAATCTACCCACGCAAAGTTGAGGCACAAGGGCCGGCTCATATTAATAGCCCCAGTGTCCATCTCAACGATAGCAGTCCTGTGATGGCAGCCTAGGCGTGATAGTAGAAGCTCTTTCTGTCATGTAATGCACGCCATCGGTAAGGGACACGAAGACGTTGCTTGAAGCATGATGCTAGTGTCACTTAGTATAAGAGGTCCGGCGGATCCTAAATCAGCTGACCAACTGATCTATCCCCTGGAAAATCAACGTTGATGTCCATCCGGTGTCTTTCCCATCGATGGACAAAGCAACAAGCAGTTTTCTCAGGCGCCTACCACGCTGCAGGACCAAATGTTTCCCCATCCGCCACAGTCTTGAGGATTGCGGTGTAAGAGGCGTCCTGCTTAAGCATTAGCCACCCTCTTCCTTCAGTAGGACTGAGACTCACTTACCACTGTGTTGTATACGTCCACGTTTCCCCACCACTGCGGAATGTCGACATTAGGCAAAGTTATTGCAAAGAATATCACAATAGTGCTGATTATGAGCCCAGCATCTAGGCCTGCGGCAGTGATACTAGAAGACAGTTAGCAAGGTCTGAGGGATTCATAGGATGCCTCCACAACAGGACTATGCGGTCCGAAGCTGGACGGTGGTTGACAAGCTTGACCAAGATCTGAGAAGGACTCACTAGTTATAATGGCGCCACCAGCCTGACCACCGCTTCCGGATAGCTTGATTAAAGATCAGCCCCGTGATGGCCCAGGTCGAGAAGCTGAGCGGCGTCGCCGGCGGCAGCCAGCCCATGGCACCGAGCATGACGGGTACATGCAAGAAGCGCATGACCTTCCACTGGAACTTCTTGGTGATGGCCCACGCCACGACGGGAAGCACCGCGCCAATGAACCAGAACCAGTTAAACTGAGCATAGATGGACCCCGCGCCAAACATGCGCTTCGGTCCGAT
The DNA here is from genome assembly GCA_021432635.1 of Thozetella sp. PMI_491. Taxonomy (NCBI): domain Eukaryota; kingdom Fungi; phylum Ascomycota; class Sordariomycetes; order Chaetosphaeriales; family Chaetosphaeriaceae; genus Thozetella; species Thozetella sp. PMI_491. Next base: position 314,428 of record MU270023.1, on the reverse strand, counting down.
CACGCCCCATACGATCGATGACGAGAAGAAAGTTCGGCCATTGGGGCAGGTAAAGTGTGCCGTCTGAGTCCTGAACACAAGAGTTAGCCAAAGGAGTATCTCTATAACGGGTTATACAAGACTCACAATTCACAGACATCCTCAATGTTGCCCAATGTCCAATTCATGACGGCGATCTGGACGAAGGACGCCCAGAGGGTGGCCACCACTTGGCACCAGAAGGTGATGCGCGGCGGGATCTTCATGTAGTGCCCCATCTTAAGATCACCGGCATAGGTCTGGGCTTGGCCTAGGACGATGGTGCTGTAGACCTTGAAGATCATGACAGCGATAGGTCGGCCAGGGAAGATGAAGCCGGCAAGGAAAGGCGAGAGGACGTTGAGGGCAAGGCCGAGGTTCGAAACGGCCAGAATGGTGCAGGTTGGAAGCATGAAGACGATGGCGAGCAGATTTGCGATGATGAATCCCCACCACGGCAGCTGGGAGTCGTAGGCAGCGCAGGTGGCGAAGCCGAGCCCGAGGGCGAGGACGAACAGCACTAGATACCACCAGTCAGGGGCCTCGTCGTATTTCTTTATCATCTTCATGTGGATATCCGGCTCCTGGTTACGAGCCGTCCTGAAGCGGTACCAAATCTCACGGCCGTGAAAGAGTGCCACGTGGATTATTGCTGCGGTCAGAGCCGCCCACGACAGGCCGTAGTTTAGTGCGAAGGCCGGAGGAAGAAACAGGGGACTGTATTCCTCATACTTCTGGACGTCGAAGGTATAGCCGTCGCCCAGGATGCGACTGACGTTGTACTTGTGCTGCGTGTTGTCGTAGGTCTGCGAGGTAACGACGGGCATGTACTCCGAGTACAGGGCCCCAGAGTAGGTGATGCCGATGGTGGGAAGCAGTACGAAGATGACCAGGCCGATTCCTGTACTGACCAGTGTGTGCACCGGAGCCAGTAGAGGGTCGCCGAGGTATCCCGTGATGTAGGTCCAGTCGAAGGTGATGGGGATCAGCGAGAGGCCAGTAAAGCCACCGAAGAGTTGATTCACCACGACGTTGTCGGGCTTTATCCACGTCACACTATCCATGACCGAGCGTTAGTAAGTTCCTAAATTAGATGTTGATGTAGCTGCCCAGAGCACGTCTCCAGAGCAGGAGCTCAAATGCTTCCGACATTCGATGAAAATGGTATTAAATAATCCGGGAAGACGTACAATGCGAACACACTTAGACCTTGCCAGAGCACGCCAGGGATCCAGTAGTAAACAAACATTCCGGCCATGACGTAGAAGAAGTAGCGGTACCGGCTGATGACCCAGCCGTTCGAGTGGACGCCATCACTCTTGCTCTTGTCGTGCAGCGCATAGAACAGCGTCGTGTTGGCGAACTGGTTGGGCCACATCATAGCCGACGGCCACACGAGGAATCGGCGTGCGAGCCCAGCCAGGCCGATGCCCAGGGTCTGCGAGCTGAGGGTGAAAAGGAGAGAGAAGCCCCATCCTAAGTTGAGGTCGTAGAACGGCTTGCCCTGCAGGGCTAGCAGCGCGTCGGTGCAGTAGGCATAGCCGATAGACACGTTCGACATGAGCGTGATGACTACGTGCTCCTTGATGTTGAAGGGTCCGGGGTTGAGGGTCCACTCGAGCCCGAAGGTGTTGAACTTCTTGGTCGGCATCACCTTGGCCCAGAGAACACCCAGGGGATAGACGAGCAGCTGGACAACAAGGGAGGGGAAGTTGATGGCCGGGCTCCTGCGGGAATCATCAGTGTTCTGTTGTGGCTGTGGTAAGGGTAGCTAGCCGGTGCGCTCACCTCATGCTCAGAAACATATTCAGACCGCTACCGAGCGTGACAAAGATCATGCCCAAGATCCAAGCTCGCACTGTGTTAGCGACCTCGCCGCCATCGGTGTTGCGCACCGCGGCGCGTACTTCCTCGTAGGGCGAATTTTCGGTGAAGAGCGTATCGGCAGCGATAATTTCGTCTCCGTCCCCGTCCCGGAGCGCCTTGTTGAGGACGTCGAGCTTGTCCTGCGGGAGATTGGGATCCCATTCATGAGCGTGCTTGATTTTTTCGAGATCCTCGGCCGCATGCTTCACGTCGATGGCGGCCGGGTGCTTCTCCATATCGCCGGAAGCGGAGCGGTCGCTGTCGGTCCGCTCGACCGGGCTGATGTCCGCCGGCGGGACCCCGTGATCGGCACCACTGGGCAGATCGGACTTCTCCATTCCGGCCTTGGGTTGCACGTTTCAGTCACTACCGGGAGAAAGCGCCGAGGGTGCAGGCGGCATGCATGAGAGACGAGATAGAGCCGGAGGGGGTAGAGGACCGGAGGCCAAATGTGACCCCACGGGCGCGCGGCAGTATAAGTAGAACTCTCCTCTCCCCCTCCTTCCGGGTCACCTCGAGACCTATCTGCCCTTGGGTTCTACCTCGTGATCGGGCGATCTCGCTTCCTGGCTGCGGCCCCGTTTGGTCAGGCCAGCCAGGGTTTGTTATCTAGTCGGCCCACAACGGAGACGCGTGTATTCATGGTGGCCGGGTAGAGTGGTGAGTATGCGAGGCCCAACGGTATGCCTCGTGGGCTGTTTGCGCTCCAATCCCCGGCCTTCCTATCAGGGGTTCTACTCACTTGCCTCTTCGGTTGAAGTCCAACGGCCTCATCCTGGCAAGAGTGGACACCATGAGTGCGGGGCTCGGCTTTGAAGCCGCCAAGTCGGGAGCCACGGACCGAACGTGGAGGCTGTCTGGGCAAAGGTGGGCGACAACGGTTGTAACTTTAACTAGGTCTAGTGCGGTGCCTACCTTACTTGGGTAGGTAGCTTGACGAGATACACGGTAGCAGAAGAGGGGTCTATGGCAATTTGCCGCCCGACGACGTGTTTGGTCGGCAAATGTATACTGTCCTCCCCACTAGTTGTCCACCTCCTCATTTACTAGATGCGGACATCAGTGGCCTGATACTTATACGCACAAGCACAGCTGTCAGCAATGTCTGGCTGAGGCCTCTGTTCCCGAGGCTCTGCACTGATTTGGGCATATAACTGCGACTTATCCCTTGATGCCGGACACGGCCGTCCCGGAACTCTATCTCGACGGAGCATCGCGTCGAGGATAAGCACAGAATTATCAACCAACGGACAAGGATCGTATCAGAACCCCCCCGGTCCGCTGCAACGTCACTCACGCGAAACGCATTGTCCGCCAACCAAAATTGCGGGGTGAGGCTACTCAATAGTACATACATGTCATGGAATGGTCCAATATAGCAAATACCCTGCCGCAGTTGTGCTCCCGTATCACACCTCGGGTCAATATTACCCGTCGCGTCATTCGTATTGTTATTCTATCTTCGCAAGCAGGCCTGTAAGCTCTGAAATGATATCTCTTGCCGACTGCTCATCGAGAACATCCGAGGATCCAAAGACTCCGATGTCCATCGATTCACCCTGCACCGATGCCTCGAGATCGACCGCGTCCTAATCACGGTTAGCTTATTCGAGGGAGACGCACGCAGCTTAGACTTACCGGATACGCGTCCCTGACAGGATTGCCTTCTAGGGCCAAGATCTGGTCCGAATTCGCAGTCCCTTTCATTCCCGACGTCCCGTATCCAGCGTCGACGGGTCGAAGCACAACGTCAATGTCTCCAGACTTTGAGCCATCGCTAGCAGGCAGACTGAGAAAGTTCACAAAAGAGTCGATCGAGAGCCCAGTCCAGTCCTTGATCTCCCATAGCCCGGCATCCACATTCGCAAGTGAAGATATGTCGTGAATGTCCTCTTGAATTCTTTTCGCCGATCCAAGGATATCTTCCAATTTTGAAGTGTCGACCTTCAAAGGGACTAAACGAAGGGTCGGATAGGGAAGTCCAGTAACATCTTCCGTGGATCGATTGGCCAAGTATATGCCAAAGACCACCGCCTGGGGCTTGGGCTCGGTGGAACCCGCGATGCGACCGCCGAGAACTCGCGAGTACACCGCCAAGAACATGGCTTGAAGGCTGATACCATGTTTTGCGCATATTGGCACCAGTGTTGAGACTGTGAAAACAGCTCGCTGTACTAGCGACACTCGAGAGTCGGCTTTCGGTTTCTGATTGAGTCTTGGGAAGACCGAAGATGGAGCATTTGCGAGATAGGAAGTCCAGAAGCTGCCCCTAGTGAGCTTCGCGGTTTCTGAGAAGGGAGCCGTACAAAAACCCCTCCAGAGAGCCGCGTTGTTATCCCGCTGCTGCGGATGAGCCCCGGAGAGAAGCTCGGCGAACCTATCCATCAAGACTGGCAAGCTTACGCCATCGTAGAGTGCGTGGTGAATCTTCAAGTGCACCAGACACCCCTCTTGTCCTTCACGACTGATTCTCAAGGAAGCAAAAGGTGTTTCGTTGTCTCGCCCAGGCCTGAGGACTATCTGGAAGAGCGGTGCTTCGCGAGAGTGCGTCGGCACGAAAATAGTCCTCAAAATTGGTTGCTCGGTCACCAAAGCGCGCCATGCCGTCATGACACGATCTTTGTCCAAAATTCCCTCGAGAAGATAGGAAAAATCGGGTTGGAATACTTGGCCATTTGTGTTCTGCCAGACCGAGAGCATGTGAACTTGCATGGGGGTCGCCGGCAGCACCTCTTCGATAAGAGACGGTTCCAATCCGGTGTAATATGCGTTACTTGATAGTGTCGATAGGACCTCATCAGCGCTAATAGGCCACTCGCCATGAATCGGTATGGCTTGCGGAGGTATTAGGTTGGACCCAGAGAGAACTCCGTTTTCTTTTCCCCTGCTCGCCAGCTCCGCCATCTCCGAAATTGATCGGGAACGAGCCATGTCCCGGGGGCCCAGGACGATGCCTCGTTTACGGAGAACTGAGCTGGCCTTAATTGCCGATATGGAGTCCAGCCCGAGGTTGTAAACGTTATCGGTTCTGCGGATGGAAGATACAGGAGCCCCCGAGACATCAGACAGGACAGCCCTAATCAGATCCTCAGTAGGCGACCAAACTCCTGTGTCTTGAGCTTTTGAGTCGCTAGCTAGACTGGAGGAAACTTGGGCAGCCACTTGAAACGGCGGCAACCCGCAGACCGTCACATTTGACCCAGTGACGTGGAGAAGGTCAGATCCAGGGGCTTGAATGATGAAGTCCAGAACAACATCCAGCTGGCGGAGCAGGGAAGAAGCCTCAGGATTTGTTAGATAATCATTGTCATGTCCGAGTCGCCAGATCAACTCCTCGTCGGACACTTCCATCTCCAGACATGCTGGGTAATCGATGGAAGCGGAGCCTCGAACGGATTTTGCCAGTGAGGCTTCCTCGCCATCCTTCAGAGGATGCATCCGCCTCTGCTGGATGAACAAGGTATTGAATAAAGGCCCCGAGGTGCTTCCGGCTAGTCGTTGTGCCTTTCTGAGGGGGAAATGCTGAAACTCGGCGATGCTGGACATATTTTCCTGCATGTAACGCAGCCAGCCGGCGATGCTGCCGTGCAAAACCGATCTTACTGCAACGGTGTTCATGGCGGGGAACATGAGCTCCTCTTCAGCTTCAGTATTGCGACCAAGGAGCACGACACCAAAAGTCACATCGAGAGAGTGGTTCTTTGCCGCAAGAACGGCCGCCCAGCTGGCTTGTCCGAGCACTTGTAGGCTTATCGCATGTTCCCTGCAGAAAGCTTTGACGTTGGCGAAGGATACTGCTGAGCTGAACTCGATTTGGCCATGGACGCTGTCCTCGGAGGCTGAAGGCTGCTTTTGGGCTGCTATAAGTGTTGGTTGAGCTCCATCCAAGTATCTTGACCAGAAATCGCTAGCAACTCGCGTTGACGAGGAGAGGATGTGGCCGAGGAGTGGTTCGTAAGACGCCCGCTTGGGCAAATGGCCATGGTACGCAGCCTGGACATCGTGATGTAGCATGTCAAGGGACCATCCATCATAAAGCGCGTGTGCTATTGAGAGCACCAAGAAGTGCCGATCCTTGATATTCGCGAGTGTCAGTTGCAGCAGGTGTGCTCGGCCAGCGGCCTCCTTCGCTCTCCTTGTAGCTGTCTCCATGATTTTGTCGATGCCGTCTTCATTGTTTAGTGTAATCCTTTCGATCGATGTCTTTTGGTGTGTTTCAATAGCTTGGCAGTAGGCTATGTCGAGATGAGGGCTCTCTACCGGCAGAAACACGGTACGGAGAATCGGCGAGTTGGCTACCACGGATTCCCAGGCAGCCAGGAGACGCTCAGGGTCCACACCTGTGGAAATCTCCATCATTTCATGGTTAAAGTACTGTCGGAAATTTGACTGAACCATTTCCGATACCATGGAATCCTGAAGTGGCGTTGTGGGTAAGACGTTGTCGAAGTCATGCAGGTCGAACCCCCCTTGCTCCAAGTCCGCCCGGAGGCGCGATGACAATTCATTCAGCTCCACACTCTTGTCTTTCACAGGTTCACCATTAGCTACTCCGTTAGGGAGCTTCGTCATGTTTGCAATTGTCTGCTGCCTCATGATCTCACTCGTGCTCAGCTTAATGCCCATTTTGCTAAGCCTCGAGGCAAGTTTGATGGCATCGATGCTGTCGAGACCAAGCTCGAGCACCGAGGTGCCTTCACCAATGTCATCCGGCGCAATTTCGGCCAGGATCGCGATCTCTTTTCGAATGCTCACTGCCTCGGGGGTCCAGGTGAATTCGGACGGATGCTTCATATTTGCGCTGCCATTTTGCATTGGCAAGCTCGTGCCGTTCGTCTCCGGCGCAATTAGCGTGGGTGACTGACCACCGTAGACTCGGCCATTCGGCCCCTGCGCCATAAGTTCCATAGCCGCTCTCATCTCATTGAGCAATTCCGAGAGTGATTGAAAGTTGCCCACGGTGTTTTGCGCGACAAGTGTCAGCTGGAGTTGGCTTGTGCCGCTCAGTGTGACTTCTAGTGCCAATGGATAATCTGCAACGGCGGAGGTCTCTAGCTCAACCCACGCTTTCTTTCCCGTGGGGGTAGACAGGGGCATGCGTTGGAAGGAGAATAACGTATCGAACAACGGTCTACCACGTGAGCACCATTTCTGGATGTCCCTGAGAGGCACATGCTGGAATGGAAGTATGGTTGTGTTGAAATCATGACACCGCCGGAGAAGTGAATTCCAAGTCAAATCTCGACTGCTCGCTGCCCCGAGGCCAGCGTAGAAAGGAATAGTGTTGAACAGGGGACCAATGGTATTCTCTACGCCGTCTAGGTCGATTGATCGCCCCGACACGATGATTCCAATTGTTGGGTCGGAGATTAAGTGCTTCGCGAGGACGGATACCCAGGCAGCCTGAACCACCGCTTGATGAGTGATGCCCAGGGCAGCTAGTAGAGGCTCCAGTGGATTGAACGAGATAGTAATCGTAGCCTGTACAGCTTGGCTTGTTGTCTTCTCCTCGATAGCAGGCAGAGATTGGTGTCGAGCTCCCTTGAGATGTTCAGTCCAGAATGGCCGGCAGGAACTCAAATTGCGCAAGGGACCATGCTGAAGTGCGTCCAGGAAGGAAGGTGCTTCAACAGAGCCGGATGTTTCTGTATTTCCCACTTCCTCGCCGGCAGAGCAAAGATCAAGAATTCGGTTCATCATGAGCTCAAAACTGTTGGCGTCATAGATCCCATGGAACATGTGCACCACAAGCTGATTACCCACACGAGCATCGTCGCTTTTAACAAGGATCAGCTCAAGCGGGTTGATGATATTTCCATTATTCTTCGATATCCATTCCTTGTAGAGCTCAGAAAGCATTTCCTCGAGCGCTTCCTCTCCCTGGAAGTCGACTTGAGTCCAGGGAAGGCTGGCGCTCGCCAGGGCGATTTGAATGTGGCCATCCTGCGTCATCAAGAAGACAGTGCGAAGTATGTCACATTCGTCGACAAGGTTCTGCCAGGCATCATGGAGCGAGGAAGTAGAGATCCCCAGTCCCAGCTTAAACCGAAAAACGTTGAAGTAAGCACCGTCCATCAGCGACCTGGAGGTCATCCCCTGCTGAAGAGCTGAACACGGTGCAATGTATTGAATATCTGCTGCGGTAACGCCCAGTTCACTGCAGGCCAGACCGCCGTATTGGTGTCTATATGCCCGTATCAGCTGATTAGCAGCTGAGATTGAGGCTTCCTCCTTTGAGCTCTCTTCGGTGCCGATAATACTGGCCAGATCGGCAATGCGATGATGCTTGAGAATGGCTGACGGTGTGGCATTAAACAGTCCGTTTTTCTTCAGCAGGCGAGCGAATTGCAGCACCGTTATCGAGTCTATGCCTAATTCGAAAATACTCGACGCAGGTGTAATGCTACTGGTGTCAATCGATGTCATGGTCGCGAGAGCTGCGATAATCTTCTCTGAGGTCGAGTCCAAAGGCGCCGTCGACTGCAAGGGGTGGGAGGCCATCCGAATAAGCTGCTCATGGCTTAGCGTGTTGAACAGCTTTTTCAGTTCCTTGATCTCCGCTTTGTTGTTGGAGGACAGGGGAATGAATGGAAGCTGGAGGACATAAGTCGGGACCATGTAGCCTGGGAGTCGCGAGCGGCATGCATCCTTGATCTTCTGGCTGATTTCTGCCGCTTCCGCGCCTTCGATAATCGTCAATGGTATCGACGAATTGTGGTTTGTATTCGTCACTACGAACGAAACCAAGAAGCTCTTCTCCTGCTTTTCATTGTGGACAACTACCGTGGCCGTGTCTCGTATCTCTTCAACCCTGGTCTTGATTGTGTGATTGATTTCTCCGATCTCCAGACGCTGACCGCGGAGCTTTACTTGGTCGTCGGCTCGGCCGAGAAAGTCTATACAGCCATCGTGTAGCAGACGGACGAGATCACCGGTGCGATAGACGCGCTCGCCGAACTTGTCGAGTGTGGGGAACCGCTCTGCTGTGAGTTCTTGTCGGCCGAGGTAGCCCCTGCCGACAAGTTTTCCAGAGACGCACAGCTCACCGACAGCGCCCTTCAGCACAGGCTCCTGGGTGCCTGGACTCAGAACATAGGCGCCCACGTTGATGAACGGCCAGCCAATGTTCGATGGTCGTCCTGTTCTAGGCACTCGAGGGTAAACGGTCACCCCAATTGTCGCCTCCGTGGGGCCGTAGAAGTTGTAGATGACCGCTTTCTCCCCCCAGTCATCCAAGATCTCTTGCGTAAGCGACTCGCCTCCCGTGATGAATACACCTCTGCAGAGGCTTGGGACATCATCGGGATGAAGGAGCCGGGCCAGGCTCGGCGTCAAGTCAATGTGTGTGATCTGGAGAGTAGAAATCGTTCCTGCGAGGTCGTCGAGTATCAAATCCCGCGAGGCTGATATAAGAGTGATGCCGACAGACCAACTCCAGTACTGCTCAAGGACGGATACATCAAAATGAAACGACGCAAACTGGAGCCACCTAGATCTGTCATCCCAGTGGCCCGCAAAGATGTCTTGGAATGCGAGCATGCACTGAACAACGTTCTCATGCGTAATCTCGCAGCCTTTGGGCACTCCCGTCGTGCCTGATGTATAGAGGCAGTAGCATATGTCACTAGGCAATACTGGCCGTTCTAGTATGACGGGCTCAGCACTCTCGTTTGACATATTTACTTCGTTGATTGTGAGAACCGTCACGCCAGAAGGAAGATCAAGCGCTGGGAGATGGTTCTCCGATGTGAGCAGTGCAGAGACATTCGCGTCTTGCAAGATAAACGTTTTTCGAGCCGTCGGAGCGGACGGGTCAAGAGCAAGGAAGCCACACCCAGCTTTCAGGATTCCTAACATGGAAAAGAATGCTTCTGGGCATTTTTCAAAATGAATAGCCACTGTGTCACCAACACCGACGTGGGGCTGAAGAAGCCGGGCAACACGGTTGCCGTAGTGGTCGAGATCTCTGTAGCTCCAAGTCCGCCCAATTACCTCCCCTGCTAGAATATTTTCGACGAAGTGAAGTGCAACGTGGTTAGGCGTACGCTGGGCTTGTGTCTCGACAAGCTCGTGTACCAACGAAGCCGAAGAAGGCAGTTCCCGACGCCTAGGTGGCACGACGGAAAGCAAATGCCGGGGAATGCTTGAGAGGTCTGAACTGTCCACTTTTGAGTGAAGTGCCAGGTCCCATACTATAGCGTCCAGCTGCTGCAGTATGAGTTGAGCTTGCTGTGGAGGAAGCACATCGCTAAAGAATGTGACGCGATACTCGAGTTCATCCGCTAGCATTGGCTCGATCTCAATAGAAATAGAATAGTCAACTGTTGCCTTTTCGTCAATCACTTGCCACTCTGGAGGCTTCGGAGTGCTCTCGAGTTTTTGATACACCAGAATTGTGTCAAAGAGTCGTGTCTGCGGCGAGTCGGACCACTGCTGTACGCGAGAGAGGCTCGTGTGCTGATATCTATAAGCCTCGGCGTTGAAATCCAGCATTTGATCCAGAAGGCCCTTATTCGACCCGACAGTCGAAGCAACGACAGGCAAAGTAGTGATGCACGGGAAGACGGCATTTTGTGTTGCGGGGCTGTTTCGCCCTGATAGAACGACGCCGAAGGTCACCGACTGCTCGCCAAGGTATGAAGAGAGAACCCTGGCCCAAGCAGCCTGAAATATTGCTTGAAGAGGATATTTTGTTGACCTGGATGCTTGCTCTAGGGAGGAGAAGGACTTTGCGGATCGCAAATTCTCGACCAGGATACGCCTTTGAGACTCTTTTAGAGGGGTCATAAGAGGGAATTTGTTGACAACAGCGGTTTCCAGGCGGCTCTTCCAGAATGCTTCCGCTCCGGTGTTGCTATAAGCGTTCTGTTCAAGTATGTCCAGGACACATGCTTCAACACTTGGCGGCTTTGGCAATGGTTTCCCACGAACCGCGACGACAAGGTCGTTCAACATAGATCGAACGGAGCTAGCGTCATAAAGCGCATGGTGAATTGCAAGATGTGCTGTCATGCCAGATTCATTCTCAACGCACATGACTCTCCATAGTGGCCTGTGAAGTTCTTGAAAGATCTCTTCAGACACCTTTGCGCGCCACGTGTCAAGATTGAACATCGGCGCATCAGCTCTCGCCGTGAAGGCAACAGGCGGCTTGGTAGAGCCCGGATGGTACTGGATCATGGCAAATGAGCAGTCTATGCGATCGGTCTGGACAAATCCCGTGCGGAGCATCGAATGCATTGCCCACAGTCTATGCCAACCTTCCAGCAGCGCCGAAAGCTTGACTTTGTTCAAGAGTTGGAAGTCGATAAAGTTGAGATAGTCGGACCCGCCGGAAAGGAGAAACTGGGCAAGCATGGCGGTCTGCAAAGGTGTGCTAGGGAGGGAATTCTCCACGCAATCAAAGTCGATCTCGAGTTGGCCGACCTGATGGCTAACCTCCCGTCGGAAACTCTTTAGGTCGAAGGAATTGTGGTCAGGCAGATACAACACCTGTGTTTGATTGAGACGAGCACCCAACCGCTCGCACGTCGCAGCCTCAATCACGTCACTGGCATTTGCGTCGAGTCCTTGCTCCCTCAGCATCGCCGCGATCTGTACGGCGTTGATACTATCGAGTCCAAGTTCATATATGCTCGTTTCACGAGAAATGCGATACTCCGGCGTTGACGAGAGCTTTGATATAACAGCGCGAATCTTAGACTCGACCTCATCCCATGCTTCTATCGCATGATTGCCGTTAACGATGGCTTCGGTGCCTGAAGAAGCAGCTTCTTGCGTAAGTGGGAGGCTTTCCAGGCTCTTTTGTAGCCTATCCGGGAGGCTTTCTATAGCTGGAACTGCTGAGGCGGGAACCTCAAGGATGCGCTCGAGGACGTGGGAGAATATACTTAGAATTGCTTCGAGCATCTCGGGGTTGTAGTATCTAAAAATATGATCAGCACATTGAATAGAGACACGACACATCTGAATCCGTACCCATCTGAATGTAACTTGAGATTGAGCTGGTCCAGTTCAGAATCCGGTGTGATTTCGCAAACGAGCGGGAACTAAGCAGCGTCAGTTAGTACACATAAATTGGAGAGTTGGTAAAACTCACGTCCATGATTCCGTCATCTCTCTCCAGCGTCCAAATCTCTTCTTTCAGCACCCGACGTGGTTGTTGTAAAATCAAAAGGGTATCAAACAAACGCCAATCCTTGCTATCTCTTTTACCAACCAGAGAATTAATGTACCTTAGCGGTGTGAACTGATGCTCTAGGATACGGAGATTTAAATTGTAGAAGGCTTGGACAAGGCCCATGTTCTGCGCCATGTCTGACAGATTGATGCGGACAGGGACAGTGTTGAAGCAAGGTGCAACGAGCTCATCTATCCTGTCAATGGCAACTGAGCGGCCGCTAATTACTGTTCCGAAACAGATGTCCTGGCTCCGCAGAAGGACACCTAAGCAGGCAGCCCATGTCGCCTGGCAGAGAGATTGGAGAGAAACCCCATATTGCGGTAGTTTCTGGTGTATTGTGCTGAGGCGCATGTCCGAGGCAGACTCAAAAACGGCGGGCCTCGCTTGATAGGCCGTGCTGGGAGGCCGGGGCAAAGCCCGAGGGTTATATCCTGATAATAGACGCTTCCAGAATTGCTCGGCGGATGGAGGGATGGAAAGCATTTGTCGCAGAAACAGTCCATAGTCCGGCTCTGAATTGAAAGTCTCACCAGAGATGAGTTCTTCAACCTCAAATAATATCCTTTCCATCGCCACTCCGTCATAAATGGCGTGGTGGCAGACAAAGGATAAATATTTGTCACTACCACAGGTAATTAAAGCAGAGGATATTGGGGGCTCAAAGCTGTCAACTGCTCCAGCAACAGTAGCGATGTGAGCAGAGATGGACTTGTCCATAGATGAGTGTGAAGCATCGTATGTTTTCCACGCTGCTGAGTGATCTTCCAGGATTACCTGTACCACGGGCGTTTGGGGGTCGTTAGTCGCTGAGAAGCTGGTCCGGAAAATAGAATGCCTAGCACGCATAGCATCCCACGCAGTTTGAATCAGATCCCAGTCGCGGTAGAGCCGGAGCAAGGTATGATTGAGATATGAGGTTCCCCCAGAAGATGCCGCGAGCATTCCTTGCTGGAGCGGCGTGCACGGTAAAATCCGCTCCACTGGTTTGCCAACCTTTGCGTATTTCGCACGGACTTCTCCAGTAACTTCCTCGGAGACGAGATGCGAATTCTCCTCGGGGGTTGCGGGCTGAGGCGTGAGTTCCAGAATCGCTTGTGAGAGCTTGGCGACTGATGGATTCTGAAGAATGGCAGATATGGGTATTTTCTTCCCTAGATGTTTTTCTATGTCCCTGGCAGCGCGAATGGCGGAGATTGAGTCAAGCCCGATGGTGATCAGGGGTGTCCATCGCTGAAGTCTTGTAGTGTCGAATGTGGCAGACAAAATTTCGACGATCTGGGCTTCCATTTCAGTCCACTCGCTATCGTCCGGCGTTGTGTCGATGAGACTACTCGCCACTTCCAGATAATCCCGATCCAGAGTGCGGAATATTTCGATGAGCTTCCTTCTATCTAGCTTTCCGGACGAAGTCATAGGCAGCGTTGAGATGGGAATGAGATACGACGGTAGCATATAGCTCGGGAGCCTAGAGCAGAGCGATCTATAAAGCTCGTTCTGTGATGACTCAAGACGTCCCGTAATACCCAGAATCTCAAACGCGACGTTATGATCGAAATCAGGTTCGTTAGGTACGTAGAACGAGATTAGTTGATCTGGTAACTGCTTGGTGCCTGAGATGAGAAGGGTGACGCCCTCTCGCACAGAGCTGAACTCCCTAATCGATGCTGTGACTTCGTTCAATTCAACGCGTTGTCCCCTCAGCTTGACTTGGTCATCAACTCTCCCAAGGACCACCAGAGAGCCATCGGGTAGCATGCGTCCTAGATCACCGGAGCGGTACATGCGTCCATACTCTGGATGTTGGATGAATTTTGATTCTGTCAAGTCGGAGTTGTTTAGGTATCCATGGGCGACCTGATCGCCTCCGAAGCAGAGCTCGCCAACGCAGCCGATGGGCGCAAGGTTGATGCTATCGCGGAACAGGACGAATGTTGAGGTATTATCGAACGACCACCCAAGGTGCTGGATGACCTGGTTCGGCCCCATATGCTTCACGGTGCAGATGTTTGTCGTCTCCGAAGGGCCATAGCCTTGATAGAGAAGGCCCGTCCATTTGCGTGCAACAATCTCTGTCATGGCCTCGCCGGAGGTGACAAGAAATTCGACGCTGGGAATTCTAGAAGGATCGAGGAGAGAGGCAACAGTTGGGGTCATGCTAAGGTGAGTGACACCGAGCGTGCGTATGGACCGCTCGAGGTCTGCAAAGATGACATCATTGGTGGCAGAGCAGAGACACATTGCTTGCGTCCACGCGAAAAATATCTCGAATACCGACACATCAAATGCTTGGGAGCATGATTGAAGGAGCCGAGAGGTTTCCTTCACGGGATAAATCTTGGAGAGGATATCTAGGTTGCTGGTGATGTTGTTCTGTGTCACGCAAACACCTTTTGGGACGCCTGTACTTCCCGAAGTATAGATGATGTAGGCGAGCCGCGATGGATCTGGGGCAGTTTGCGGGTTCTCATCTAGATAAGGAGCAAGATTCAGACTCTGAATGTCAACGCACTCGACGGACGTCAGTTGACGAAGATCCGTGGCTGATGCTGTATCACACACGCATATTGACGGCCGAGAATCTCCAAAGATTGTTACCAGGCGTTCTTTTGGAGTACTGGGTAGAAGAGGCATGTAGGCACAGCCAAGTTTAACGATAGCGAGGATCCCAGCATACAGAAGGACAGATTTTTCCATCACGATGGCGATAATCCCATCGGGTTGTGCACCTCTCTGCTTTAAGTGCCATGCTAGCCTGTTGGCGAGAGAGTTGAGCTCATCGAAGGACACTGTCTGCGCAACAAGCTCTGGGGCTGTATCCGAAATACTTGCTGCGAAACAAAGGGCAGGCTTTCCTGGAAAGCAAGACGCTATGGCTTCTACAGAATGTGCCAGGTCTGGCACACCAGAGAATGTCACAGGAGGATGGTTGTAGAGAGATAGTAACGGTTGGGGCAAGGCGGACTCCATCGACTGCAATTGGGCGTCCCAGTGATGAAGCACATGGCGAGCCACATACTGGAGCTGATCTCCAAGATATCGAACCTGCGCCTCTGGAAAGGCATCGGTGTGGTGAGTGATGCGACACCTAAACTTGTCGCCAGCAGGTTCAACTTCGACGAGCAGCTTGGTCTCCAAATAGTCCTGGTGAGCAACCTGGAGGACTTCCCCTAGTTTTCGTGTCTTCGTGACTAGAGATTCTTGGTACACGAACAGGAGATGATAGAGAGGCTGACCAGCGGCAATCCCTGCAGCCTTTTTGATATCGGCAAGTGGCAGCATGCTGTGCGAAACGGCAAGCCGGATTGCCGCTTGTATACTTCTCATGACATCCTGGATCCGAGCTGCTTGGGCAAAGTTTGTTCTCAACGGTATGATAGAGAGACAAGGGCCGATGATGTCCTCAATGCCGAGGATAGGAATGGTTCTTCCTGAGGTGACTGACCCTACCACCACGTCGTCGCTTCCAACGAGATAGCGCCACAGCCATGTAATGGACGCTAGAAAGAGTACCTGAGGGGTGCATTCGAGTTGTTGCAATGTTGTTCGCACATCCTCGGGGGACAGGTTCAAATCCAAGACAGTGGATCGGACCTCGCTGCGTTGAGGGATCTCAGATAGAAGCTTCGGCAGAGTTGCCGGCTCGATACCGGCAAGGTTACCCGCCCAGAACTCCCGCGCCACATCGCAAGAGGCTCTGTAGGCTGCAGAATCGTAGTATTCAATCACGTCTCGAAACTGCGGCCGCTCAGGAAGCCGATGTCCTCGTATGAGCTCTTCAAGATCAGCTAAGAGGATATCCATAGACCAGCCGTCATAGAGTGCGTGGTGCATTTGAAGTAGTAGTGTTGTCTTTTCACTCTCTTCAGCGGCCAGCAGGTGGATGCGAAAGGGCCGTAGAAAATCGACATCTGACTCTATCTCAAACTCCTTCTCGGAAGTGCCAAAGCACGTTAGAATTTGACTAGCATCTAACTGGCCAAAGACAGCCTGGAAAAATATGCCTTCGTGGTGGAAGAAGCCACTCCGGAGGATTGGGTTCGCCTGGGCAATTGTCTGGAACCAGGCTACCACAGTGTCTGCGTTGTGATGCGCCGGAAGCTGTAGCTCTGTCCAATTGCAATAGGCCCGTCTGTTTGACATAGTCTCAAAGAGCATCGATGTCTGAACAGGCGTACAAGGGAAAATTGTCTCAGCCTTCTCAAACATCTTTCTCAAAAGAGAGCTCTCTTCTCCCAGTTGCCGAATATCTACTTTAGGAGACGCAGTAAAATCAGAACCAATTACAGGCCCTAAGTCGCTAGGAGCCTGATGGACGATGCGATCGTGGAGAGAGGAGATAGTCCTAGCGGCCATCACCTCAGCGGCTGTGATGTGGAAGCCGGCACCTCTGAGGACCGAAGTGAATCTGATGCTCGTGATGGAGTCCATACCGGCGGAGAGAAGGACGACGGACGGGTCCACATCTCTCCCCAAAACATCCTGGGCGAGCTTGCAAATTTGTCTTTCGATTTCATCCTTGAATTGGATGTCATCGCTGCCACGGCTGCTTGACTTGGAGTCTCTGTAGCTTGCAATCAATTGCTTGCGATCGACTTTGCCAGAGGCAAGTCTCGGGAGCTTCACTGCTACAACGATGTCGCCGGGGACCATGTAGCCCGGCAGCCAGTCCCTACAGGACTGACGAATGGCCGCCAAACTTAGCTCCGGTTCAGCGTCTGAGGCGCAGAAGGCGACCAAGATGCCGTCGATGACGGCGGCAACCGCAGTATGGCATCCTGTGGCGCGCAAAGCGGCTTGCTCGATCTCCCCTAGTTCAATTCGCTGGCCGCGAAGCTTGATCTGTCCATCTGATATCCGGCCGAGACATTCAAGCGTGCCGTCGGGGCGCATCCGAGCCTTGTCTCCGGTGCGGTATAGGCGGCCGTAGGGGGTGTCAATGAAGGCAGCCAATGTCTGCTCGGGACGATTGATGTACCCCTCTGCGAGCTGAAAGCCCCCAACGGCAAGCTCTCCAATCTGGCCCTTCGGAACGACTTCGAACGAGGGACCCGGCTGCGATTCTTCCTGGATTTTCAAGACAAAGGCGGAGACAGTGTCCAGTGGCACACCGATATTGCCGAGGAAAGTGTCGTTAGACGCCGCCGGCTGCAGAGTGCAATGAATTGCTGCCTCTGTCGGTCCGTACATAGCCCAGAGCATGCTCGCATAGCCTTCGCTGCCGCCGAATTCCTTGACGACTGGCTCGGTGAGCATCTCGCCAATGGTTAGCAGTAGTCTCAGGCAGGGGACATTTGCGCGCTTCCGCAGCAGACTCCCGGCCACCGTCGGCGTCAACTCGCAAGCGTCTGCATCAAGCGTCCGCAGGACGCCTGGCAGGTCGTTCAGCGTGTCATGCCGGTTACTAGACGCCAGCGTCTTCCCCCTGAACAACGGAAAGAAGATCTCAAACACGGATACATCGAAAGTTGGGGCTGCGAACTGAAAAAACTTTGAAAACTCGGGGATAAAGCGGTCATGGGCCAGCAAACTCTGGGTCGCCGACGCATGAGAGATGCCCACCCCTTTTGGCATTCCGGTTGAGCCCGAGGTATACATGACATAGGCAAGGTCCGCGGGCTGCGGCTCCCGATGCTCGGGGACGCCTAGCCCGGCCATCTCTCTAGTATCATCCTCATCATCTACAACCAGAATGATTCTCCGAGGCTCTTGATTAGGAATTCTCGAAACAAGATTAGAGGCTACTAAGACGATGTCTGCCGACACGTCATTGAGAATGAAACTGGCTCTCTCTGGCGGGATGTCGAGGTTCAGGGGACAGAAGGCACCTCCTGCTTTGAGGATGGCTAGGAGGGCAATGTACAGCTCCGGAGACTGCGGGATGAGAACAGGTACGACAAACTGCTTGTCCTTGGCGGTCCCGGAGGTGAGGTACGATATCCTCCTAGCGAGCCTGTCCGAGGCGGCGTGCAGCTCGTCGTATCTCAGGGACACACGGGTGCCGCCGGGGCCAAGGTAGTCCACGGCGGGATGCTGGTCTTCTGATGAGGTGTGGACTAGTCGATGCAGGAGCGACGGACCCGGGAGGCGTGCTGCCGGATGGTTGGTTATGGAGAGCTGTGCTTCCCCTGCTGGGAGTGCGGTATCCATAGCTATGCAGTAGCGGAATGACAGATGCGTCTATGGTTGTACAATGCACGACTGGAAATCCACAGAAGAGTGAGTGGAGAGGGCAGCAGGAAAGCAGCAGGGGAGTTGGGGTCCTCGGACAGGCTGGAGGCCTGCACCTATACCTGTGGTCCGCAAGGATCGTGACTCTCTCGTCTTGGCCTTACCGAGACCTGAGGTCTGTGACGCAGGTCGGCAAGATGTCAGGCGCGAGGGCTGCAAGGCGGCGAAGCAGGGCACACGCGCCTGTTGCGGCCCTGGTCCTAGACGGTTGCCGAAGAGCCAACCACAGAGCAGGTATCCCCTTACAATGGCCAAATCGAGACAGCGCCTAGATTGACGAGCATAGATGTCATACGTCGCGGGGGGAGCCGACTAAGACCCCCAGGTGGTAATCGGGCGGGCTCTGATTGGGCGGCGCCGTGGGGGGAGCCACGAGTCTGGGGCTCTTGATTACTTTGCCCGCCTCACTCATTGGTGACGGCACGCCACGGCTTTCATTCGATCGTAGCGCCGTCCGGTTCCTTGCTGGGATAATGGGGTGAATTGGGGTGAAACGGGGCGAGGAGGCAGACCAGAAGACCAGATGGTCGTAAGCAAGAAATAGGACGGCTGCTATTTGCCAACGGAGACACAGGATGGGGCTCCAGCCGGTCATGCAGAGCGGGAGAGTAGATGGGATCGGTGAGCTGATAGCGCGTGGAGGGGGACAGGTAGCTAGCGTCCAACTGAGAGTGGGATGAGCGAGCAGAAGAAGGGGGAGGGCGCCTGCCCAGGCGTGCTGCCGGGAGCCACTCTTTTCAGTTTGCAGGTCATAGGCTGTTCAATTAGGGAAGGTGCGTTCCCTAGGCGGTAGTGGTCGTTCTGCCCTTTCTTTTGTCCCACGCCGGAGTAAGGCTGCGGGCGTGCGGGCGTTTCGGTGCGGGCCCCCTAGCCCACGCACGCCGCCCACGAGTCCGCCGGGCTATCGGCCATTGCCCCTCCTCCCCCCCCCCCAAGGCCTACTAACGTATCACCGCGCATTTGCTAGGGGAGTATTAGTGCCCGCCCAATGTACATACCACGGCCGGCCCGGTGGCCTGAAGCATAGACTCGCAGGAGCTTCCAACGTCCCCTGCCCGGTGCACCTGTCGCGCCGTGCGGTAATCCCAAGCGACGAGCCAGCTGCCCACGCTCGGCGGCAAACGGGGAACCCAAAATTCAACAATTCAATCTCTTAGCAAGCCGCGAGTAACGACCCCAACGCTCCGCCCAGCCAGCTTTAGTCATACCACAACAAACCGATTGCGTCATGACGTGGCAGGCCCCCGTTACGGGGCCACGGCGATGCGGCACCAATCTGGTAGACCGCAGAGCATAGCTTTGTGGGTGGGTGGTTTAGGGGACTGGATCCCTGTAAGTGCTGCAGTCAGAAAAAGCACGCCTCGCCCATCGAATGTGACCCGAGAATAGCGCTGCCCGGCCAGGTGCCAGAACGGTATTCCGTAGAGGAGGTGTGGGCTCCCCGGCGCGAACTATTACGAGGGAACCAAGTCCGGTCCTCGGACTGCGTCCCATCCCCTACCCAGCAACCCCTGATTCATGAGCCGCCACTACCCTCCTGCGGTCTTGGCCAACGTTAGCCACATTCCTAACCTCTCAGAAGCTTGCACCGAACGCTAGGCTAAGGCTCGACGCGCAGCGCCGCTGCCGCAAAAGCAAGGCCCGAATCCCTCTCTAGACAAGGGACGTGGGATGCTCTCTTCACCACCATGGGCGCCAATCATGTGAATCACCGCTACCGCCGCAGTTAACGCCGAGGCCCGGAGGCCCACGCAATGGATGATCCGTCCGCCAGCCCCCCGTAGCATGTGGCTGGAACCATACGATGGCTATTGATGCAAGTGACGGTCTCCGGAGGCATCACACGCGTGGGTGGTGGCTGCTCGCACTGCTTTACTGCCACCCTGGCGCTCTAGGCGGCTAATTCTACATCCATCTCACGCATACAGGACAGCTCACGAGGTCCTGTGGACGGCACGGGCGAGAGAGCATCTTGACAGGGTAGGTCAGGGATGGAAAGGTACTCGTAAATTCTAGACAATGCAGTTTTCCCCCTAGGTCCTAATGCGAATATCCAAGCCAAGCTCTAATATGGCCGGGATCACTGGCCAGCAGTGCCACTCCCAAAGATCGACTCTACAATCTCGCCGGACCGTGTCCCGAGAACAGAAAGAAGGGTATCACTCAGCTGTGAGATAGTTAGATGCAGGTTCAGATGCAGAACAGACCGTAGAGTCAAACTCACCCCATGTGTTCCCTCGCAGCACCCCTGAAGCCAAACACCCGACCCTGGTGCCACCGTACCGGGCGCAAAGCGGACGCCGTAGTTGCGACCCACCTCTAGAACGCGTCTTGTCTTCTCTGGAGATGCCTCCATGTTAGCCGCGGCCTCCGTCTCCACGAACCAGCGGTCTTTGCCGCCGGCATGGATCTGCTCGCTCTCCTGCATAGCAGGCAGGAGGGGCCATGTCTCCTTCAGCATATCAATGTGGGCGCTGCGCTTGTAGCCCGTAGCCGCGATGACAATATCTGCCTCGATCACCTCTTCCTCCAGAAGCGGCCCATCCTGGAGCTCCTCTCCCGGGGGGGAGAGGCAAACCCTGACGCGCAGCTTGTCGCCGGCCTCCTCCACGTCGACGACCCGTCGGCCTCCGAGGATGCGGTGCGGCCACTGCTTCTCGTCCGGGCCAATCTCGCGTCGCTGATCATACATGCGTTCGTACAAGTGCTCAATTAGCTCGAGTCGAACCACACCGTAGTTGGTGGGTCGTGCATCATCGAGGAGGGCACGCCGGTAGGCCGAGGACTTAGGATATAGGGAGTCGATGAAAGCGGGGTTGAAGATCGAATTAACGCTGTATCTATCAGCAAAGTGCCCCGCTAGCGCCGAGAGGAGGGGCTTGGTGGCGGCTACCGGGCTGGAACTTACAATGGTGAATCATCGCTAGGCTTAAGGAACTCGGACCTCATGACAAGATACGTGCGGCTGTTGGGATACAGCGTCTGGATGTTGTTGAAGATCTCGGCAGCACTCTGGCCAGCACCGATCACGGCGACCCGGTAAGGCGCAGAACGGTCGGTCAGCAGGCTGGGGATGACTTGGGCGTACTGCGAAGAGTGGACGACACGTGGGTTCTGGGCAGGCAGGAACTGCGGGATTGACGCCTGTCCGCCAACAGCAAGGAGGACATTTCGCGCACGGTAAGTGCTTGTCGTGCCCGTCTTGGTGTGCCTTGATGTCACCTCGAATGTCTTTTGCGGTCCCTCTGCTTGCAGTGGACGGACCGAGACGACCGCGTTCTGGTACTTGACTACGTCGCTGAAGTGGCTGGCACACCACCGTAGGTAATCCTCGTACTCGACGCGGGCTGGGAGGAAGGTGCTCAGGTTGGTAAACTCAACCAAGCGGTCGTTGCTGTGGAGATAGTTGAGGAACGTGAAGTTGGAGCGCGGGTTGCGCAGGGACGCCAGGTCCTTAATGAACGAAATCTGCATCTTGGCCCCAGGGAGGAGCATGCCGGCGTGCCAGGCGAACTTAGCCTGCTTCTCAAGGAACAAGACCCGGGGCGCCTGCTTCAAAGTGCCTGCCTCCAGGGCATCGTGGAGAGCCACGGCGATGGCCAAGCTGGCGGGGCCGAAGCCTGCGCATACCAAATCGTACTCAACCTCTGGGTCGGCCGCCACAAGGTAAGGGCTCTTGGGCGTCTGCTGGCTCGGAGGATGGGGAATGCTTCCATTGCCGTTGATATGGCCGTTGGTATGGCCATTGGCATGGCCGTTTTGCTCGACCGCGGCGCTCGGGAGCTCTCCTTCGTTCGACGGCGCCGCCGAGGTCTCTACTTGGGGTTCCTGAGCTTCAGCAGCAGCTGGAGCCTCGGCGGTGGCCTGAGGAAGCGGCGCGCTGGGCGCATCACCGTTCGTATGAGGGGCATCCACCTCCTCGGCGGTGGTGAAGTGTGGCGACATTGGGGCCGTACAGCAGAAGAAGTGGAGGAGGAACGAAGTCGCTGGGGGAACACAGGAAGCGGCCCCGTCAGATCAGGAGAGGGGGGATGGGGAGAAGTTTGGTTCTTGGGAAGAGATCGCGGGGGGCGCGTGCCACAACTTCCTGCGTTGAAGGAGGAGGGGGAGGGGTCACCGACGCCTCGTGCAGTCAAGGGTTGACGTAAGAGCTCCCGTCGTTGAATAGGGCGGGTAGGGTAGCCAAGGTCGAGCACGGGATAGAAGGGGGGGTACACTGGACGGGAGGACAGAGAAGGGGAGTGTCGGGAGGGTGTAGGACTGGTGACAAGGTCAAATAAAAGGAACGAGGCCGGTGGCAAGCACAGGAGGAGGGGCAGAAGCTCTCGGTAGAGAGGGTCCATCTGTCCAGGCCATGGCTAGCTAACCCATCGCGCAGCCGATGTACACGGTACATGGGCTAGGATCAGGGCCCGTAGACCGGGCAGGGGGGATTCGATGACACGATCGAAACCCAGGTAGACGCCGTGCTCCCGCCGCGCGCACGTAGATCAGCCCAGTTACCCCCGCGGCAAAGAAGCAAGATGGCAAGACAGCTGGCTGGACTTACTCAAACCTACCTTGTGGGGCCCACGTCCAAGCCGGACGGCAGCTAGAAGCGCAGTGTGTTTACACGGGCAGGTCAAGCGCGCCAGGAGACGAGCAATGGGCTCGCCTGTTCTGCCCTTCCCAACGAGGCAGCTGCGAAGGACGGGCAAAAAAAAAAGTTTTTTTTTTTTTTTTTGCTTCGCAGCAGATCGGGAGCAGCTCCGCCGAGCTGGAGGGGCGTGCAGCCGTTGGGGTTACCAGCCCAGCGTCTCGTGGAGATTGATCTTTTGGGGGGGCCATGCACAGCAGTAGGCAGGAGGTTCGGCACACCTTGTCCAATGATGCAATAGCGACGTCTCCTACAACCCCCCTTGCGGCCGCCAAGCGAAAAAGAGCTCCGGCGCGATGTGGGGCAGCACTGGGGCCATTGGGCGACATCGGCATAATCTCCAGATCTGATAAGATGGGAAAAATCGGGCCCGTCGTCTTGGCCTACCACTTTGCCCGCTCTGCCAGCCTACTTTTGTTCCTCGGTAGACGACTCAACTTCCCTGCCGCCGACAAACGGATGCGACCTCTGCTGATGAGAACCGATTTTTTCTGCAAGAGGGGGGACTCCCTCCGATCATACGAGCAGGCCGCCAGATGTACCCGGCAAGCCGGCAAAGTCTGCACAAGCAATGGCGGCCAGGGCCCAGAACGGGATTTTGGGGGCAGCCCTCTCGCGAAGGCGCCTGTCCTACAGCGGTAGATTGAAAAATGAGGGGTCCCAAAAGCTTCCTTGTCCCCGAGCACAGACTGCCTGGCAGCGCGAGTCATCCGTACCTACTGCCGACGACACCCACCACCCGGATGGCCCCTCCAGCACGACGGCTTCGTGACCTGCCGGGCTTGCCACACACTCGCTGCACGCCGCACGCCGCTGATGATTGGGGGGGGGGGGGAATCAGCCCAGGCCTTTCATCATGGGCCGCGGGATGGTGTAGCACCTTTCTCCGGGACAGGGTCAATAGCGCGAATTGGCCGAGCCAGGCTTGCCAGGTGGGCTCGGCTGGCCGGACACTCGCTGAGGAGCTGCATATTCGGTGGGGAAGCTAGAGGGCCGATGCCACCCTCCCCCTCTTTATCTGATGATCTGATAAGATAATATTTCTGCACCCGTCGGACGAATTTTCATTCTTGGTATAACCTGCGCCTCGGCCTTTTCATTGCGTCCGGCATGGAGAGGGATGGAGGGTCTAGCTTGAACACACGTGTCACCGCAACCAAACTTCATTGTCGATCCGTCTCCTCGCCGGTTCCCGACCTCGGACGTTGCCGGGGCGCTCAGGGACACCTGCATCGAGATTGGAGCCCTAGTCCCCCGTCCCATGGCATCCAAGAGGCACCGAGCGGCTGGTTTCCCTACTAAGAAGGCGAGAGTCGAAGCTACCTGCCTCATGCATCTCCAAATCTACGCGACAACATACGATTCCCTAACTAGGCTCGAATACGAATGCCTTGGCAGCCTGCTCTAGAAAATTTCTACGCGCCAGCGTGTCGTCAGACATTCCTACTCTGCCCTGCGGCTTTTCTGTACTCATATGTTGCCTTCACCGTCTTCTGGCAATCTAGCTCTTATCACTGTGTCCAAGGACGGGTCGGGCCCGCTAATGCCACTAAGCCGCAAATATTGCCTCGCACATTGCCGCTATTAGAATGTCTACTCCGACGATCGCGCAGCCGACCCGCCTGGAGGGGGGAGGCCGTCGGAGATAACGATATAGGGTCAGAATCTGGCTTTATCGAACCAAGCTTCCTCCTATGTCAACCCCGAGTCTGGCCCAGAGGTAGTGGCATCTAGGATCATAAAGACTCTTGGCTAGAGATCTGCTACTAGCTTCGGTAGTTATTTCCACCAAGAAGATTACATGTGGGGCAACGACGGTCTGGGCCTGGCAGGTCCCGACCGTGGCAAGATCCGTCGCCGAGGCAGCATCTCCGGCAGCTCTCGGACAGATTAAGCCAGGTCCTGTGAGCTCTGCCGACTGCTCGGCCCGAGACTCTCGCCCCTCTCACCTCAGTATCCTGCTCAAGGTCCCACACCAAGCATATGCAGGCCGAGTGGTCTATCTACTGCACGCCGAGCCTGGGTCTCCCCAGCATCCTTGGTCACTGACGCGTAGTGCGGAGACTGTTGTTGCTATGTAGAAATTAGCTTCTTCGCCGCCGCGTAAACAAATGCCACTATGGTTTTAGCATCATCCACCCGCAATAGGCAGCTGTACAGGTCTCCGAAAGGCTTGACACGCCTGTCAGGTGCACTTGTTGAGAATAGATCAGATCAGGTTAGGTGCCGGTACCGCCTGACTCGCGGTCGGAGACGCGTCGTAGTGCAGATGCCTAATAGGCTTTAGATCTATTGGCATGCTCCATATGCGGATAAAACGTGGTAGTGTGACATGTACTGCTCTTGATGTGCCGACAAGGCGGTTTGGTTATACAGTCCCAGAGTACAACCATGGCAACATAATATAAGAAGCTACTTCTGACGAGTAAGACAACGATACCGGAACGAAAAAGTATATTCCGTAAGAGGAACAAGAATATACGAATACAAAATCTATTTGCTTGTTAGCGTGGGGATTAACAACCGAATGTCTGTAAATTACACATATGACGAGTAACTGAATCAGATACGACGAGCCAAATGAGCCAAATGAGCCAACAAGCCTACCGGGCCGTTTACTGGCTCTCAAGGCCTCACACCTGGCTGGCTTCCATCTTTTGCCAAGTTAATAATCACGCAGGAGGTGAATTGTAACTAAAGTTTAATATTCATGTGCTCTGATCATCTGGCTCTATTTTAGAACAGCTACAGACAGATAGCTCTCACTGCGCTTATTGACTACCGAACTTGCAGTTTCGTTTCCACACACGCTATGGAGATGATGAGAAAGAAATACGCAGGGAAATTCTGGATGTGTATGAAAAGACGTTGTTTTTCTGCCGAGACTGAATTATTGTGTCCCCTTGAGCTAAGGTGGCTTCAGACGAGTCTGGATCACTTACAGCATGTGTTGGCAATGAAGCTTGCCAGGAGGCAGGCTAGGGTTAGGGGTAACCGTAGCTCCTGAGCCAGGCCCACCTCCGACGTCAGGCGGCCATAACACTGGTGTGCGACAACGCCCTAAAATTTCTGGCAATCGCGCATCGCAAGCCCGGCAAGCCCAGTCGCATCGCCTCCACCGCCCGCCACGATGCTCAAATCTACATACGTGCCGTCGGCCAACGTGGGCCAGCCCCTCCCCCCGGGTTGGACAGAGCATAAAGCGCCGACCGGCCATACCTACTACTACAATGCCGAGACGAAACAGTCGACCTACACGCGTCCGACCGCGGCGCCGGCGCCGGCAAACCCGATGGCGAGCTACCAGCAGCACCAAGCCATCCCTCAAATAGACTTGTCGAACCCTGCCGTGGCCAACGCCTTCATGGCACAGTACAACCAGCCGCCCCAGTCGCAACAAGGCCACGGTGGGAGAGGTGGATTTGCTGGCCGAGGGGGCCGAGGCGGGCATGAGTCGCGACCACGCCCGCAGCCCGTCGACAAGCCAAAGTCGAAGTTTCCCATCCCGGGCTGCGAGCCGTGGATCCTGGTATACACTAAATACGGTCGGCGCTTTGCATACAATCCTGTTAAGAAGGCTAGCTACTGGCGCATTCCCGAAAAGCTGACGGCTGGGATCCTGGAGCTTGACCAGGCGAGGATACGGCAAAAGGCAGAGAGTGGCTCAGGTGAGCAGGGCGCAGAGGACACAAAATCCACCAAGGACACCAAATCCGCCAAGGACACGGACACTGTGGCCCGGAATGACGACGACAGCTCCGAGTATGAGGAGGTCGAGGTCACGGACGATGAGGACGCAGACAACGACAACTACGAAAACCCGCCCAAGCGACAGCGGACGGAAGATCTTACCGATCCTGATCAGCCTGTCGAGTTCACCGAGGCCGATATCGCGGCGCAGCTGGCGGCTATGGGGGCGGACTACGGAGAAGACCCGGATGAGTACGACGAGGCGCAGGAGGGTGAAGACTGGCCCATGGAGGAGGCAGACGCGCCCTTGTCTGAGGAAGACGCGCGCGAGCTGTTCAAAGACCTTCTCGACGACTTCAAGATCAACCCATACAGCCCCTGGGACAAGCTAATCGAGGAGGGGAAGGTCTTCGACGACCCCCGGTACACAGTGCTCAGTACCATGAAGGCGCGAAAGGAGGTATGGGAGGAGTGGTCGCGATCGAGGATCACGGCGCTGAAGGCACAGCGCACCGTCGAAGAGAAGAAGGACCCGCGCGTCGCTTATATCGCTCTGTTGCAGGACAAGGCGACCCCCAAGCTTTTCTGGCCGGAATTCCGGAGGAAATACAAGAAAGAGGACGCCATGAAGGACGCGAGACTGTCAGACAAGGACAGGGAGAAGTTATACCGCGAGCATATCAACCGCCTCAAGATGCCGCAATCTACTCTCAAAACAGACTTGAAGAAGTTGATGGAATCCGTGCCTCTTTCGCAACTAAACAACGCCTCCAGCATCTCAACGCTTCCTTCGGCCATCCTTACCGATGTTCGCTTCATCTCGTTAGACCCCAAGGTGCGAGACCCTTTCGTTGAGGCGTACATCGAAGGCCTTGGGCCCCCTCCCGAGGGCACGGAGCCGGAGGGCGACGCGGCCGCGGCAGCTAAAGCCGCGAAGGAGGAGCGACGGAAGCGCGAAAGGGCGCTAGAGGAGAGGGAGAGGGCGGTTGCGGCCGAAAAACAGCGCCAGGACAAGAAGCTCGCCTTCAGCAAAGCGAGACTGCGTGACGAGGAACGAGAGTTGGAGATGGCGATGCAGGTTGGCAAAAGAGGGCTACAGAGTCAGCTCGCGGCGGACAAGCAGCCTTGATTGCACCAGCGCAAGGCAGCAACCATCTAAGCCATCTCAGCCTATTTCAGGCATTTGTACTGTAGCTAAGACATGCACATGTGTTCAGCCCCTGAGGCTCAAGCACAAGCACTGAAGATGTAAGCCTGCCAGGCTTCTCGGCACCCGCCGTCCTGCCTGCAGCGGCGCGCCTACTCGCTTCATAGCCGCAAATACAAATGCAGGTCCAACCAACTTTGCTCTTGGTCGCAGTCTCGAACGGATATTCCTCCTAGGTGATGTAAAGAGTAATTTCTAGGCGTCAGTTGCGATGACTGATAGTATGTCTCAGTTTGGTGGTCGCCCCTGGGCATCATGTGAACCGCCCCTGGCGCCTCGGTCACGGGGGGCTTCCGACCCCGATCACTGCCTCACAGCCGCGCTTTAGCAACATCACATTACTATCTCAATCGTCAGGCGGTGCTGTATGACTACATCATGCCTCAACAACAGTGTGTGAGACGGAAAATCGTATTTGAAGCTCCTCTGGCCGCCCCGGCCGCGGCGGGCACGAGAGATTTGCTCTGGTTCGGAGTCCACCTGAGTTGATCGATACCCCCGTGTTTACTGAACCAAGGGCGCTTCAAAGCTATGAGCACAAATGGCACAGCCGGCGGCGACAGGCAGAAGGGGAAGACGGGGAAGCCAAATACGCCTCAGGTTCCCCAGAATCCTCCGAAGGTCCTGTCCCACATACACCCCTTACACCTCGACGAATGTATCGGCGGCGCTCAGGGGCAGTTTGCCTCTGTCAGCATCCTCGAGCCGGTGATGCGCATCGAGCGATCTCGGCCGGCTGGCCCTTCCGCTCATTCGAAGTCGACATATCGCGTCATACTACACTTTGTGGTTCAGTTCTCTATTAACGGCTTCGACCGGACGTGTGTTTGCATTCCCTCCCCTCCGCTATAGTGGTTTACGAAACTGACGGACGGTGATCGCCTTGTCACTACAGACCACTCAGCAAACACAATAGGATATTTGACTCCATCACGCTTCGATATCTCTACCGCAACGGGGAGCGACACACCATTCTCCCTCCCGGAGACACGATCGCCTCAGACATCCAGGTTACGAACGAGGCGGGCGTGTCAGTGGATGGGCAACTCGGACTGAGCACAATCAATGGCCAACCGACGCCCTCCATGGTAGTGCATGCCCAGAACGAGACCAAGGTGACCTACGAGAGAAAGCTGCGAAGCTGGCGTAAAGGACTCTCTTACGAGCCATGTAGGCATTCCTTTGCGAGTTCAAACAGAGTCCACAGAGTCCTGGAAACCTAACTTATCAAGATCCTCCTCCGCCGGAGCCTTCGAGTAGCAAGGGTCCACTCCGCTCCCTTCTCGGACTACCAGCAGCTTCTTCGACGCTGCCTGCGTCATACAGCTACTTTACCGTCTCCTCGAGGCATAGGACCGAGTGCGGATGCGAACCCTCGCGCCCTCGGCGTGGTCGGCCTCCGCACCACAACCACTGCCAGTACCGCGTCTCGCGCAGGCGGCCGTATAACCGCTCGGCGCACTGGTCCGGCCAGACTGAGGCGCAGCTGCACCTCTGGACGCCCGAGATCTACGGCATGATGAACGTACCCATCACCGTGAGCCGGGAGCTGGACGCGGGTGAAATTGACCGCATCCTTGACAGCAGGGACCCGCCATCGCGGCGCGACACGCATACTCTCCGGCGCGTCCTGCACTTCGACTTTGACATCGAGACGCGGCTGCGCGAGATCGGCTGGCGCTTCTTGGATGCCTTCCGACCCTCCTCACAGCCCGCCGAGATCCGCGCCCGGAACGATGCGGGTCGACCTTTGCCCCCGGACCGTGCCACCTTCTGCATCTCGTGCTGCGCTGAGAACATCCACTGGCCGGAGCGCGAGACGCGGAACCTCCAGAACGAGGCCGAGGAGCAGATTGTGCGGTTTGGCTACATGCGGCGATTAGCGACGCCGGAGGAGTATGAGAGGCAGCAGAACGACGAAGACCCCCGTGGCAGGAGGGCATCGTGGTCTTGGGAGGGTTCGGATGGCGGGCGGCAACTTGGCTCCAGGGGTCGACAGAGTTACCCGCCTTCTCGGGATCCCACACGCTCTTCTAGTGCCGGGCCTCCCTCATATGCGGCCCGGAGAAGAGTCGCATTTTCTCCAAACAACCGTCTTCGAACCTTCAGGCTCAACCGGTCCAAGTCACCACCCCGGCGGCGAGTCGAATTTGTTGATATGCCGGAGATGCCGGGAGACGAGAGGAGGCCAAGCCAGTCACTTCCTCTCAGCGAGTATCTCGACCTGGACTCCGCAGACGGCGACTGCTCATCTGGGGGCCCACCAAGTGCGAGCCGTGAGAGCGGCTCAAGGGGAAGTAGCTACCGCAGCCCCGTGCTCTCGCACAGGGAACGGCGAGCACGGAGCAGGAGGTCTGATACGAATGCATACGCCCCGCCGTCCTCGGCTGGCTATAGTAGTCGGGGAAGCGGGGACGGCTGGTCTGGCGGTTTTGATTTCCTAGCAACATAATGACGAGGTGGACTATGAGAGCATATCGACGCGAAGGGTAGACACAGCATATAGAATAGATACCGGACGAGGCGAGACGGCCAAAGATTCTTAATAATAAAGTAGTTACGCCTAAGCTATGCTACTTGCCCTGCCGGTTGGGTAAGCTCCTGAATGCACGAGCAGCTAGGCGGTCGCCAGACCGCCCTGCGCCGCTGAAATCGAATACGCCGTAGGATGCGTTATTCTATCATACACTGTTCTGTTTACCAGATTCGCTTCGCGACCATCTCATATCTCATAACCGAGTTTAGATCCTTTTCTTTTTCGGCATTCCGCTCATTCTTGCGCTCGCGCTCCTTGGATTTGCGCATGCCGTCTGGATCGTCTGCGTAGATCCACCGCTTACGCTCCTCGCCGACTTCGATGTGGCCGAAGCCGCCGACGCGCTTGCTCTTGATGTCGACCGACTCACGCTCAGCCTTGCCGGTGGCGATGGCGTGCTCCGTTGCCTTCATGCGCGAGTAGCGGTTCCGGGAGTAGCGGAGCAGGGCCATGCCTAGGAGTAGCTTGATCGTCAACAATACGAGGAAGACAAGCAAGAACACGACCACCATCGTCAATGCAGCTATGACATCATCGCTGGTCCAGTAAAACCAAGAGAGAGGCGAAGATTCAGCAGCGGCGCCAGCGGTACCGTTCTCGTGGACGTCGGCGAAGGACGGATCGCCGTAGACGGACCGACCCAAGGCGTTACGGATGACTGTATCAAGCCGGTTGAGCGCTGCCTTGATCGCAGGAGACGTCGGGGTCGATGATTCGACGGAGAGCGACGTTTGTGTAGAGGGCGGGAGAGGAGCTGATACATGCGTCGCCAGGAACATGTTGTATGTTTGGACTGACGCCCGGATGAAGAGGGTCGATAGTGGAAGTAGAGGTAGACCCAGGCGACGGGTCAGGGACGGCGTGACGAAAGCCTAGCCGAATGCATTAGAGGCACGTTGCAGCAAGAAAGCGGAAAGGTACTTACATTCGTGTAGTAGTCCTTGCAGAGGATGTCAAGGACCCTACCGTAGAAGTTCGGCTTGATATTGTTGAATTTATTGATGTAGGCATGCTTGATGGAGTCGACAATCATCTCGCTGCCGATAACAACGAGGAAAGGGGAAAGTACCTCCCCGGAGAAGAACCAGACGGGAAGGATGGTGAAGCTGGCTGGCAGGACGGATGAGGTATGCAATGGAACGCTGCGGCCGCCGTCCTCGCCCCCCATCTCGGTGCCGGCGCCGGGGACTGAGAGCCCGCCAACTTCGACCACGTTGCGGAGGCCGATGATGAGCAGCATGACCCAGAGCTGGAAGCGCTCCACAATGTCGGCGCACGTCAACTGGAAGACGTTTTCCTTCTCGAACCGCTTGAACACGCTGCTCTTGATCTCTACGAACTGGTTTGAGATGAGCAGCGAGAGCAGCGCGTTTGAGTATGAGTTGACGGCTACATTGAGGGTGATGACTTGGTAGAAGAGGGTCACGGCGTGCGCTATGTTGTATGTCAGCGCTAGGAGGAACATGCCTAGCGGGAGCATGATCTTGGAGCGTCCCGAGCTGTTTCTAGATAGCGTCTCGGAGCTGAAAAGACATTGGAAGATGTCCTGTCCGAGGGC
This sequence comes from Thozetella sp. PMI_491, assembly GCA_021432635.1. NCBI lineage: Eukaryota > Fungi > Ascomycota > Sordariomycetes > Chaetosphaeriales > Chaetosphaeriaceae > Thozetella > Thozetella sp. PMI_491. Next base: position 282,506 of record MU270023.1, on the reverse strand, counting down.
GCCGAGAAGACGGTCCAGCACCTCGAGCACATTGTAGATAACGTAGAGCTTCATCGCCGACTGGGCGCGCACGAAATGGTACATCCGGCTCGCGTCTAGGTTCATCAGAGCGATGGAGCTAAAGATGATGACGGCGCCTTGCAGGAGGTCGGCTTTGTGGAACGATGTCAGGTTGGATGGCATCGATTTCGTCCTACGATGTCGAGAGCCACCGGCAACCGAAGACCCTTGCCGTATTTTCTTCGGGGGTGCGAGAGATGGGCTAGGTCGGGCGCTCGCTGCCGAGTTCTCGCGTCGGCGCCCGAGCTGGACCTCTGGGGCGAGCCCGATTTTAGCAGCCGTTCCGTTGCCTTCATGAGTGCTACCGTTTGTTTCCCGGGACCTGCTGGGGCTGCGGGACTCGTTCTCAGTCCTAGTCGAGTCGTAGCTAGTGGTCCTTGACAGCGCCCTGCCCCGCTGTCCCCGCTTCCACAGCCGTCCTAAGCCATGCCAGACGAAGGCCAGGAGCCATCTGACCTCCTTACCGACGACGTATGCCCACCACCGGATCAAAACCCCCAGGGCGAGGCAGAATCGCATCGGCAAGATCGTGAACGTCCATAGCCAGGCATCTAGACAGGCGAGAGCACCAATATGCAGTGTCCGCTCGAGAAAGAAGGGGAGCTGCAGGAAGTACTTCAGACGCTCGAACTTGATGGCACTCGACTCGTATGGGAGATCACTCGCGTATGAGTGGTGAATATAGAGCGGACTAGGCCGCTGACCGGCGAGCTCAAGCTGGAGGACTGTGGGGATCGACATGGGAGGCAGAGGAACGGTCGGCGGCATGGCCTGAGGCTCTGGGAGCTCGGATCGAGCGCTCGGCTGCTGAGCACTGTGCGGGGCCATCTGGACGAAGTTGGTCCGGCCGTCGAGCTCCAGGGGCGCCGGTCGGTTCCCTGGCTGGAAGGAGTTCCGGCGGGTATGAGAAGCCTGCGAAGGCGGCTGGCTCGAGGTCTGTCGTCGGCCCGCCGGTGGCGTCGAGACCGTCCTCGGTCCGGTGGGTCTTCCCGCGCGGCCAATACTGACACCGATATCAGATCGAATGGTTGTGTTGGGCATCTGAAAATGTTCCGGCATCGAAGGCCGGTTGCTTGTCTCGACGAATGTTGCCGAGAGAGGGTAGTCAGGCAGGGTGGCGATGGGGAGGGACTCGGGGGCTGCTGTTAATTCCTGGATCTTGGAGGCCGATAGCCTGCGCACGCCTTCGTGGCTGCTCGTCTTGGTGCTCGAGCGACTCCTCGACTTGACTGGGATGTGATCCACTGCCTGCTCTTTGTCTTTGGGGATCTCGCTCTCGCTGTGGCTGTCGCTTGAGGGTTCGGGGCTTGGGATGCCGTTGTAGATTCTGGTACTCGAAGGGGTTTCGAGGGCAGCGAGGCCCGATAGATTCGGTACTGTCGTGGACGGCGAAGCGAGACGCTGAGCCTCCATTGCTGGCGATGGGTCGGTATTCTTCCGGACCAAGGTCGCCTCGGGTGCGCTCGATCGCAAGTCGGGGTCAAGCCCGCTGGATGAAGCGACCGTTTGAGTGGTACTGATAGCAGTCTTGTGAGAGTCCGGTGCACTGTCCTCGGTCATAGAAACACCGCCCAGGACGGGCTCGGCCTCAATATCCCCCATCGCGTCGCCGGTCCGAGGTCGTGGCGGGTTGCGGTCAAGATCATCGAAGAAGGTCGAGTTGCTATGTCATCACCTTCCGCGCATCATTCGCAGGCTGTAGTGGGAAAAAATAGCAGATCTTCCCTGCTGCTTCAAGATGTTAGATTGCCAGTTCGAGGCAATGTGAGAAGCAGGCTGCAGAATGGCAATGATAGTGTGTGTTATCGGGCCAAGATGCCACAAGACTGGCGGCGGTCAGGTGGGTGATGTGAAAATGCAGGTCGACAGGTCAATGTGCCACTACTTACCACCTGGCGGGTAAATGACGTTGCCAGCCGCAGGTCTCTGGCAGGGACCGGATCTGACACCTTGCCTCATGTGGGTGAAGTGGGGTTACCTGGGGTCTCGACCGAACACTTGAAAAATGAGTTTAGACAGGGAGGCCAGCTGAGTGTACTGGCAACTAACTACCTTGTATGCAAATTCAAGAAACCCAGCCCTGCCCAGTCGCCAGCTACTTCGGTTTCCTGTTCTTCTTTTATCCTTTCATGGCAGCCTCCTTTTTTTTTTTTTTTTTTTTTTTTTTTTTGGAGAATTCCCTCGAGCCTTTGAAGACTTTTGGCGTAGGCCATTGCTCGTGAATCAGGAAATTGGCTCAGACGTGCACTCCGAGTCGTTCACCACATCTTTGCTTCTTGTTTCCTTTCTAGCCCCGAAAGATCCGCAAGCGGCCTGTGGTGTGCCTGCCAAGAACTGTGCATTGCCTGTAGGGCGACGAGCCATGCAAGCTTAGGGATCTGGCCCTACATGCATGCACCCTGGGCTTGAGCGACGCAGGCGGCTGTCAAGCAGTGGAGTAGACAGCTCAGACGGTGGGTTCAAACCAAGTAGCTCGCAGCCCATATTCTGAGGTCGCACATGTCTCGGTTGTCATGGCTGCTAAGACTCTCCTCGTTGTTTCACATCAACAACTGGGGACAATGGCGGGCCTATTCCCAGAAAGCACTTGGCTTGCGGGCCTTGCCTAAGTTGATGATGGTTTCCTTCACGTTAGATCGGAATGGTTGCACAGCTGCACAACCAGTGCCGACAAGAGGACTGCGTCGTAAATTAAGACTGTATGTAGCATTGGGCTTGGACCTGTGGCCTCAGTGCTGACGGTTGACCGAGCTACTACTGTCTACTATAAGAGCGGGCGGAGCACTTCCGAAGGGAGTGCAACTAAACAATACTTAGAGTATCCTACATTCTGCTCTAACAACCCGTGCAATGCCTACCTGCAACAGCTTGGTCTCGGAAGCTTGTCAGTTAGCGCTATCCAAACTCCTCGAGGCTGAGGGCGCCTCGGCCGTCTAGAGCCTGAGCTTCTTATACCATATATACGGTACCTTAGGTGCCTAGGTCCGCAGCATTGCCTACAAATGGCCCCCACGAACAATATAGTAGATCCCGGACAGGGGGGCCGAGCCAATGAGCCTCTCTCCGCGACAGTGATGTGCAATATTGCTGCTGCCCTGGCCAGGAGAAGAGCACTTTAAGCCCGGCTACCCCGCCCAGTTGCTCCAACTTTTTGGCCAACGCCGAGGACCTCCGCCGAAGGCCGTCGCCGAGGCATCGGGATATCGACACATTCCCGTCGGGCGGGGTGGCGGCAAGTTGTGGCCCCCTCCAAGCTGTTTTTTTTTTTTTTGGCTACTCCGGCGTGCTCGTGCTTGGGTCTCTTGGCTAGGAAGGGTGCTGCTACTCTACCTTGATTGTTTGCCGAGAACGGCCGGGAGAGCCCTTCCGTAGTCGTGGGTCCTGTGGCGCCAGCGCAACGCCGGCGCCGAAGCCCCAGTTCTTGATAAGCATTCTCGATGGCCCCTAAAGCGGGTGTGTACCAACCGCGAGGGTACCCATCCGAATAGCTCGGAAGGGATCGCGTGCCGCGGAAGGTGGTCCACCGAATCAGGACCGGCGACAATGATGCAACCACTGGTGCTCGACGGCATGCATTCCCTTTGTGTACAGGTCGCTGTCGGTATCTGTAACGTCCGGCCAGCGGGGTCCGGGCGGAGGTGAGGGAGGGGCTTCCAAATAAATGGAGAGGGGCCGCGGCCCGCTGCTTGTTTTGCTATTGAAGAGGTCCCTCTTTTTTTTTCTCCCTCTCTTGTCCTGTCTAACTACTCTCTATTTGCAATTGCTGGCGAATCTGATCTTTCATAACCCCGTTCTCCGTCCTCAAGTCTACCGGCACGCAAGCTGTTGAACTTAGCCTAGGCATAACTCACCATGGCGTCGAACCCCCCCGGAGATTGCTGCATTGTCGGAGTTAAGCACGAGTGAGTTACCCCGCCCCCGCCTTCAGGAGCTTGAGCATCTGTATTTTTCCTTGGCGCTATGCTCCAGCTCCGAGCTCCCTCCTAATCCACCCGACTAGTATTTGCCAGAGCAGACACAGTGCTGACATGCTACGCCTAGGGGCACCGCTACCGGGCAGAAGGTGCTCGTCGCCGGCAAGCATGAGGGCTACCTGGCCGTGCCGCCTGCCGACAAGGAGCACAAGGACATTGCGCTCCTGATTGTCCCTGATGTCTTTGGCATCTGGATCAACAGCCAGCTGATGGCCGACCAGTTCGCCGCCAACGGCTACAAGACGCTCCTGCTCGACGTCTTCGATGGCGATGCCCTGGACCCCAACAAGCCCCTGAACATCGACATCATGGCCTGGTTTGCCGGCGGCTCCGACGGCAAGCACCCGCACACTAAGGAGGCTGTTGACCCTATCGTTGTCGACGCCCTCAAGGACCTGAAGGAGAAATACGGCGCCAAGAAGATTGGCGGCCTCGGCTACTGTTTCGGTGCGAAGGTAGGGAAGCACTCGAAAGGGTGTAACCGGCACTGGGTTTTGAAGAGAGCTAACAGCATGTTAGTATGTGGCCCGCCACTACAAGGACGGCATCGACGTTGGCTACTTTGCCCACCCCTCGTTTGTGGATGAGGACGAGCTCGCGGCCATCACTGGTCCTCTGTCGATCGCCGCTGCCGAGATCGACACCATCTTCCCGGAGGACAAGCGCCTCAAGTCGGACGAGATCCTCAAGAACTCTGGGCTGCCTTACGAGATTGTGCTATACCCCGGCGTCGAGCACGGCTTCAGCGTCCGCGGCGACGTTTCGGTCCCGCTGCAGAAGGAGTCCAAGGAGAAGGCGTTCGTCCAGGCCGTTTCCTGGTTCAACAAGCACCTCGCTTGACTAGCAGGGGCGCTGCACACAGAATCCAAGTTGTAACAAGAGCGAGAGCGATAGCACTCTTAGGCAGCTTTATTATGATCTCTGATGTGAAGACCTCTCAGGTGCGATCCCAGATGAGTCTATTCGCTTATTAGTGCAGTGCAAACTATAATGTATTCCGAGAGCCCCTGCGCTCGGCGGGAGCACGCAGCTGTCAGGCAGCTTTCGAGTTTGTCTCTTCCTGTTCTCGCTCCCATTTCTGGAAGTCGAACCCCAGCTCGACTAGGGTTTGGACCTCATGCCGCTTCTCCCCCAGAGCGCGCGACGCGATCTTGATCAGGGGGAACCGCTCCCTCGTCCATGCTTTCTCCGGGCCCCAGTAGGGCGGCGTCTTCCCGGCTCCATTGTTCTCCAGGCCGTCCCACCGGCTTGCAGCAAGGCTCAGCGCGTGTAGGTGGTTGATGTAGGCGATGTCTTTGGGGAAAGCCAGGTTGTGCAGGAGTTTCGACTCTCCTTTGTCCCGAATCATCGAGTCCAACCACGCCCGCATCTTACACTTAGGGGTTAGCTTCAACCTCCCAGACCACGCCCGCGCCACGAAGGCGCTCTGGGCCTCGGCGATTGGGAACGGCACGACGCGCTGTGGCACGCCGAGGAAGCAGAGGGTTGGATCCTCGATGTACAGCATGTGCTGCCAGAGCTCCCGAGCATAAGAACCGTCGGTGATAACAGGGGGGTCTAGAGTCTGCAGGAAGGGGTATGAGTAGAAGTAGCCCGTGCAAAAGATGACCGCGTCGACCCCGGTTTCGACTGCGCCGTTGGCGAACCGAAATTCCGCCGACTTGGGCACGATCTCGGTGATTTGCGGGACCATCTTCGCCCACGGCCGCTCCTCCATGGGCACCACCGGCGCCTTCTTCTCGGATATTAGGACCGGCCTGTCGCATACACGGGAGACCTGGGCGCTGATGTCGAGACCCGACGCCTGGTGGCCGACGACAATGACTTTCTACGGAACTCGCGTCAATTAGGCCCGAATGAAGTCCGCGCATGGACGCGGCCGCGGCAGAATTTACACACCTTGCCCTTGTATTCGTCCGCGGAGCGGAAATACTTCGAATGGGACACCGCCCCCGGGTGTCGGCGGTTGAATTCGGCCAGACCTGGGATGTCGGGTATAAAGGGGTCACTGTAGTGGCCGGTGGCCACCATAATTGCGTCGAAGCGAAGGGTTCTCTTCTCTCGGTTCTGCAAATCTAGTACTTCAACCTCCCAGCGGCCCGTGTCCACTGGGTCTGGGTCGCCGGTTTTCCTGACGCTGAGCACCTGGGTCTGGAGGACGAGCATTGGGGCGAGTTCTCTCGCATAGTCGGTCAAATACCGCTTCACGACATCGTGCTTGGGAAACAGCGACGATCCTTGGGGGAACGCGACGTCCGAGTAGTTCATCAGCGTGTTGGGGATGTTGGTCTCGAGAAAGCTATAGAGGGGCGAGATGAACTGGCCCGCGTCTGCCCCGGGCGTCCGAATCGCCCTGTCCGGGAGCGTCGTGGGCGTGGTGCGCGGGACCCTGAAGTCATCATCGACCTGGTTCAAGGGCGTATAGTTCCAGAGGCCCCCGACTTCTGCACGTTGGTCAAAAACCTGGATGCTGGCGAAGCGATTCTCGGCAAGGAGGTACCTGCCCGAGCAATTAGTAAGTACCTTCGCGAGCGGCCGACAGGGGGGACATGGGCCAGTTTGGGGACCACAGAAGGATCACTCACTTGGTCGCAGCTAAGCCACAGGGGCCGGCTCCTATCACTGCGACGCGCGTGATGTCGAAGGACCCGTCCGGCATGAATGGCGACATTGTAGAAGGCAGCAGCCGCGGTCTCTTGTGGTGAAAACCAAAGGCGGACAGTTCGGGATACTCGGGCACGGCCACAGCGCGGCTGGCATCTTTGTAGACGGCATTAGTCTCGTCCAGCACGGCCTCGCCCGTCGGCATGGGCTTTCCGCGGAGGAGACAGCAAGATAGTAGCCTTCTGGCCACATAGGGCCCAGATAAAGCTCATCGGGCGTCACGGCGCCCTGCGACTCGTCCGCCCGCCACCGGGCGAGAGCTCAATTGATGCCCCACTCTGGTACCAGTGCCGCTAGTAGCAATGAGAAACGTCGATCCGGAACATGTGTCGGGCGTTCCCCGATTGCTGACAATCCAGAACGCCCCCAGCGGCGGCATGCAGTGTGGACGGGAGCCAGCGGAGGGGGGGAGGAGCCCTACGGCAGGCTGTCACGACCCCCTGGCACACGAGATGCAGGCTAATAAGGCGTCACTACTATCACCTGCCACTCGCTCCTGCCCAGTTGGGACCTGACACTAGGATTGTGGGGATGGACCAGCATTGGGGAGAACATCATGGAAGGATGGCGGCAGAATGGGGAAGCAGAACAGGTCATAGCCGACGAAGCGTGCCTTCGGTCCCGTTTGCTCGCCCCGATGGCCGCCGTCGTCACTGCCGGTCACGATTCGAGGCTGCTGCCGGCAAGCTCTAGAGCCAGGCAAGCTGGCTCTCGCCCGGCGCCCGGCGCATCGTTCACCCCGGCAGGCTGCCGACTAGGGGCCCTGCTCAAATCAACTGCCATCCCAGCGCCCAGGGCCCGGAAGCGAGAGGGATGGCGTGTGCGTGGGATGACATCCCAACCCGAGCCAGAGCTATGCTCACGACGGACAGGAGCCACCGTGCCCACCACTTCCTCTTCCCCTCACCAAAGTAGCTAAAACACCAGTCCTGGCAGCCTCTCGAGACCCCGCGTAGCAACCACCGGGATCCGACACGACCCGCGACGGTCGGAGCGCGCCGACATAAACACTGTTGCTCCGCTCTCTCTGGTTCAAATCGGGTCGCATCGTCGCCCATCCACCGGTTGACAGCTAACGCTCTCTAACCCAAAGGAGAGCGAAGGGGAAAAAAACATGCAACCCTCCGGGCCCTCGCCGCCGTCCCACACGCGATAGCGCGGTCTCCACACCCAAATGGCCTCCGACATTCATGACATGAAGTCCTCCTTGCACCGCTTCCGGCTAAACCAGGCGCCCCTGCCCACCACAGACGAACATGACGGGTCCACAGCGATGCCACGGCCCGAGCCCGGGTCCACGGGGCGTAAGACCGCCAAGACCGCGCTCTCCACTGACACATCCGCTTTCGAATCGGGTCCGGGTGCCGAAGGAGCCCAGAGGAGGTCGGCGTCGCCCCCATCGCCCCAAGCCCTCCGGGCGCCTGGCGCTGTGCCACCCGATCTAGGCTCGGCGTCCGTTGCGTCGACCTCCGAAGATAAGGAGAAGCCGGAGAAGCCGGTCTCACACTCTCGAGCGGCCCGCCACCGGGACATCCCCGCCTGTGACCGCTGTCGAAGCTTCAAGAAAAGGTGCTCTCGCACCTTCCCCGTATGCTCGCTATGCGCCAGCGCGGGGCAGAAGTGCTCGTTTGCGACCTCAGTCACATCGGCCGCCGCGCAGACGCACCACCTTCGTGCCCGCATCGAGTGGTTGTCCCGCTATATCAACGAGAACCTGCCCGTCGGCGCCGGGGGAGTCGAGTCGATCGAGACAGGCGTCAACTTGGCCGAGCTGCGGCACTCTACCTCGCCCTCCGGCGGCGCAGACCTCGAGGCTCGGTCCATGACGCCCGGTTCGGGCTTCTCATCCCAGGACCTTCCAATGATCGATACGCCGGGTGTCGATGGCGTCGTGCACGAAGGCACCACTAACCCACAGCCACAGCGGTCCGTTCCTGCGCCGACCAGCGCACCCGAGCCGTATAGACTAGAACCGACGACCAAGGAGCCTATCCTAGCGCCTCTGTCTGATGACGCCGCGGCGCGGAGATTCGTCGACGCTTACTTCCGTAACGTCAACCGGGCGTATCCTTTTGTCGATCGCGTCAAGGTGCTTCGCGACCTCGAGCTGTTTGGAGACTTCGCAACACGCAAGCGCGACCCAGACTCGACGCTGCTGTTCCTTATTATGGCCATCGGCTGCACGACGCTGCAGAGGGCTGGGCAGATCCCGGCCGGCACTGCTGACAAATTCGAGGTGCCTTACGACGACATCATACGCGAATGCCTGGTGCGGGAGAACATCGAGTCGGTTCGAATCCTGGTGCTGCTGGCGTTGTATTCCCTGTTTGACCCGGCCGGCGTCTCATCCTTCTCCATCATCGGCATAGTGTCGCGACAGGCGATGCTGCTAGGCCTCACGCGGCGGAGCAGCGAGGACAAGACCATCTCGGCGACCGAGGTGGAGCTCCGCCACCGCCTGTACTGGAGCATTTTCGTCTTTGACCGTATGATGGCTGTCCAGCTAGGGCTCCCCGTCTCCCTGACGGACGAGAATACGGATGTCCCCTTGCCGGGGCTGACGATCGAGGAGTTTGCGGCCCCCGAGCGGCCCCAGTTCGCCACCATCCTGCAGACTAGCCGCCAGGTCATCCAGCTCCGGCAGATTGAGGACAAGATCCTCCGGTCCGTCCACTTCTCCAGAAGTGCCAAGGTGGCGTCTTTGACGCACGCGGACCGCCGCGCAATCCTGGAGGACATCCGCGCCGAGATAGAGAACTGGTATAGCAGCGGCTGTCTAGTGTCGCCGCTTGAGCCCGACATTCTCCCTATCCACAACTCTATCTCTTGGTTGAGCGCTCGCTATTACCACATGCTGATCTTACTTTATTATCCCTCTCAATTTAACACGTTTGGCTCCGTCGTCTCCAAGACGGAGCTGCTCAAATTCGCGCAGAAGCACCTACAATCCACTTCAGTCCTGTTCCAGCAACGCCAACTACCTCTCAACCGCATCACATTATACCGCTTCTTCCCTATCGGCCTCATCACCGTGCACGGGTTTATCGCCTGCGCGGCCGAGGGTACTGCCTTCACTGCACGGGAGGAAGTCGGCGTCATCATCAACATCCTTGACGCTTTTCCCGACGGTTGGCTGCACGCCCGCCAGGGCGCGCACCTCTTCCGACAATTTCTCAACATTATCGCCGAGGCGAACAGCTACGGTCCATATATCTACATCAATACGCAAGCCGGGACGACCAAGGAGTCCTGGCAGACGTTGCTGCGCCCGACTATATCGGCCTTAGTGCTGCTGATGCAGGATGTTTTGGGGAAGACGACATGTTATTCCGTTCAGGAGCTGTCGGACGAGCGGGACGCGATCGGACTAGGGACAGCCGTGCAAAGCCAGGCACAACCGTTGACAAGCCCGGTTGCAGTAGCCAGGGGTCCACTGCAGCAGGCACCTATACCCCCGCAGGCACAGGCCGAGGACACGCAGATGAACTACGGATGGGGATCTTTGGAATTGGATTTTCTATGAGGAATGGACGCCTAGGCTTATGGATTCGGGGTTGGGTAGGCGAACTTGGAGAATCCTGGGTGGCGGCCGCATGGTAGGATATAAAAGCATTTGTATTTTCAACGTCGATAACGTTTTCTATGTTTTCTATTGGATGGCCCGCTGCTACTACTGTACCATATCTGACCAGGGCGGTGAAGTCAAGGGCGGAGAGATTGGACCCTGGGGGCGCATGGTATGGCATGGCATGGCATGGGGAAGTTGGCGGTAACAAGCGCTGATGGGGATCCTCGTTCATTACTGGAATTTGGCTAGGTCAGAGGTCCATCCAACTAGGAACAAGACAACCATGACCACATCGCTGCCTCCTCGCCACTACTAGCCCTAACGCCAACCGCCAGTACTCGGTTATAATGGTTATTCATCACAAGACGCGATGACATACACGCCCATCGGCCTCGTGATTTTCAGGCATTAGGGCCAGAGGGCCGCCTAAGAGGGGTGTAGTGCCTGATATCCCGTTTAGCTTCCCCTTCCACACTCTCTAGTCTGCCTTGAAACTCCTCCGCTAGCGGGGTTGCGGAGATTGAGCCCAAAATTCGAAGTCCCGCCCAGCCCAAATTCCACCCCCATGAGACTCCGCAGTAGTTAGCTAGTCTATCCCACTTTTCCCCATGCTTTAGGAAAGGACTCTCTAAGTCACATCCTCTCCTTCGAGAGGGACAGCAATGGCAATACTGTCCACCGCACTCCACTTTGCATAGGGGTTGCCTGTTAGTTAATAAATGTACCAGTCGCGAGCTGGCCAGCCCGCGCTCTACTGTGGTACCTTTGGCTGCTCCCGACTCTCGAATGTATTCGGACTGCTGGCTCGTGGTATTCTTAGCGACTCTAATTACTTCTAAGGATTCTTGAAACGCAAAGATGGCAACTGCCGTTTTCTCGCGCCCGGCGCCGGTTGCATACGAGAACCCCAAGTATGGGTTTGCCGGTAACATCAATATGGAAGGAAACATTGGCGGCCGGATGAGTCCTCCCAGGGTGAAAAAGAGGGCACCAGAAGGCACCGCAGGCCCCCGGCTGATCGAAAAGATTAACCCGAATGCCCTAGGCTGGCTCGAGCCGGTTTCCGTGAACGACCCGGACGAGGCGCTCCGGGAGAGATATGAACGTGATGGGGTCCTCTTTGTAAAAGGCGCCATCTCCCGAGAGAAGGTTCTAGCCATGCGGAAGAAGTATTTTGAGTATGGAGCTTCGTCCGGCGTGCTCAAGCTCGGGACAGATCCCACCGATGGCATCTTCTACGAAGGTGATCCTCACAAATCCGGTGTATCGTGCTTCCCCTTTGTAACCTTATATCCATCTAACGACCGAGGAAGCCGGCCCCGGTGTGGCCTCGCACCTAGGACTGACCGAGGCCGAATGCGATTTCCTGGCCAAGTCGGTCTCGGCGCAAAAGGAGGAGTGGGTTCATCCGTTTGCGCAGGACGGTGACATTATGGCGGTAGTCAAGAGAATAAAGAAGGACTGGAAAGACCTCTCCTGTTCAAGCGGCAGCTTCTACAGTCCAACATCCCCAACTTGGAGGGCACTGCGACCAAGGTGCACTTCGACCAAATCTTCCTACGCGCCGCACTCCCAACGTCCCTAACCTCGTGGGTGCCCATCGGCGACATCTCACCTGAGTCGGGCGGTCTGATCTACCTCGAAAATTCGGTCCCGATCGACCTCGAGATCGAAGAGGAGTTTACGAAGCGGAACGCCGAGCTGCCCGACGAAGAGCGGGTCTCGGCCTTCAACACGAATATGATGGACCGAGGCAACCTCTCGCGTGACGCTGGCAAGTTCGCGCACCAGGAGGGCAGCGGCCGCAGGTGGCTCATTGCTGACTACAAGTCTGGGGATGTCGTCTTCCACCACCCCTGCATGATTCATGCGTCGGGCGTCAACCGTGACCCAGATGGCCGCACCCGCCTGGCGACCGATCTCCGGTTCGCCGACAGGGCCACCCCTGACGACTATCGCCGGGCGAACGGTTAATTACTTCAACCCCGGCAATGGCCTATAGATTTTCGTCATGTCGATATGCGCGGCATGGTGACTGTTGCCGATGTATTTCGGCCCCGTTCTGGATAGAAATGAGACTGCAGCCTCCTAGTCGACGCCAAAGGCGTTCACGGGATACTCCACCTACAGTGCACCTAGGCTGATCTACGTATCCCCAATTGCGCCCCCGGAAAGTTCGTGAAATATTTGGAATTGTACACCTTCGTGGAGTGCGACGTTACACAGGATAAACTTTGAGAGCTGTCACATTGAAACAAGCAAAGTTTGGAGTGTGATAGGCGGCTACAACGGTACAAGACCTCTTGAGGGTGTAGCAATGGAAGCTGACATGTCGGTGATAGCTAGACCCACAGGCAGCTAATCCTTTGCTCGGCTTGCTCCGTTCGATGCGCCTGTGGGAAGAAGAAGCAATTATGCATGAGTATGCATGATGCCGGGATTCGTCCGCCCAAGGGGGCTTGTTCCCTGTGGCCAAGGGGTGGTTCCTACGAGCACTAAGTTTACTGTTGTCCGCATTATTGAGTACCCGAGAAACCATCGACGGAAAACAAAGTTGCAAACTTATGCGGAATCACATTTCGATGTTACCTAAGGTAGGCTAGCTATATGGTATACTTTGTCGAAAATTCGGATACCCTTTCCACCCCTATTTTACAGCATGTACCTGAAACCCTCCCGCAGCTTTGTAGGATCCGCATGGCCGCCGATCTGCTCCAACCTGTTCGCATTGGCGGAAAGATCGGCATGGTTCTCAAACGCCTCCCTCTCGCCAGCAGCAAGCTTCTTGTTCTCGGCAACGAGGCATTGGCGGAATATGTAATTGCAGAGGATGCCGACGGTGTACATAGCAGTGGTGATACCAAACGAGATGCGGAACGAGGGTCCGTAGGAAGAGGGCCAGATGTATGATCCTGCGATGGCGCCGAGCTGGGAGATGCCGTTGACGAACGAGATGACGACGGCACGCTTCGCTGGTGGTCGCGGGAAAGACGATGACATCCAAGTGAATGTGATAATGTAGCCTGCGTACGACGTCGTCATGAAGAACAGCGAGGTATAGCGGGCCCCGATATTAGTAGGCTCGGTGGCCATAGCTATGATGAAACCAACGATGCCAACCATCAGCGGCCAAGCGAAGTGCCAATAGCGCTCACCGACCCGGTCAGAGTGCCAGGTGTTCGCAAGGGCGACGAAGCAGCAGAAGATCCACGGCGGTGCCGCCAGAAGTAGGGTCTTGGTGTTGTCGTAGCCGAGGGTCTTGGTCAAGGACGGGAAGTACGTCGAGAAGGAAGTTCCCATGATGATAGTGATCTGGGCGAGCGCGAGGATGTAGAGCTTCCAGTCGGTGAATGCGAGCTTGGCGCCATGGTACCACTTTTCCTCGGACGAGTCTTCATCCACCTCGCCTGCGTCCTCCAGCATCCTCAGCTGTGCTACTTTGACCTCCTCCTCGGTCAAGTGGCGCGTCGTGTTGTGCGGGAAATCGGGCAAGATGAAGGGTGAAACGGCGGCGATGGCGATGGTGATGGCACCTTCAATGAAGAAGAGCCAGCGCCAGGCGCGGTGGCCCAGGACGCCCTCCATGTTCGCCAGGATGCCCGCCGCGATCAGGCTGCCGAAGGCATTGGAGATAAGATTTCCGCAGTAGAAAATGGCAATGCGTAGCGAGAGCTCCTTCTTGGTGTACCAGCGGGAGAGCAGGAAAAAGGAGCCTGGTGAAAAGGCGGCTTCGACGAGGCCGATGAAGAAGCGACAGGCCACGGCACCGGCGAAGGTGGTCACAATGCCGGTTAGGAGGGAGATCAGGCCCCACACGGCCATACAGGCCGGGAGATAAATCGAAGGACGGCCAATCCGATTCTATACGGCACATGCATATTAGAGATTTTTTCTTGTGAATTTTGTTGAGTTAATCTTGGGTTAGGTAGATTACGAGAGATACTGACCATAATGATGTTAGACGGAACCTGGAACAAGATAAAACCGGCGAAAAGAATCGAGATGACGGTTGCAAATCCCGTATCGTCGATCCCGAGATCAGACTGGAAGCCGGAGAGTCTGTCGGAGGTCAGCATCGCTCCATCGGGCGGCATACTACCAAAGGTATAGCTTCAGTAACCCTACCGAGCGGCAGCAGCGTTGCTGCGGTCAATGTAGTTGAGGATGTAAATCACTACTAGCAGGGACATCTTCATATCTAGCTTCATCACTAGCCGCCGCTCGACCTTCTTGCGGTACTCGGAGCCGGGTGCGAGCGAGCTGGGGGTTCTGTCGACCTGTTCCTGCTCGACATCTTTGCTGGTACGCTGCATGGCCTCTTCGTGCTCGAAGGTGGGCTTCGGGGGGGTCTGATTGTTTTCCGACATGGCGAGCCTGAGAACGAGGAGGCGAGGCGTTTTGTTGTCCTTCCCTTGCTGGTGCCCTCCTGGTGCCCTCCTTGCCTTTCGATTCGACGCAAGTTCGTAGTCTGAAAAGGGGAATCAAGATCACGGACCCGAGGGTCTGTCTCCTTTATACCCAATGCCAGGCCGCCCTCGGTGTGCAGGGGCGTTGTCTCCAACAGGATGCGGTCCTCGCTTGGGAAGCCCGGCGGCTTGGTTCACGCGACTCACCCTCCCCCACGGGGAAGAGGCCACAGACGCCAATGGGGGTGCACAAAGAGCCCGGGGAGGACTCGGGGAAGGCTAGTGTGCTGGAGAGGCCCCCGCCAAGGCCGGGCTCAACCCTGGCATGGCGTGGCGTGGGCTACTACTAGTCGTTTGGGCGTGGTTCTGTGGAATTTTACGGATCTACAGCAGGTAATAGACGGTAAGAAGGGCATCTATGTGGGGTTTCTCATTTTCCACTCATGGCGCGAACCTGCAGAGGACGCGCCAGCCCATTCTTGGTAGAGCGCTGCTCGGGCCGCGGGGTTGGGGAGTCAGCTGTGGAGATACGAATATCGACCTATGCGAAGAGGTCAAGTGGAAGCGTGATCCCATTCGAATAAGCTTGATGATAAGAATGGAAAGCGAGAATTGCAGACTTCTATTCATCCCGTAGCCATGTATACAGCCCAACCTCTCCAGGAATTGGGGTTATGTGAAGACCCTAACCTCTTTGCTCTTCCCCAGACGAGCCCCCAGGACGACCCTAGGATGGTGGGGTTTTTTTTTGTGGTGGGGGCAGTGGGTGGTGGAATATCCGACCCCGCACGAGTCAGAGACAGGGGGGTGTGAGGGACCGTTGTGGAATATCGTTTGTTTGGTTCAGGGGGCCTCCTCCACACTCTGGTGGTGAAATCAAACCCACGAGGTAGAACTCCACGCCCACATGCTGGGGGCACGCCGTTGCGCCAGGGGTCCGGGTTGGAGAATGCAGAGGAGAATGCCTTATCAGTCGCATCGTCCTCCTTGATGTCGCCGTGTTTCCCCTCAGAAGTACCTGATTTCACCGCCCCGACTACGTCACTCGTCCCCTCCTCCAACATGGTTAAGACACTCCTCGAGCAGCTCGAAGAGCACATCAACGTCGACTGCGACAACCTCGACCCCGTCTTCATCAAGTCCCTCCCCATCAAGTGCCATGACCAGACCTCCAACCAGCGCATTGTGCACGACGCCATTGTCGCGCCCGAGAATGCCCACATCCTCGAGGCCACGGTGAAGGACTTCAAAGGCCAGCCATGGGATGACATCTACGTCAATACAGTAAGTTTTTGTCCGGGAGGGAGAGGCACCGCAGCGGTGGGCCGGCTTCCAAGGCAATTGCAGGATCCCAGCTTACCCGTGCCAGCTCGCCCGCATCGCCGCGACCGTGGCCCCCGTTATCTCGGGCACTCTTCTCTCTCAGACGTCGCCTTCGCGCGCCTACGACAAGGAATACATCCTCTTCGATGCGCGCAGGAGACACAAGGCCTACATGGCCGCCGGCATCCCTGCGTACGTTGTACCTAGGCGGCTCAGGCACAGCACTCCGTCGCAAACTCTGACTGACCGTGGGCCGCCGCAGTGACCGTATTGCCATCAAGATCGCAACGACAACAGCCGGTGTTCAGGCTGCCAAGATCTTGTCAGGAGAGGGCATCAAGACGCTGGGAACTGCGCTCTTCTCGGTCCCTCAGGCTCTTGCTGCCTCGCAAGCCGGCATGTTTGCGATCTCACTCTACTACAATGGTGAGAAACTACCCCTCTACATCACTGATTCTCGGTATTTGAAATCAAAGTCGCTAACGGTCGACTGTACACATAGAGCCCAATGCGCACACTGACGCTGCGATCTGGCCCGACGTCGCCGACCCGGCCAACGAGCACCCCATGTCAGCGCGGCATCTGCTAATCCGCCGCGCCTATGGCATCCTGAAAGAGAGGACAGGGAAGGAACAGCCGCAGATGAAGACGGCATCGTACGCATCGCCGCGCGAGGTCATGACCGCGGCGGCCCTGGGCGCTGACCATGTCACGATCGGTCGCCCCCTACTCGAGGACCTCGCCTTCTCAGACAAGATGCCCAAGTACCAGAAGGGGTTCTGGAAGGTGCCCGTGTCGGAGCAAGCCAAGGGAGCTGGGATCGCTTGGGAGGACTGGACGCCGCCGGTACCCAACGAGACGGCTGACCGCATCGCCAAGGTGCTGGCTCAGACGGATGCGTCGCAGCTCCATTCCCTGGACGAAGACTACTTGGCCGACGGCGTGGTCGACCGGTATAACAACGAGGACGAGATGACGCGCACCAAGCTGGAGGAAGGCCTCAAGAGATTCTCCTTCTGGGAGAACGAGACCAAGAAGCACATTGAGGAAGTCCAGGCCAAGTTTGCCTAAACAGCGCCAGCTGCTGCGACGCTGTTTTGTTGTCTGAACCGACCTCCAAATGTCGGAAGCCGGAGGGCTTTCTAGAGGATGTAGACAAGTAATCACTAGCATATACTAAGAAACCAAAACTAAGGCCTTGCCGTTTCTGACACACCAGGCCCGCTCCGAGCCGCATTTTTGGGCCAGAGCCGTCCGTTCCTCATGACCCCCATTGCTATGCCTTACGGCGGCTCACAGTGGTCACTTTGCCAATGTCAATTTTAGGTAATTACATATACGGGTGGGTGTAACGGCGAATGTAGCTGGGTCAGACCAGGCTGGTGAACCATAACTCTAATAACGGACTAAAGACTCTAAGAGGGGGGTCAGGGGAAAGGAGGCAGCGAAGCTGCTCTCCAGCTCTGGTCAGGGGTATATCCAGGGAGCCGGGGCATCCTGGCGCCCATAGCTCCCCTGATTTCCACGATCTTGGTGTACGCAGCCGTGGAGAGATAGATGGTTGAAATAGCTGGTCAACCAGTTTATATACGCTGTAACTAGTTATTTATTTTAGTGTAATATGGTTCCTGTAAAGTGGGGGTGGATAGTTCTTAAAATCACCCTACGGCTAATTTAGTAAATAGGTGGGGAAATTGGGCATTGGCACAATGACCACTGTGAGCCGCCGTAATGCCTGCCGCCGCCCGCAACCTCCACAGTCTCCGCACTCCCCCGCACCCAGGTTCCAGGTGCGGAATTGCAGAATCATGGCGCGGACTGCCAGACTCGGCCCTGCCTAGCGTTTAATTGGCTAGCGCTGTTAAATGGGGTGAAACCCGGGGGAGAATCGGGGGGAGGAAGCGCCCTGGTAGTTGCTCGTTTCTATGGTTTGTTTGATAAAAACTCCGCATCTCCATCTCCCATCTCCCACCCTCGGCACCGCTTCCAGACAATGCCGCGAAATCCAAATCATGAAGGCCGCGCCCCATGCCTCTGATTCCGCACGCGAGTGCCGGCAGGAACCTCCGACGCCTGCTAGTAGTAACTCGTTTGCCTGTGATTGGCCGGGGTGCTCCCGGTCCTACAAGAGGCCGGACCACCTAAACCGGCATCGGAGGGCGCGTATGTGTTTCCTAAGCGGCCTGCAGAAGCACTCGCCTAACCAAGAGAGATGTTGGAGCTAACGAGGATTCGCTTTCCCTGCAGACCTCGGGGAAGTAGGATACGTGTGCACCTTTTGCCGCAAGGAGTACTCCCGAAGGTACCGGGCACCAAACCCCAGCGCCTAGCTCCTCTCGCACGCTACGCGCTGGGTGTTACCCTCTGTCGGGAAGGAGCTGCATGCTGATCTCCGCTAGCGATGTCCTTGCACGGCACCTTGTCCAGGCCCATGGTCAGAGAGCAGCCCGGGTAGGGCGTCCTCGGAAAACGGCTTGGTATGCAGAGCCCGCTGCCGCTTCAGGCTGGCTTCGCGCCCCGTTTCCCCGTCTCCACGACGCGTTGTCTAACGAGCTCGCAGCATCGCCTGTGCAGAATCTGCCGTAACATGTGACGGGGTCCCGCCGTCCACCTGCTCGCGCTGTAGCACAGAGGATCGGCCGTGCCAGTATCGCCATCTGTTAGAGCCCGACCGCGGATCCGTCATCAGCCCTTCGCCGAGAACAACGCGTTCGTGTTCGCCTCCACGGCCGCCGCCATCGCGGACGACGCCAACCCGCACGCAACATGAAGACGCCGTTGACGAGGGGATGCAAGCTGCGATGCCAGCCATCAATCTTGCCCCCCGTTACCAAGACCACAGCCAAGCAGAGCCTGCGTTCAACCTCGCGGGCGGAGGAGCAGCTGTTGACCATCAAACACCTCAAGACTCGGTTGCAGCCGGCTGGATGAGAGTACCGCAGTCATCACAGCCGGACAAAGTTGCGGACCCCGCGTCTCTCCACCCTCATCTAGCAGCCATCAGCTCGATGGCCTCACCTGTGGACGCGACACCTTGGCTGCCGAACTTGTTCTTATCCGCAACTGCTCAGACCCAGCCCGAAGCAGTATCCATGCTGTCGGCAGAGGCCACAGTAATTCCATTGTTGAACTATCCGTTTGATTGGGGCTTCACGGAAGTCGACTCCAATATATTTGAGCCAATCGGGGCGCATTCCCAGCTCGATGCGAGCAGCCACCGTCAGAACGGTGCCGTGCCGGAGCGAGACGCCGAAATCGTCAGGGCGCTCAAGGCGGAAGAGGTGGATGGTCAGCCAAACGTAGAGGATCTTCCCAATGGCAGCCCGGAGGAGAGCTCATGGGTGAGCCTATAGAGTTTCGTGCTATTTTGGAACGCGCTGACCACGTCACAACAGCCTAATGTTTACAGGCCAGATGCCCCCGACGGCCCTGTGGCCCTTCCCGAGACTCGTCCGGGAAGTCCCAGAAATCAGGTGATGGTTGAGACGAGCGGCGAGACTGCCACTGCCAGCGTCAACTTTCAAGCCCGGAACTCGATGCAGATACTCGCTCAATATGCGCACGGAAGTGTGTGGACGCTGCCAGACCTGTCCACATTCCCATCCAGCTCCTCCTTAACAACGTGTATCAATCTTTATCTGGCCAATTTTGCTCCTTGGTTACCCATCGTCGATAGCCCGAGGGGGAGTTTCAGGGTCGACAAGGCAGCTCCAATACTTCTCATGGCGATCGCTGCTGTAGGGTCAGTATATGCCAGCCACGGCCTGGAGAGATTAGCCTCGCCGCTGAACGAGCTCGTCCGGCGAGAGATTGTGTACACGGTGCGTGATGAGTATCCTTCAGGAATATTTACTGAGGCGTTGGCTAAAATCAAGCGGTCTAGTGCGAGCACGATCAGCGCTTTGTATTTGAGCCTTGTGTCGTCCAGGCATCGCTCTTGCAGTCGTATTTTGGTCTGTACAGCGGCTCGCCACGGCTCTTCCAGCAATCCGAGGTCAGCCGAGCATCGCTTGTGGCGGCTTGTCGGCGCATGCACCTTCTTCACTCAGTCTATACCGCGAGTTTGGAGCTCGCAAGGCGGAAGCCGATGGCGAGCGCCCAGGAGACTAGTAGGGCAGTGAAGCAAGACCACCGCAACCGCAGGCTTGGCTGGGCTATCTTTGTGAGTCTCACTTGGAGACTAGTATCACGATGAATACCATTTCAATGGCTAATGCGTGTCCTAGCTGTTTGACGCGCAGCTCGCTTGCCTCTTTGGCCTGCCTGCACTCTACCCCATGGCCGAAATTTTAGCACCGCTTCCAACACCGCTACCTGACCCTTCCAACGGTGGGATCCCCTTCGGAAAAGTCATGGAGAGCTTGTTAGACAAGGGACAGCTGCCCGAGCAGCCGTCAGACATGGGTCTAAGCTGCGTGGCATATGCTCTGTACAGGTATTTGCGCCGATGTCGCATTCCACCTGCCTGTTGTTGGGCTTAGACGATGACCTAATGATGCTGTAGGCTATGCCTAGATGCAGCCTCGCTTCCACAGTTCTTCGCCCGAAGGCCCTCGTCATATCGGTACAACTTGGCGTTTCCCGCCGAATCCAGGAAGTAAGCTATGGTCATACCATCTAGTCGTTCTCACCATTCTCTAATCGATACCTTTAGCCCACAAGCTCTCTTGGACCAACTGGCGCATCACGTCATCAACACGCCAGCATCGCTCAACTCGCTACGCCTATCATGCGTGGCTCTCTCTCACCACTCTCACTTGCAATTTTCGCGGATTGGGCTGCTCGACCAGATCAAGGTCGCAGCTGGGAAGTCAGGTGATCAAATAGGCCGGCAGGCTGCGCAAGTTGACGTCGCCGAACGGCTGCAGGACGATCCTGCGGCCGCCCGCCACATATTTTCCCACGCGGCGATGCTTCGCTGTCTTTTAAACCGATTCACCTTCGAGTAAGTCATTCACGATCCAGATAGCCTAGATTGGCAACGCATATTACGAATTTTGCTAAAACTTTCTGCAACCAGTACACCCACGGAAGTGGTCTGGACATTTGATGCGGCCTTGTGCATGTGGGCATACATCCGCTTCTCCGGCTATGTATTTGCAAGCCGCACTGGGCCGTCCCTCCAAAATTTGCCTCATTACGCCCTTAGCTGGAAGCCTCCACCGTCGCTAGATGATTGGGTTCAATCTGGGGAAGGGGATATCTCGGTCCAGGGCTTAGGATCCGGTTCAGACATCAATGTCCGGTCTGTACTGAGAAGTGCGGCGGAGAGGCTGGATGTTATGTCATGGGGTCTTGCTGCGAGATACCGAGAAGTCTTGAGAGATTTGCTATCCGAGGGGGATAATCGGATGGAGGTAGAAGCCGCCCCCTATTGATTCTCCATGACGGTCCGGTTGAGGCAAGAAGAAGTCCCTTCCGTCATTATACGTTCCGCACCTGCATGCCAGCCTCATCGTGACATGATAACTAAGGTTCTTTCGAAGCCTATAATGGATGTCGGCACAAAGAGGACCACCAACGACTGGTGCGACTTTTGCGATTTTCTCACAGGTGGGAACTGCGGTCGACACCTGTACCATGCCGACGTCCAGCTAGCCACATAGCTAGCATGGTCATCATCATTCAGTCACGTCCCACACGGGCCCCAGGCCCAAGCCGTAAAACATACTGTCTCGGCCAACCTCCACTTCTCCACGAATTCTAATTCCAGTCTCCGACCCTTGGAGTTGCCGAACACGCGTAAGAAAGTACGCCCTTCGGTCTAGGTCGTGAGTGAACTTCTTCGTAACCGAAATCGCGATCTCAGCTAGATGCTTATGATTTTCGATGCGGCCTGACATCAAGACGCTACATGCAGACAGGATGGGCTTCAGTTGTCTTTTGTTGGAGATGCCGGTGAAATGGAGGCGCTCAACTGAGGATGGGATGATCTCTGCAATTCGGCTGCTCAGTAACTCACGTGGGTCCATTACAGCCCGCTGTCTAGAGGAAATTTCTCTGGGGCTGAGAATGAAGGCCGCGTTAACCTTTAGGTATCGAATGTTCGCCAAGCCTACAAAACGCATCGGAGCGTCGCTGAGCCCGCTTCCCTCGTCTGGATGGCGTGGGGCCAGGTCGAGCCAGAGATTTTCGAGCGTGGCTGATCGGACTTCCAATGAATTCTGTAGAGCAGAAATTGACACTCCCAGTTGTAGTGGATGCTCGCAGTTCGTTTCGTACCGAAAGGTTTTGAGCCGACGACATGCGGACAGGATCCTGTGCACATCGGTGTCGTCCAGTCTTGACTTGACCAACTCGACATGTTCGCAGCCAGAGCTGTTCTCGATCGGGAGTGCTCTAAGTCGATGTATCTGTTGCAGCGGAAGGCCATAAAATCCGCCGTAACTGGCAGTGCAAAGTGCCCGGAATGTGTGGATGGCTGGCAGACGTAGAAAGAGCATGCAAGTATTTCGCGACACGCCCCAATTCTGCTCGTGGCCATCCAGTATGATCTCTTCAAGATGTCCCAGAGATCCTCCACAGTCATTTTGGAGATGGGACACACCTGCAGAAACGACTTGACCAGGGTCATCTCCAACGTTCCTGTTGATATCTGCCATACGCTCGAGGACAGGTTCGAAGTAGACCGACCAAAGCGATACGCGTAGGCGGAGGCTTCGGAGATTGGGTAGGCACGGGAGTATTAGGGCAACGAGGGCATCTTTATTTCCCCTTTTATCCCCAGAGACTCGGAGATCGGCTTTCCAACGTTTTGCGGTAGCTCTGTGTCGAGCTACGCGGTCCACCGCGGCGAACACGGTACTGTAAAGCTCTGAGCTCGGCACCTTTCCGACATGGCCTGTGTCGGTCAAGCCGCCTGCCATAAAGTGAAGATTCTGAATCCAAGAGGCATGATGCGGATGAGTGAGGATGTTATGAGTGAAGGCCCAGAGCTTGTCGTCGTGAAGGAGCCCAAGCTTCTCTGACATTGTTAAATCGCTGCAGAAAGCGATGTTATTGTAGAGATTGGAAAGGGTCATTTTCTGAAAAGATCGACATGTCTTGTGCACCGAGTATCTGGAGGGGAAGTTTTCGACGAAGTTGAAGATGTGAACCCAAATCTCGACGGGTAGCCGCAGGATAGGGTCAGGCGGCGAGGCTGCGGTTACCTCGCTGGGCGTTTGTCCGACTTTGCGGCCCCGACGACGCCGGCCTGGCTTCTTTTTAGCCATCTTGCATCGATGGCGACGACGATGTTTCGTGGAGGGGCTACTTTGGGGAGCTCAACAAA
The DNA here is from genome assembly GCA_021432635.1 of Thozetella sp. PMI_491. Taxonomy (NCBI): domain Eukaryota; kingdom Fungi; phylum Ascomycota; class Sordariomycetes; order Chaetosphaeriales; family Chaetosphaeriaceae; genus Thozetella; species Thozetella sp. PMI_491. The sequence continues at coordinate 259,238 of MU270023.1, read as the reverse complement.
AGGCGGTGAGTATCGATCATTGAGGACTGTTGGTTGTCCTCGATCGAAGGGTTTTGTTGTTGTTGTTGGCGGAGTTGAAAAGAGGGTACTTGGTTCGAATTTAGTAGATGAGACCTGACGGTGAATTTTTTCTTCTTCTGACCATTCGGTGCATAAGTGATTGCATGGAAAATTAGGCAAGCGTGTGTATCTGCAAGCCTCCTCTCTCCAACGAGGTTCACTATGGCGAGCAATACCGACGGTAACCACCAACTTTTTGTTACGCGGAGTTGAATCGACCCACTTTTGCTGCGAATCACCACCACCCAACGCTGAACAGTGAGAGCACAGTGAAGCGTGTATCCTTAAGCCAAATCTCTCATTATGTACTAAATTCTGCTGGAAAGGAGCTGTTTCGCTGTTCCTTCGGAGCATCAAGACACAATTCAAAGTAGAATATGTACATGAGATGTCAGGCTGGACCGATGTACACTAAACCCTCGCCCATGCGCTTGCGCCAGCCTCACGCCGCTGCTGCCTAAACCTACCGGGTAGCGGGAAGCGGGTGGACGAACTTCCAGTTGTTGGCCTCCTCCGGGATAATGATCTCGGGCACCTCTCCGCTGAGGCTCACGTCGGGGACGGGGCCCAGCAGAGCCGCGTTGACCTTGGCACTGCTGGAGACTGGAACGGGGGAGGTGCTAGGCGCCTTGGCCGTGCACCGGCCGGTGGTGGTGAAGACGGTGCCCTTGAGGTACTGCTCGTCTATCCATGCCGCGGTGTTAGTACTGTCCTAGAATGGATGTTTGTGTAGCTACCCGGAGCATGTCTCAAGACCAGGAGCTCAAAAGCTCCCGTAATTCGACGAAAATGACAAAAAGGAGCACGGGGAGACGTACATGTGCTGACCTGGACCGCGATCTGTGACGAGTTCGGGTTGATGCTGGCGAGGCCGCCCGATACAATCATGTCGGTCAGGGCGACGCGGCCGGCCTCTGCGAAGTCCTCCTGCCACGAGGATGCGGCGTACCCGGTGGGGAGAGCCGTGTCTTTGTTCTCCTGGCTCTGCCAGCGCGCCGTGTTGGAGAAGGGCGAACCGGGGGTCGTGACGTACTGGGTCAACGCGACCGTGTCCAGAATGTGGGTGAACTCGTGCGCCATGGTTCCGATGTGGAACCAGTCGCCGAACACGACGGTGTATGCACCGACCGTGTAGGCAACATTGCTGGAGGTGGGCATGGCGATAAGGTTCCTCACGTACTGCCTCATACCCACGGGAATCTGGCCAAAATACTACGCAAGGCGGGTCAGCTCTGTGATTGCTGTAGTCTGGCGCGGCACGGCTCATGGGGCTTACGGTGAGGCTATCGGTCTGCGACACCGGTGAGTCCTTGTGACGGCACACGACCCAGGGGTCGGCGCAGTCAGAGTAGGTCACGTTCAAGACGGCGAAGTCAGCCGCGCTGACGCTGTTGCTGGTCGCCTCGGTCTTGCACGCCTGAGGAACAAAGCCGGGGGCCCAGGTGGTCACGGTGAAAGAGTGTGTGGGCAGCGTGTTCCGAAGCTGCGTCTCCATGGTGCCGTCCAGGTCGAAGGACGGCTTGATGGCCGGCTTGCTCAGTCCGGACTGGGCAGCCACAGGTGCAGCCACAGCCAGCACAGCGGCCACGACGGAAGCAGTGGAGAGCATGTTGCCAAGGACGATGCGGCGATGGATATATGACGCTGTGGGGGAAGATCTGGAGCTAGGAGGCTTGGGCAACGTCCTAACTCGGGCTCTTGCCATGGCTAGCGTTCTTCTATAATTTATATATTGCGAATCATCACTAGCAACCACTTTCGGCTAGCCGTAGCCACCTAGCGGGCGTTGCATCATGGCTGTGAAGGCGACGAGATGCTTCGCCGTATTGCTGAAAGGGTCTTTTTGCTGCCCCGATGCGGAAGGATGTAACGACGCAGGCACCGACTAGTTGGATTTCCTTTTGAGGGGGAGATGGGTGCAACCCTGCCCCAAGTGATCCTAAATCTCACCCGGCGGCAACCCGCGCGCATGAGCCTCTCGTCCTGGCCCAAAGCCGTGGCGTCCGATCGGGAAGGTGGCGCACGTCTCTCTCTCTCGTCCGCCTCTGACTGGCGACATACTGGTAGCATGCAACGTTAGATGGCCCGACTCTGACTGAGACAGGCACCATCGAGAACCAAGGCGAGAAGCAGATGCGGAGCTCTATCTGCGCGGACAGATAGCGAATGCACTCCTCCTTGGTCTGCGCCGATAAGGGAATCGAGCCCGTCATTCGCCTACATTAGTGGGCTGCGCGAGATGGGCAACCTCTCTCGCTCTGAGCTTGGCGTGGGCTAAAATCCGATGTAAAAGCTGACCATAATGAGAGGGGGGCTATACACGCCCAGCTACCCGGGGTCGGTCGAGATAGAGGGACCAGGGAGCCTTGTGTATGGTCTTAGACGATTGCCCCGACTAGGGATTTATTAGGGCTGCGCGTGGAGGCTCAGCGGTTCGTGGCAGAACTGTACGCAAATTCATGCGGGCTGCTCCCATCTACTGTGCCTATAGGCCACAATAGCTGCCGCCTGGTGCTGAGCGGGAGAGGCGCCGGGGAATTCGCCTGCAGCAAGGCACATGGAAGGGGCGTTGTGCACAGGCAGGGGTTCCCGACCAGTTCGCCCACATCTACCGAATCCTTCACTACAACGCCATCCCTACAGGGCGTCCGCCTCTTCCTTCCTGATGCAGTAGGAGAGTTGCTCATCTCTATTACTCGTTGGAGGTCTAGACGAGCCGACTACAGCGACACCCGTGCTCCAGCGGAAAGGCGTAGGGATTTGAGCTACGTGTAACCTGCCATAGGGACGGCACTCGCGGAAAACTGCCGGTTCAAGGACGGCTTCGTCAAGTGGGAGGCTCGGCTCATCGGCAGCCTGTCGTGTTTGCAAGGCGCCTTCAGTTTGAGGAATGGAAATAGCCGTAAAATGGGAGGGGATCCTGAAACAATAGTATGAACACTTCAACACCCAGTTATGTATTTTATTCTGTATTGGGATGCGGCGTGTTTCCTCTGTTACTCCCTAGGCTACTTGGTTTGGAAAACCAGCCACACTCCCTTAGCAATAATACCTGGATCCAGTAAGGCACGTACAGCCAGTAAGCCATCACCGGTCACTTAGGAACTGAGGTTGCTAATTTATCTACCTAGTCGGGCCGGGTAGAGAACCGTCCCGCTCATCGGATGACGTGCATAGTTAATTGCTTGGTCCCATACATGATCGGACTGATCAGCAAGAGATGGGCAAGATGGGTTAGGTGAGCTTCCGGAGGACAAGCTTGGACAAGCCGTGGCTTGGGTGGGTTGGAGTGGGTTGGAGTTGCTGGGCGTTCCCCGCAACAGCCAGCCAACCCCGGTCGGCAACACGCTCGCGCTAGCCATGCATCCGAGACAGGGGCTAACACGCCATGGCCGAGCCTCAAGCGTCGCATCCCCGAACCACTAGTTACAGACGAAACATCATCAATGTGATAGCACCCAAGCCCCGGATACAGGATCGATAGAGAGCCGAAATCTCCGGATCCGATGGAAAGATGGAGTCTAACGAACAGACCCGCCTATTAGACGCCCCGGATGGCGCGGCTCCCAGCTACGGCCAAGCCCCGGCGGCTCCGCCCGCAGAGGACGCTCCAGCCACGGAACGGCGGCGGCGGCTCAGCAAGCTTTCCATCCTCACCCTTGCCGCCACGTCCACGCTGGTCGCCGTCGGCGCTGTGCTCGCCCTGCTGTGGTTCTTCTGGTGGGCGCCGACCGATGACGCGTCGCCCCTGCCCGACCCCGAGCTCACTGGCCCCGTGCGGGTCATGATCGTCGGCGACTCTATCTCGCAGGGCTGGGAGGGCGATTTCACCTGGCGGTACCGCATGTGGGAATGGTTCCGCGCCAATGGTATTAACGCCACCTTCGTCGGGCCCTACACCGGCACGGCGCGTCCGGCCGAGGGCCTGCTAGCCGCCATGCAGCTCCCGTTGTCGCCGGCCGAGGCCGCCGCCGCGCCGGCTCCCGGTCCGGCTAGCTTCGATGGCGGGTACTCGCGCGACGTAGCGCCCGCCTTTGTCGCGAACGGCAGCGCCCACTACTCCATCTGGGGCCGCCAGGCCTTCCAGGACGCGAGTACCATCGCCGAGCAAGTGCGCGAGTACCGCCCCGACCTCTTGCTCGTTGAGCTCGGCTTCAACGACCTGGGCTGGTTCGTCAGTGGCCCGGAGGGGACCCTGGATTCCATGGGACGCATGGTGGATAATGCCCGGGCGGTCAACCCGACGCTCAAGTTCGCCATCGCCAACGTGCCGCATCGATCCCTGATCCCCGGGAGAGAGGACCTGCCGATCAACACCAACAAGTACAACGAACTGCTGCGCAACGCCATCCCACTCTGGTCTTTTCCCACCTCCCCTGTTGAGCTGGTCAAGTTTCAAGAGGCATATTCTTGTGGGTCCACCTCTTTCTCCCCGACGGCGACTTCAGTATACTGACTTAGAAAGGCGACGTTGACGACTGCCCTGCGGCGTACGATGGCCTCCATCCTGGACCCCAGGGCGAATTTGAGATCGCCTACGCGTTCAGTGAAGCGCTGTTTGACAAATTCGGCATGGGGAAAGGGCCGCTCGAAATTCCAGCCAAGATCCCGGTCCGCGCGTGCCCGACCCCGCTGCATCCCGATGCGGTGGGGGGCTCGAGCAGTATCCTGTTCAGCTGGGACTACGTATTTGGTGCGTACGGCTACGAGGTTCAGGCACGGAGGAAGGGCAGCGCCTGGCCGCCGGTAGGAACAGCTTTCTACACGCAGTCTCTGCGCTTTGACGCTCCGTGGGCCGCCGACGGCAAGGTGTGGCAGTTCAGGGTGAGGACATACTGCGGGATTGTGAACAAGTCGGAATGGACCCCAGTCGTGTCCACTATTGTAACCCATATGTAGAATAAAAGTCGGGGGTGATTTGGAGACCTTTTTCGGTATAGAAGTGGCGCGGCCTCAAGTCTCTGCCCTTACGATCTATCCGCAGACTTTTCGGTTTACATGGGGCGTTGCACAGCGCATCAGGGCGTCTGGCTTGGCACGTACCAGGTTGATATCTAGAGTGAGAGTAATTATCTAGTAGGTTCGCAAGTTGGCTCATTAGGAGGTATGCCAGGCAGGATAGCCGGATAGACCCCCCCGAGAGCTGCTTCAAACTCGGCAAAAGTCGAATTCAAATCCCCAGCCACACAAGCTACCTTCGTAGCCGAGCCAAAACTGAGCGATTCGCATTCACTTCCCCCCAGTGCCTTCAACTCGGCGCTCATGAGCATGGCCTTGCCTCCGCGGAGAACCAGTTCAATGTCTTCTTCGACGCCATATGCAGCCTTGGCATACGGATCTGATGCGTTTCCGCCCCAGATGACAATATCAGCCATCTTTCCAACCTCGATCGATCCCAACTGCCTCTCGAAACCTGCTACCTTTGCTGCGTTAATCGTCATCATTTCCCAAATCGTCTTGGCTTCGAGTTGGAAGCCGTAGCTTGTCTCGCTGGCGGAGCATCCGCAGACTGCCTCTCTTCCCATTGTTGCGGACCCGGAAGGAAGCCAGTCCGTGCCTAGGGCTACAGTTATGCCCGTCTCCTGTAAATAGGTGACGTTGAGAGTCTTGCCGTAGAGAGCAACGTTGCTCCGAGGTGACCATACCACCATGGCGCCGCGCTGGGAGACAAGATCATAGTCTGATTCTGTCAGTCCCAGAGCATGAATGAGAGCCAAATTCGGAGCGATTATATCGGTGCTAAGACCGCCGCCTTGTGAGAGCGGCGTCGTGTCAAAGGTCAGGTTTGATAGACATTTGAACTCGTTGCGCGCCTCAGCATCAACGCCCTCTCCAATGTGCGCCAGGTAGCGGTAAAGCTTGCCAGCATCTTCCTGGGTGATTGCATTTGGGCCATAATCGCAGTCCCCGTTGCGCACAGGACCTGCCGCGTCATTCAGCGGGAATGTAGCGTACGTGTCCTTCGGCGCAACCAGGCCGTCCTCCAGCCCTGCGATGAAGTCAAGGTTCCTGGTGAGGCCCGGCACCATGTCGCCTCCTACTATAGAGGTGGTGCCCGAGAAGAGGTGTCGCAGTTCTCCCCATTTGGTCGCGTCGAGCTCCGTGCCGTTAACCTCCGGCTCCATTTTAGTGTGGTTGCGCAGACCTAATCTCCAGTCCTGCCGTGCATCCCACCGTTCGCTAGTGGTAGGAAAGGGATTGACGGTGGAATAGGCAATGTGCTCGTGCGTATTGATAAACCCAGGTGAGATGACGGCACCGGAGCAATCAATCACGGTCGCATTCTCGTCTTCAATTTCGCACCCTTGGCGGATCTGAGTGATTTTGCCCGATTGTACCAGAACGTGGCCGTGGCTTAATACCCCATGTGGTGTGAGGATGTCGCCCTTTAGCAGTAGATCGGTGGACCTGCCGACGGCAAGCATCTGACAGCCAGCGTGAACATGCTCGAAGCACGTAGCGAAGGCAGACGCAAGACCTAGTAGACGGCTGAATTTCATACTGGAATTCTGATATCTGCATTGGTTGTGACCTCCAGACGCCAATTCCATTTCGTCCCTCAAGGGAGCTTCTTGGACCATTATATACTCGCGTTCGGCAAGAATATACTCTCCCGACAAAGGGAAGTTCACGCTAGCAAATTAGGAGTTTCAATCAACTAACTTAGCTGGGGAAAGTACCTAGCTTACAGTTGCAACGGAAAGGCGGTCTGCCAATCCAAAGGGCGAGATTCCTTATCCAGTAGAGAGCGTGGTGGGGGGTCGAAAGTCGGAAGAGAGCCGGATGTACCGTAAAGAAGCACTAGTCTAGAGACAGACACGTGGTTCTCGCCGCTTTACACCCTACAGCACTTAAATACAACATGTCTTACTGCCTAGGTCATTTTAACTTTAGAGGTAACTGTACTTACTATATCTTCAATACGTATAGCCGGAGCTTAGATGCGCTACTATATGTAAAGCAGCGGGGAGCTCATCTATTTGGACATATTTATTCCCTTCTATTGTAATATTGAGCTGGAACCGCCCGCCACTTTGCGGTGGCCTTGTATTAGCTGCAGCTTTCTGACTTCTCACCTGGGTATAGTGTACTCTCGCTGAATCTACCTCCGCCGTCAAGGCTTGGAAGACCCAGGGGAAGGGCATTGCGGCTACCCTGCGGGACTCCGCAGCACCGGCAGATACGTTCTACTCATAGTACTTCACCTCTTATTGAGCTAAGTCTACAGTCTCGTGGAACCAGTGAGTACTTTGGATATCATGCATTCCGAAACACCGAGCTGCCAGTACAAAATACCCCCGTTTCGCGCTTCGTATGTCCGGTCTATTCTTTCTTTTCGACCTTTTTCTTCCCAGCTCCCGCTAACAAGGCCCCTAGCCTCGCCCGTATACGTTCCCGCACTGCCCCGAGACTGACCTCAGGGCCCTCGTCAGCCGCCACGAATCTCCTAACTAGGATGTTGAACATGCCCCCAAACGCTAGGGCAATTGCCGTCGACGTGAAGATGATGACGTTGTACGGCATGCTGAAGTCAGGTGTAGGCAGGCTGAGCAGGAGGGGCGTGGTCCGCAGGTTGGCGGTCGCGAAGCGGGCGCCCGATGCCAGGCCCGAGCGCAGGCCGGCGCCCGTCTTGTCAGGGTTCAGGACGGTGATGACAGCCGCGGCCACATCGAAGCCGCGGTTCGCGTCTGGTGGGTATTCCGTGTACCGGAGAATGGACTTCTCAAAGTCGTAGCTCAACACTACGGTGGAGGCGGGCGGGATGCGCATGCGGACTTCGAGCTGCGTGCCCCTAGCACGGTCTACCGCTGGCCGGTAGTAGATCTCCTCGATGAGCGACTTCTGGTGGGCGCGGTTGGGGCCGTCGATGCGTGCCTCGAGCGTGTGCAGGTAGACACGCATGAACCAGGGGAGGGACTCCATATAGATGAACTCAACGTCCGAGTCCGGGCTGGGGTTGGTGAGAATCGTCTGCATGCCGCCGTGCTGCTGGCCGTAGCCAGTGAAGCTGCGCTCTGCGTACAGGGACGGGGTCTCGGGCTGCACCAGTTCGCCGACGGCGTCCTGGTTCGGCGAGCCAGCGATGTCTAGGAGCGGGAGGATCATCTCGAAGCTCGCGTCGGGCTGGACGTCGTAGCACCGAGACTTGCGGTCCATCTGCTTCTTCTCCAGCGCACCGTCGCCGATGAAGACGCTGCGGGAGTCGGGGACCACGATGCAGATCGGATCGGCCCCTGAGTCTGCCAGGGGGCATGTGCCCCGCATAGGCCGTCCAAATATCTGGGACAGGCCCCATTCCTGGTTGGCGCTGTAGTCGGCCGGGAAACAGGTATCGTCTGAGTGGTACTCCTTGGAGGTATCACACATGAGCTCCTGGCCGGGGGGCGGCCGGGGGATAGGGTTGTCTATACGTGCGGCATAAGCAATCCAGGAACAGCAAGGACAGCAGAGCAACGGGAGGGCGCTCACCTCGGGGCCGCTTAGAGCGGGCGATGTCAAGGACCATGTCGATGGTCTGCTCCATTTCTAAAATGCAGTCTCCACTGGCCGTGCATACGGGACGAACGTCGATGGCCATACTCTGCCAGGAGGCGTCGAAGAGCTTGTGTCCGTCCAGCAACGACGCGATGCCGGCCTTGCCCTTGCAAGGTAGAAGCTTGATGAACGGTGTCAGGTTCTCAGTGCACACCACCTCCCTCGGCAGGACACCGTGGAGCAGGTGCAGGTTGGTCGAGTTCGAGCTCGGATGGTCACCCTCGGGCTGGAACGACATGACCGGGCGCGTGGTCCGGGTGCTGTCAATGAAGTTGAGGGAGGCGCAGAAGAGCCCAGAGAGGGTGTTGGTCAAGGTCAACCACTTCGTATCCGCCCTGTTCATCCGCGCGAGGTCAGCTTGTGTCGCCAGGCGGGGCATCCGCTGTGTTTCCTCCGGGGCCGCACGTACTCTTCTTCGGTCTCGGCCTCTAGCCAGGCCCACATCTCGACACCGGTGCCGCCCTCCCGGGCACCATCCCAGGGCCGCGATCCCCAGGCCTCAGCATCCCACCGGCCCAAACCAAATCTCAAGTGCAACTCTCGTGTTCCGACATGCTGCAGCAGCTGGCCGAGCGAGCGGGGGAAGAAGCGGAAGTTCTGGGCCTCGAAGGCCTCGACAGACGTGTTGGAGCGGAAGTTGAAGCTCGCGAGGAGGGCCGACAGCGGCAGGGGCCGGAGGACGAGCTGCTCGTGGTACTCGGCGACGACGGCCCGGCTAAAGAAGAGAAAGACGAAAAGGGAGAGAAGGCTGGACTGCAGAAGGGATTGGCGCATGGTTCATCGTCGACCGTCCATTGGGTCTGGACGCCGACTATGCTGCAGTTGATCGCAGGAGAAGACGAAAAGGAAGCTACAATCGAATAGGGGCCCAGGCGCGTTTGTGAGCTCGTATTTTTTTGGACGGCCGAAGATGACACCGGGCACCTCTGTCGGCCGGCCCCACTTCCCCAGCTCCTCGGGAAAGCCGGCTGATTGGCCGGTTGAGAGAGGCTGTTGGCGGGTGCTCTGGACAGCGCAGGCACAGCGGGTGGGACCACTTTAGACCACCCCTCGCCCCTGCTGGCCCTGAAAGGCCCCCACTATAATGTGCTAGCCAGCGTCGCCGCCGGCTGATTGGGCGCGGCAGATTTGCATCTCCAGCCTTGCAGCGCGGCTGGCCCAAATTTCAAACCAGCTTCTCTCGTCCAAGCCGTCGTCAATTGGGCCCAGCCATCACGACGCCGCAGCCGACCGGACATCCTCTCCGATCTTGTTGCGCCAGACATCATGGCCGCCGAACAAAGGAAGCTGCTAGGTAAGAAGAGCTATCCCCTCTACCCCTTCGTATCCTGTCCCTCCTCCCCTCTGCACCCATCCCGTCCCTGGCGAGCCGACACTGACTTTGCCACAGAGCAGCTCATGGGCGGCGGGGTGGCCTCGCGCTCGTCGCAGCTATCTCTGACGGACCCCAAGGTCTGCCGTTCCTACCTCGCTGGCACCTGCCCGCATGACCTCTTCACCAACACCAAGCAAGACCTCGGCCCCTGCCCCAAGGTGCACTCGGAGTCGCTCAAGGCCGAGTTCGAGGCGCTGCCCGAGGGCGAGCGCAGGAAGTACGGGTTCGAGTACGACTACATGCGCGACCTGCAAAAGTACATCGACGAGTGCAATCGACGCATCGACGCGGCCCAGCGCCGCCTCGAGAAGACGCCCGACGAGATCCGCCAGACCAACGTGCTGCTCAAGTCCATCGCCGACCACAACCTGTCCATCGCCGCCGGTCTCGTCGAGGTTGAGATTCTAGGGGAGATGGGAGAGGTCAACCGCGCTTACGACGAGTACTTCAAGGTGCGCGCCGCCCAGGCCGCCAAGGCCGACCGCGAGAAGGAGCTCAAGGCGCTCAGCGACACGAGCGGGCCGTCGGGCCACCAGAAGCTCCAGGTGTGCGACGTGTGCGGCGCCTACCTCAGCCGCCTGGACAACGATCGCCGCCTGGCCGACCACTTCTACGGTAAGATGCACTTGGGCTACGCTCAGATGCGCAAGACCTACGACGCCTTCCCCAAGGAGATGCGTGGCCGCCAACGCCCGCCTATGCCGCTCGGCGACGACGACAAGAACGGCCCGCCATCTGGGCCAGGCGGATACGGCGATGGTGGCTGGGGGCGCGGGCCGCGCGGCGGAGGACGGGGTGGCGGCTATAGGAGAGGCGGCGGCAGGGGCTACCGGGGCGGGTGGTGATCGCCAAGGAGCGCGGTCGTGCTGCCGTGTCGCGCGAGCTCGCGCAATGCATTGGGAAGGGTCACGGCGTTTCATAGGTGGAGGTTCTCTAGGGCAGCAAGGCGTATCGTGCTTGTAGGAGATTAAAACCAATGCGACTTTTCTTGTTTTCAAGTCTGGATGTGTTGATGCTAGCTAGCTCTGGGGATATCTGGTTCGAACTTTTTTTGCTGGATGCCATCGACCATGAAGCGGTTCCTGTGCCCTGTCTCTCTCCAATGCTGTGTTTCTACATAAAAAGCCGTCGTTCCTGCGGTATGTGCGCATCCATGTTATCCAATTAACGGTACGCCAGCCGATCGCGGCAGCTACCCGTTCTTCCTTGCCTCCATGGCAGCCACTTCGTCATCCCATTTCCCGATGGGCGGGGAGAGCGGTATGTCGGAAGGCGAAAGCGGTGGTAGCGCGACCATGATCGTGTCAGCCTTGGGAGCTTTCGAAGCCGGGAGCGCGGGGAAGTCTTCGGACTTGGGCACCAACTGCGACGGCCCGCTCCGCCCGGTGCTGGCTGAGCTGCCATTCCGATCGCCGTAGCCCTCGCCGAAGCCGCCCCGACCGCCTCGGCCCCGACCGCCGCGGCCCCGTCCACGGCCCCGTGATCCTCGGTCGCCCCCGAACAAGTCTCCACGATCCTCCGGGGCGTCGGCATAGCGGCTACCGGATAGGCCCTGGCCCCGCGCGCCACGGACGCCCCCGTTTGCGCCGCGGAATCCTCGTCGCTCTTCCTCTTCGAGGCGCTCCTGCTTGCCCTCATCCCAGCCACCCTCTTTCATGCCCATCGCCTGGAGCTTGCGCTCGCGGTTCTTGGCGCGTTCCTCGTCGAGGCGCTTGCGCTCCTCCTCGCCACGACGCCGCTTCTCCTCGTCGGCCGCGCGGCGCTTGCGCGCCTCCTCCATCCCCTTCGCGTAGGCCGCGGCGTGCTCGCTCTCGTCGCGCTTCTCCTCCTCGAACTTTCGTGTCTTCTCAGCAGCGAGGATTCGCATCTTCTCCATCTTCGCCGCCAGCTCCTCATCAGTCAGTTTCGTGCGGGGATTGGCGCCGGAGCCCAGGCGGGACTCGCCGCCCGCCTTCGCGTTAGAGGCATGCTCCTTGGTTGTCGCCGCCGCCGCGGGACCGGTCGGGGGTGGCTTGGTAGCGGCTGGCTGGGCCGGAGGCGCTGCTGCGGCCGGCGGCGCGCGTGATGATGCAGCGCCCGTTTGTTTCGGGGGGCGGTTGCTAGGGGCCGGCTTGTTGTGCCGGGACTGCGCGAGGGACTTGGGCGGCTGTGATGCTGGCGCCGCCGCCTTAGCAGGCGGAGCAGCCTTTGGTTTCGTCTCGACTGGTGGCTCTGCCGGCGCCGGGGCAGGCGCCGGAGAGGGCGCCGGAGAGGGCGCTGGAGCGGGGGATTTCGCAGGAGCTGCTGCAGCAGGTTTTGCGGGCGCTGCTACGGGCGCGACTGGCTCTGGGGCCGCTGGAGCCTCCACAGGCACAGGGGCCGCGGCGGCGGGCTGCAGTTGGGTAGGCGCAGCGGCTGGCTCGAAGTCGTCCGCGAAGAGGTCATCGTCGGTACGACCGTTGAACTGGTCTTCCATGTTGGCGTTACTCACGGGGTTTGATGACGGAATAGGACGCTATTCGAACGGGGGGGCGCGAGAAGGGGTATCAATGGTGATGCTGCTGCTTAAGACATGTGTGCTCGTGGCGAGACGAAAAGTTGCCGCTATGGGCCGTGCGACAAGGTTTTGTTGTCTCTAACTGGGAGGGGAGATGTCCCAAGGCTGAACACAAGCTTGCAAACCAACTTCTAGCTTCGCAGCCCCACCGCGAACCCCCAGCGCGGGGCTGGCTGCCTATCGCCTAAAAGTTCCTTCGATTGTAGCGCCCGCTCCACAGCGCCAGCCAACTGCCAGCAGCTGCAGATGTAAGCCGGGTGCCTATAGCCCGTCCGTTGGCCTTCGCATATACATAAATATATCTGTGCTGTGCTGCCTTGATCGATTCAAGTACACCAGAGAGAGAACCTGAACCTGGAATGAGATTCTTCTTTCCACCTAGTTTGAAAAACTACCGGCCCGCAATCGCCCGTGGTCGGCACAATTCTGCTCGCCGTTCGGCTGTGTTCGCAGGCTGGTTTCACCACCTCCCACTCCACCCAACGAACCGCGCGCGGTCTCGACATTCCGGCTCGAGACCAAAAGCGGACCCAAACATTGCGCAGGGCGTGCACCCTTCTCCCACGTGTCACGTTGGAATTCGCAACAGACTTGCACGTGCCATGGCGCCACAACCGCCGTCTCGGGCCCAGGTCGTGTTCGCGCCGGAGCGGCCAGAGATCATCGGTGTCAAGTCCGTCTTCCTAGCTGGTACCACGACCCAGTCGGCAGAGGGAGACTGGCGCGAGACGCTGGCTGCCTCACTGTCTCATCTTCCTATCACCCTATTCAACCCCTTCCGCGCCGACTGGGACGGGTCGTGGCGTGAGGACGCCTCGTTCGCACCCTTCCGCGGCCAGGTGGAGTGGGAGCTGGACATGCAGGAGCTCGCCGATATCGTGGTCATTTACTTTGGGCCTGACACCGATGCTCCCATCAGCCTCCTAGAGTTTGGACTCTGTGCGCGGCCTAACAAAGCCCTAGTTGCCTGTCACGCAGGTTACAAGAAGAGGGGCAACGTGGAGATTGTCTGCCAGAAGATGGGCATCACGTTCTTAGACTCGGTTGACCGTGTAGGGCATGCGCTGGCCGAGAAGCTTGGTCTACAGGACAACCTTTAGGTCTGGGAATAATGGGAAGGTAACACAATATGGTCTGGAGGACTGCGAAGCTTTTGTTTAATACCGGTAGTCACATAGCTAGCTCGGAGTTGGTAGGGTTGTAGGATTGCTGCTGATTTCTCTAATTCATTATTTGACTAAGTTACTTTCCTAGTAACCGAAACGTTGATACGTGGCACAGTATCTATTACAAAAATAAAGTTCTTTCAACTCTATAGTATTTTTGTGGTTCTACAACGACTTTCTATTCCACATCATTGATCTCTATAGGCATAGCTATGTATAAAACCGGCCCAGCTGGTGATAACTTCTGTGCGCGCCTTAACAGCTCAGTCTATGAGATTGGTTCTCGCAACTCCTTGAGATATCCAGGCCAAAGTTGGAAAGTTGAGCGCCGTAAGCGAAATCGACCATGCACCCAAGCGCTTGCCAGCTTGCCCTATCCTAGACTGCGACCCCCCCTGGCGCCGACACTGTTGCTGCTTCACGACAGCAAGAGTTCGGTCGTCGTCGTGGGAGATCCGCTAATAAAATGGCATGTGCGGATATTCATTTATCAGCCACCCGGGGTGGTACTCGAATGGATAATGTCGTATTTAGGTGTCCCGGTACGACCATCATACACACGCCGGTGTCGATCTCAACGATGTGGGTGGGTGGCAGGACGGGTCCTTTCCCCACGCCATATCCTAGACGGCCACATGGGAGCGTCGTAGAAGGAATAAATCGCGTCCCCAGAACCATGAAATCTCGAATTATGCTGGTCTGCATATGGTCCCCTGCCAAGGACACCCTTACGGACAACAACTTACGATGGCATGCCGCGGCCAGTCCTGCGGCTCAGGTGGAAGAACCTCAAGGCGGAAAGAGCCCCGAGCACCTTATACACTTTGGTCTTTTTATAATAGGCAAAATGCGCAGCGAAAATGAAGTAGGCCGCTAGTCCAATATCGCCATGCCGCCCCTAACACCCGGCCCCAACATTTGGTCCGCTTCGTACGCCACCGACACGATCTAGGGACGCATAATCCATCCGGCCGGGAAAAATTAAGGTTGTTTTGTTCCAATTTTAACCCCCAAGATATTGCCTACATCAAGCTCCGCGCCCCCATAGGCCGAAATGTGTCGAACGCCGGGGCCGCAATATCTCGAGAGCCCCGCGCGCGATCTCGCCAGGAACGCATGGCGCACCTCCCACAGTCACGCGTCCCGCCTCGAAAGATGGGCCACCAAGATGACATGTGAGCGACTACCCTCGGTTCTTGGCAGACTTTGGACTTTTGCACCGAAGTCTGGAGAAAGAACGGTCCGGGTCACGGCGCTCGACAGGCTGAATACTGACCCTGCTTATCGCCAGTGCTCTCACCCACCGCCAACGCTTTAGCTCATGATGCGGAGACGCATGACCCGGTGCGCGGAGCGCCGCCCGATATACTTGGCCGCGCAATTCATTTGTTTACCGAACGCGGACAGGCGGCGGGGTGGCGAGGGGGGATGTGCGTGATGCGACTACATAATGCGTTGATGATGACCCCAGCCCATGCGCGTTCTTGGGCTCTTGGTTTCCGGGTTCTCGAGTCACCGATCAGCATTTAGACATACAAGGAGCCCAATATGGTTTCTCTGACCGGGCTATTGCTGGCGCTCGCCGCCTCCAACTTTGCTGTGCCTGCCCTGGCACAGCAGGACCAGCAGCCGTCCACCAGCCCCAGCGAGTGCTACTGCACGGGCATAGACTACACCAACGGCGGATCATACCTCATCGACGGAACTGCCAATACTAATTTCACCTTTACGTCAGTCTTCGAAGGTAGGGTGTTAGGCCGTCTCAAGCTCCCTGACCGCGCTCACTGACAGTCTGAATAGGTTGCCAGGATAGCGATGTGATTCCGGTGTTAGTCGACCCGAACGGGAACGACTTCGCATGTACCACCATTACCTCTCAGCCTGCGGACACCGAACAGGTGTCAGAATGGTTCGCACTCTCTTCTTGGGCTTGTTCCCGGGTTCCCGACTTGTGACTGACGAGAACTAGCAATATCATGTACTCCCAGATGGCATCGGGAACATGGAATGTCGTAATCCAGGCCACGGGGTTTGACTTCGTGGTCCAGCGGAGCTTCCGCATTACTTCCGGTGGCAGCCCCAACACGGTTGTAGTGACGGTGAGATTTGTTCTTCAGGACATGCAAGCAGATATATACTAAAGCAGGCTACAGGCAACTCCAACTGTTTTCGTTGGGGTTACAACTGCAGTTCAGCCCTCTAGTAAGAAGGTCCAACCATATCCCACCTTCGGGCACTAACGAGTATGCAGCCGTGATCTCGCAAATTGTCGCAACGGACGTGGTTGTTGGGGAGCCATATACGGTTACGGACGACTGTGACGTGCCCACTCAGACATTCTACTCGTACCTGCAGGGGCCCACAACCACTTTATGGAACACCATACAGCGATGGCAGACCAACGGGGTCCTGACAAACTACTACCAGACCACCGTCTACAACCAAGCTTATTGCCACTGGCCCACCCCGACTGCAGACGGGCCACCGACATCCCGACCCGCAACGGTTAGCTGCGTGCGCGACCGTGACGGAGACCACTGCAGTCGGCCCTGGTTCACTAGCGGCTCTTGGAGCTGGACCCAGCTCCCGACGACGACGACTACCCGAGTCCGCACTCGTACCACCACGCTCACAACGTGGACACGGCCCACGCCCACTGTGAGCACAGGAATAACCACCTTGCCCGGGACCACTCGGCCGCATGACACGCGCCCGCCAACAATAACTACAAGGACGACCACGCTGCCCGACACCACGCGTCCGCACGATACACAGCCTCCCACTGTCACCACGAAGATAACTACATTGCCTGGTACCACTCGGCCACACGACACGCCTCCCCCGACAGTCACCACGAAGATAACCACGCTCCCTGGAACCACTCGTCCCCACGACACTGACCCACCGACAATCACAACGAGGATCACCACCTTACCCGGTACCACCTGGCCGCACGACACAGAGCCGCCGACATCGACAAGGATCACTACTCGGCCACGCGACACCGATCCTCCGACAATAACCACCAGGATCACCACGCTGCCAGGCACTACCCGGCCGCATGACACGGAGCCGCCGACGTCGACAAGGATCACTACTCGGCCACGCGACACCGATCCTCCGACTATAACCACCAGGATCACCACGCTGCCAGGCACTACTCGGCCGCATGACACGGAGCCGCCGACGTCGACAAGGATCACCACTCGCCCGCGTGACACAGATCCTCCCACTATCACCACGAGGATTACAACGCTGCCAGGCACTACTCGCCCGCGTGACACAGATCCTCCGACGACCACAAGGATCACCACCCGGCCGCGGGATACTGACCCTCCGACCGTCACGACAAGGATCACCACCATTCCGCGCCCGACAGAAAACCCAACTACGTTTACAACTCTGACTCGGCCGACTACTCGACCTAACGACCCAACACGGGAGCCTACCAGACAACCCACCACTCAGCCAACTCAGCAACCGACTCAACAGCCAACTCGAGAGCCAACTCGACAACCTACCACTCAGCCAACTAGGCAACCTACACAGGAGCCGACAAGACAGCCAACGCAACAGCCAACCCGGGAACCTACTCGGCAGCCTACCTCACAACAGCCAACTAGGCAACCTACACAACAACCAACCAGGCAGCCGACCCAGGAGCCACCAAGAACAACTCAGCAGCCACCACGAAGCTCTGAGCCGCCGCGACAAAGCGGAGGCAACAACGGTGGTGGTAATAATGGAGGTTCGCGGGGAGGCGGCGGCGGCGGCGGCGGCGGTGGCGGTGGTGGTAGCAGCGGCGGTGGCGGCCGAGGAGGCAGACCAACTCCTGCTCCTATGATCACCGTCGATAGCGGCGAGCCTCAAGTGACGGTCGAAATCGGTGAGCTACTCCCATTCCTGACTTGCAATATATTCGCTAACAAGATACTCCACTAGCTCGACGTGCGGCTGCTAGGCTCGCGGATGTTACAAGCACCATCACGGAAACGACCTACACAGTCACCAGTACCGTCTACGAGACGGCACCGGCCGACACTGTCACGGAGACAAACTACTACGATGTCACATCTACATAGTATGATGCCCCCCTGCTCGAGCGTGCTGTTAGGTTAGACTAATATCCCGTGCTAGCTACCCGCCTGATCAAACGGTCTGCGAGGCGGATTCTACAGTGACCTTGTACTACCAAGGGCCTCCGCATACCGAGTACCATGTAGACTACGTGACTTACAACACGTATGAGACGGTGTGGGTTCGGTAAGTCGGCCTATTCTTCTCCGCTCTCCTCTGATGCTGACCGTGGCTCCAATAGACAAACGCAGTATTCCGTCTCCACCGACTACAGGTCCATGACCAAGTGCTACGAAGGCGGTGGCTGGTATGGAGCGTGAGGCGATGCATGGAACTGATGTGCGAAGGATTGTGGAAATTCATTGGCCGTTGTAGCTCACTAGCTGGCTCCATCCGTTCAGTATCACTGAGGCTTCGATTCGGGGAGAACCCCGAGTGTTTGATTTAATTCAGTTGACAGCATGACGTACCATGTGGGACTCGCCTGTGAGCCCAAGGCTCTACCGGAGTGGCTTAAGAAATATCCGCTTCTCTCCATCGTCATTCGATGGCTGTCGACGGGGAAGCACAATAATTAATATATGCTGAGTAGCCAGCAGTTTCGACGCAGGAAGCAGACCCGATGATACTTTCTAGTTTGCTCCGCTTGCCGCATGGTGCTTCCCTGCATGGGCGATCGCCAGGGGCATGCGCGGCACACGGCACTTCGTCCTTTCTTTCGAGAGTGTGCTAGTTCGCGGGAAATGAGATCGAACCCTGATCTTGGAACCGGTTATGCGGCGGCTAGTTCGCCGCAAGCTGCTTGACTCAATCCGGCTTAACGCTATAGATCGGCGGCGAGGCCATCCCCCCCTAGTTCCTAGAATTACCTAAAGCGTCCTCAGACGCTAGAACCTCCCCGCGAACGCCTTGACCTGGTCTGCCGGTGAAATAAAAATAGCGTCCCCCCAACGCCTGGATACGGGCAGGCTCCAGAGGGCGGTAACACCGCACCGACTCGTATTCTCCCTAGGCGTTTCACCGCGGCAGCCCCGTGCCACGCTAACCCTGTGTCCGCCGGTCTAGCACAAGCTTTCGGCCAAGGAAACAGGTGCAGTCGCGGTACCTTTCCAGCGGGCGCGGCCTCCTTAATCTTCAAAGGCCTGGGATGGATCCGTACGCCATGTTGGGCGCCACCGGCGAGAGAGCCACTTCGCCATGACGCGCGATCGCAAGCCATGCGCCTCGCCTCGCCGCGGAGCCGACAGATGAGCTGCCTGCCATCCGAGCTTGGCTCCGGGGACCCGAGGGCTTTTTTAAAAACTGACAATGCTGCCCGCCTCTTGGCCCTGTGCTTGACATGCTTGGCTCTCAAGGTCTTGGATGACCGTTGCCCGTCGCTCGTTTTGTGCTGCGCCAGTCTGGCTAGCCGTCACTAACCCACCACGCTCTTTCTAGATAGCAAACCATATACATTCGTTAACCCTTTGCTTATTTGTATTATTCTTATCCCGGAGGACCTACGCGATGGTCCATCTCTCTTCTCTCGTGGTGGCGGCCACCTTGGCTACGACTGCCACCGCTAACATCAACTTCACTTGGATTCAGCCGAGCTGCATTGAGAACAAGGCTTACACTGGCTGTCTGAAGGGACAGACGTGCGTAGGCACGACGTGTCACGCAGACTTCGTCCCATCTACGAACAGGGTCAGTGCCGTGGAGAAGCGAGATCTCTTGGGAGACTTGCTCAGCAGCCTCGTCCTGCGATGCGGGCCTAAATTTGGAGGCATCAAATGCAACCCTAAGGGGCTCTTCGGTGGTTGCTGCAGCGGTGATGGGTATGTTAATGCGTCTATAACTCCCACCAGGCTATTTACTAAAGAATTCTCGCAGCTGGTGTGGGCGGTCTCCGTCCTACTGTTCGGTTGCGAAAGGATGCATCAGCGGCTGCGATCCTGTCCCAACGACATCTTCGAAGCTAGCTACAACTTCTAGCAGCACGGTTCAACCGGCTAAGACACTGCAAGTGTCGACCTCCTCAAGCTCCACCCTGAAGCCGGCCACACCTTCCTCAAGCACCGCGCAGCCGGTGAAGCCGGTTTCTAGTTCGTCGAGCTCTACTTCCAAGGCGGCTTCGTCTTCTTCGCTGCCTCAGAACCCCGCTGCTTCTCCCTCGAGCAGCGTACAGCCAGCAAAGACGCTCCAGGTTTCCTCGACGCCATCGACGTTTATCTCGGTCGTTGCCTCATCTTCTGCCGTATCACCGCCTGCCTCTTCAGTTGCATCTTCTGCTCCTGTATCCTCGCCATCCGTGAAGGTGACTACAGATGGTACCTGCGGAGCGGCGAACGGTGGAACCATCTGCGGAAACTGGGCTCAGGGTTCGTGCTGCAGCTCATATGGCTGGTGGTAAGTTTTTTGCTTTCCCTTTCACGTTGATTTTGAGGAGCCTTTGCTGACACCAAGATCTAGCGGAAACACTGATGTGCACTGCGGTGATGGATGTCAGTCCGGCCCTTGCCTCATATTCTCCTCGGCTGCTGCATCATCCGCCCCGTCGTCTTCGGCTGGTGGAGCATCCACTCCAGCATCTTCGGTCTCCGCGGCGCAGTCTTCTGCCCCGGTTACTAAGGACGGCACCTGCGGCGCCGCAAACGGCGGAACTGTCTGCGGGAACTGGGCTCAGGGAAGCTGCTGCAGTTCCTACGGGTATTGCGGCAACTCAGTTCTGCACTGTGGTGATGGCTGCCAGTCTGGGCCCTGCCTAAGCTTATCATCTTCAGCTGCTCCTGTCACCCCATCGTCCTCAAAGGGCCCCTCAGCGGCCTCCACAGCCGCTACCGAGCCGACCACGGCTGTAACCACGGACGGCACCTGCGGAACCAGCTACGGCGGGACTGTCTGCGGTAACTGGCCGCAGGGCAACTGCTGCTCAATGTTCGGCTATTGTGGCTCTACTGCGGGGCACTGCGGCGACGGATGCCAGTCCGGTAACTGCACTAATGGTGCCGTAACTCCTGCTCCGGGCCCCAAGGCGGCACCTCAAAACGCCAACCCTGGCTCCTTCAAGATCGTAGGCCAGTCTGGCGTCCCTGCTATGCACGCCGGTCTCATGCCCAACGGGCGCGTCGTGTTCCTGGACAAGGTTGAGAATTACACGCAACTTCATCTCACCAACGGCCAGCTCGCATACTCATCCGAGTACAACCCGGCGGACAACACCGTCGTTGCCTTGGGGTACAAGACCAACGCCTTCTGCTCCGGCGGCATTTTCCTTGCCGACGGTCGCTTCGTTTCGCTCGGCGGAAACGCGCCCCTGGATTTCATCGACCCCACCGTGGGAGACGGCTTCACTGCCATCAGATATTTGAAGCGCTCATCATCTGACGCCACCCTTAACGGCCAGGACTGGAGCGAGCCGGGTAACAAACTCTCGAGTGCTCGTTGGTACGCTTCGGCCCAGATCATGGGAGATGGCACCATTTTTGTCGCCTCGGGCAGTCTGAACGGCCTCGACCCCAACGTGCCGGCCAACAACAACCCGACTTACGAGATCCTCAACGCCCAGGGCGTTTCGAGCGGCGTTTCGGTTCCCATGCCAATTCTTGCTAAGTCCATGCCGTACTACATGTACCCGTTCATGCACCTCCTGTCGGACGGCAACCTCTTCGTCTCCGTGGCCAAGTCGAGCGAAATCTTCAATGTGGGAACCAACACCACCGTCAAGAGTTTGCCCGAGCTTGCTGGTGATTACCGCACATACCCCAATACCGGTACCTCCGTCCTGCTGCCGCTCTCCAGCAGCAACAACTGGGCTGCCGACGTCATCATCTGCGGAGGCGGTTCTTACCAGGACATCACCTCGCCCACCGACGCCTCGTGCGGACGCATGCAGCCGCAGTCGGCTACACCAGCCTGGGAGATGGATGCTATGCCGGAGGGCCGATGCATGGTCGAGGGCGTCCTCCTCCCCGACGGTACCGTGCTTTTCCTGAACGGTGCCAACCAGGGAGCTCAGGGCTTCGGCGAAGCCACCAGCCCGACCCTTGAGACCCTGATCTATGATCCCGCCAAGACTCTCGGGCAGCGGTGGACTACTGGCGCTGCCAGCACGATCCCGCGCTTGTACCACTCTGTGGCTCTCCTACTCCTCGACGGCACAGTCATGGTTGCCGGCAGCAACCCGGTGGAGCAGCCAGTGCTGCAGGCGACGACGCAGAACCCCTATGTGACCGAATTCCGCGTCGAGACCTACACGCCCCCGTACCTCTCCGGCAACGTGACTCGGCCAACGGATGTCGTGCTTTCGAGCAAGTCTCTGACGGTCGGTACGTCTTCGACCTTCACTATCACCTTCACTGCCCCTGCCACGGCGCAGGGTTGCAAAGTTTCCCTTTACTATGGAGGATTCGTTACCCATTCTCTGCACATGGGCCACCGCATGCTTTTCCTAGACAACACGGGATTCAAGGCCGGGGCTACCAAGCAGACTATCACTGTAACCATGCCCCCGACCAATAATGTCGCGCCCCCCGGACCGTACGTCGTTTATGTAGTTGTTGATGGGGTCCCTGCTATTGGGCAGTTCGTCCAGGTGGCTTGAGTATCTTCCCTAGTTATGTAGAACGGGCCGGTGTAATGTTAATCAAAAGTTTCATGCATGTGCTGGCTGTGCCTTGACGAATCGACTACGATAGGTCTCTCTATAGGTAGGTATTCATACATAAATATAGCCAATACAAAACGATAGTCCCCCTCCCGCGGTCCTGTTCTGTATCGGTTAACCCCCGGCAATCGGTTCACCAAATAACATATGTTGCTTCAGGGCGCTCCTGTACGGTACCGGGGCCTAGTAGCCGACAAGCCAAGTCCTTGGAGAGTCGAAATAAGCAAATCCGTTGTGACAGTATATACCCAAACGCCGCTTTCCTACCATTAGTCTGCTCAACCTTTTGGTGCTCCTCAAAGTCCCTGATTCCAAATGTAAACTCTAAGTGTCCAAAACTTCAACCCAGTCAAATGTGGTAGGATAGTTGCTTGTGACCCAGTCGCACTGAAGCTCCAGTTCAGGACCACTATCGAAGGGGTTATCAAAGTTGAAAGGGAATGGGACGGCATTGAACTGCAACAGCGGCGATGTCTGCTGCGAATGTGTCTCGAAGGAGAGGCTAGTTTGGTCACTGCCAGGTGAAGGTCGACTCGCACCCTTCATATGTTTGCAGCTAATCCGAACTCTGCCAAAGTACGGAACCGTCGCCTCATAACGGTCCGGTCCATTGTATGTGCCGTTGTGAAGCATGATCAGGAACTCCAGTAGCTGAGCTGCTTGGGATGCCACCACGCAGTCCAGTTGCCCTCCCGTGGCCCTTAGGTCACGCGTCACGTCCTCGACCAACGCCCAATCCTGAGATGCCGCAGCCGAATCAGCAGCGTGCGGATCGGGTTTGGGTGATAACAGCATGCTGAGAGCAAGAGTCACTGCGGCAGAGAAGGCCTTGAAGTCCATGAGCTCGCACATGACAATCTTGAGGCCACCATTGCGCATGTCCTTGTAATCGTGGATGATCCCCTTGCAGGCTTCCAAGCAGGAAATTCGGCTGATCTCGAATCTGCGGTCTTCGGCTGCTTTGTTGAGGTATGGGATGTGGATGAGTTGTCCAGCAGTCCAGTAGGCAAGCTTGAGATGCTGACGGTGATACAGAGCCGCCAATGGCGTTCCCGGAGAGGGGGGGCTTGTCCAGAACTCGGCGGGCATGATATTCCGACACCGCTCCCAATCTTGATCCAGCTGTACCGTGACTGCGTAGCTGGAGTCGCCAGGTGCTTGGTCGCGTTGTATGACAGCACCAATGATGCGGCCGACTTCGTGGGCCAACCGGTGCATCGGTTCCGGCCCGACGAGCTCCCGCGAGAGGGCCATGTGCCAGTCCGGCACCGCGCTCGGCATGCCCAGGACGGCGGAAAGCAGGCGCTCGACCTGCCAGATGTATGGCCACACGTTCCTCGACGGGTCGATGTCGAGCCATGCGTTCTTGCGATGAAGGCCGAGCACCAGAGCTGCGTTCATCGCCTGGCGGATGGTAAGCCATGCTTTCCGAGGGAACCCCATGTCCATGTAGAGCCTGTGTAGGAGCATGTAACCCTCCACGCTATCGGGGCTGTCCCCATGCTCGGCTGCGAGGGTAAGAAGGAGGTTAGTGGCCTGCACGAAGGCCTCTTTGATGACTTGGGATGTAGCTGGGAGGGACACGTGATTGAGCAGCCAGATGGTCGGGAGCTGGTGTAGGCACATCCCAAGGAAAGGTAGAACCTTGGCGACGAGTACCGGGTCCCCAGACTCGAGCCCAGTGGAGATGAAGTTCAGGGCAAGAGGCACCCCACCTCCCTGCAGCGTCTCGGACGGCTCGGACGAATCAGCGCCGGTATGGCACGGGGGCCAGAGAGCCCAGTAAACCTCCGTCTTCTCGAGGATCAGCTTCAAGTCCACAGGAGTAGGTACAAGGTGAAGAATGGGACGCAAAATATCCCAGACTTGTGTGCCGGGAGTCGAATCGGCCACATCGTCGCTCGCTTTGGTCGTGCTGGGAGCGGCCCGCTTCTGAATCAACATGGCATCCTTGAACATGGTGATCAAGGGGGCGTCGTCAAAGGTGCCGACCACGTCCGAAGTCTCGGGGGAGTGGGTCTTCTCCGAGAATCCTGAGTCACTGGAGCACGGCGCAACGGGACTTGGCTTATAAGGAGTACTGAGCCCTTGGAGGCTGTCCTCCGGCCCGCTACCGAGACTAGGCGGAGGGCGGTAGGATTCCTGGATGCGCCTGAGGGCCTCTGCCGTGCCCATTTTGAACTGAGACATAGTCGCCGATTCGGCATCAAGACCGACGGCGCCGCATACTTGTCGGACAACGCCTTCCAACTCCTCGAGCCGCTGCTTCAGGGCCGCCTCGTTGCTCTCGTCCTCGCCCGCCTTCCTCTTCTCTCGGGCTCGAGGGATCTGCGGCGAACACGGTACGTCGTGCAGCTTGCAGCCGTGGCATACGGCAGCGTCCTCTGGGAAGACACACTTTACTTTTCTCCTTCGACACTCAGCACAGCTGCGTGTTCCCAGGCGCATGCGCTTGGGCCGCAGGTCGAGGTCCTCGGAAGCTCGTTGGCTCGTCATCATGGCTGGTACCCGTTTGGGCGGCAATGAAAAGGAAGAAGCCCTTGTTTTAGGCAGGGCCCCTTAATTCCGAATTAGAATGACAGTAGACTAGTTGCTCCAACTAGGTGCAGATGATTCCATGCACACTTTTGATTGAAGCGTCACGGTGAACGACGTGGGCTACTTCTCAGTGTCAGCAGATTCTCGGACGAACTCGCACGAAATCTCGTCCGGGTTAGAAGGTGGATGCCGAGGGCCAAGGTGGGGCCAACTATAACTTACAAGGTAGGCGCTACCGAGTCCTTATACCAGATAACTAGTTATAGGTAAAACTACCTTACCGAGTTACCTGCTTCTAGAATGGATACAAGATAGAGCAGCAAGGCGAATCTACAGTCCCGTTCTTCGCTGCTGTCCATGTACAGACATGAGTCAGCGTCTGAGGCTTCTCATCCTTGCCAACCTCGCTGGATTGTGCTGTGCTACTCTAACACGTGCTCGAGCCTACAGTGTTTGCACAGTACAGCGGTTTGCAAAGTGTTTTGTGCAAGTGCATAACTCCCGCCAAAAATGTACCTACCGGTGTGCGCTTTATGCAGCGCCATTCCTGGCCTGCGATTTCAACAAGCCACGCCCCGGTACAGGCACCTATTTATGGGCGATCTGCCTCGTCGTTCGCCTTGGAGCCCTTTGGCTGGAGCTGAAGCTAAGCGATAGAAAAGATTCACACTTCCCCTCTGCAACTTCCCTTCGTTTGGTTGCTCGCAATGGATCCTGTTACAATCTTCGCAACCGTCGTCGCCTTGTCCCAGGCGTGCGGCCAAGCGATTTCAGGGATCGACTCGCTGAGAGGAAAATGGACTGGTGCAAGCCTAAGCCTTATGGCGATAGCAAGCGAATGCGCAGTGCTCCAGGCCTCGCTAGCTCTGCTTCGGCCCACGATATCGGCCCATCGGGTAGATTTCGAATCCGGCGCTCGCGACAACTCCGCGACGCCACTATTCGGCAAGCATGGTGTCGTCACTTATGCGATAAATGACCTGATATGCAGCTCGACCATGACCCTCTCAGAGCTGAATGATGAAATCGCAAGCATCCGACGTAATATCCGCTCCAATGGTCGTCTCGATTTGCGAGGGAAGGCTAAATATGTACTCGATGAAACTCGGATCCAAGAGCTGGCCACTTTGATCAGAGGGCAATCCCTTGCCCTTACCAATCTGCAAACAGCGCTTCAGAGGTGAGCCGGTCAAAGATTCAACAACACCGTCGTTCGAGGCCTGACTAAACTCGCCGTACACAGCGAGTCACGCCGCGAAATGCGTGAGATTCTTCTCGACAAAAAGCACGATTCATATAGCGTCTACAAACAATCCAAAAAGTCCTGGAGGAGACATAATCAACATCAGCGGGCACCTAAAAATTTAGCGGAGGCTGGATCTTTGCTACCCGGCTCGGATTCGATAAGCCTCAGTTCAAACGTAACTTCGACAAGGTTTGATTTTGATGATGAAATTGTGAATTCCGACGTCTATCGAAACGCGATGAGGAATAGGATGGCTAGGAACGACACCTCTGTAATGCTCAGACAGACAAGCGAGAGTCCAAGTGTTGTGAAGCTGTATCCTCTGGACCTTGTCTCTGCTGTCAAGCGCGGCGATTTAGACGCAGTCGCAAAGTTGCTCGACGATGGAGAGGATCCGAACGTCCCCGACAAATCCGGATTAACGCCCCTTCATCGATGTGCTGAAAGTAAAAGCGAGTTCGTCGGTCGCATCGCTACACGGCTCGCTAGTCACGGCGCTAACATCGATTTCCACCATCAGAACAGCGGCATGACGCCGCTTCGGTATGCGGTCCAAAGAGGCAACTTGCAACTAGTTAAGGCTCTAGTGGGTCTCGGTGCAGACTTGTCAATCAAGGGCAAGTTAGACCAGCAAGCAATCCATGTGGCGGTGCAGTTCAACCACCCCGACATCGCCCTTGTCCTTCTGGAAGAAGGTGCTAGACAAGGCGTAAAGGCTGATGTGCTTGCCGCGTTCTGGGACGATGAGGGAGAGAGGAGAGTCTCTGGATGCAACCTTCTTCACTTTACAGCCATTGGGAGCGCGGATGCCGACATGGTCGATCTCCTTCTCCAGCATGGGTCAAACCCGGTGCTGAGGTCCTCCGACGGCAAGTCGCCCCTCATATATGCTTATGCTCGCCGAAACATCGGGGTCTCTGGACGCCTAGAGCATCATGGTTTAAGTATCGTGGCCGATTTGCTCAGAGCTGCAGAAAGGGGAACGCTTGAGGGAGAATGGTGCCAAAGCTGGGGCCTATCTATCGATCTAACAGATAAAGATGGCCGAACCGCTGCCTCCCGCGCTTCTGAACGCAATTCCCACATCGCTCTACAATGCCTACTCGAGCATGGCGCGTCTGCTACTCTGGCTGATCGCAGTGGAATGTCTCCACTTCAATGGGCTGCTAGCCTTGTCCACATCGACACGTTGGAGGTAATTGGAAAGCAGCCGGACATAAACTTATCGGAGACGACCGTCAACGAGCTTCTAGATGAAGCCACATCCTCTCTTGCATATTCAGAGAGTACATTTAGGCGTCTAATCGGTGCTTTTAAGGGATCATTCAATCCGAAACATTGGCGACGGGTGCTGCGACATGCTATTCAGAAAGGATGGGAGTCTACCATGGACCAGGCCGCACATGCAAACGCTGGTGATGCAGACCTCACCCTCGTCTCACTAGCTGCACAAGCAAACTATTTCACAGTTGTCGATGTTCTCCTAGAGACCGAATGCCTCGCCGACGGAAACACAAAGAGTAAACTCGGGGCGCAACTTCGTTGGGCTACGCTTTCCCAGTCCCGCGAGCTAGTGGAAGCGATCTTAACCCGGGGTGCCGATCCGCTTTACGAGCAGGCAGGCTGTCTCACCCCTTTCGCGATCGCTTGTCAGTCGGGACTGGAAGGTATCGTCGGGGTCTTTTTGGATCAAATCCTCGGCAATGCTTCCTCCGACAGCGAGCAGCCTGTGAAAGCGAACTTGGGGGAGCGCCTGAAGGACATCAAGTATTTCGACCATATTCTTGAGTCTAATTCGAAAAGTATCGTTAAACTTCTGGTTTCCAGGGGCCTGAATCTCAGTGACTATACAATCGACGGCCTACCTGCATTGGTCTACGCCTTGTCTCAACCCTCCGTGCCTCTACGTTTCTGCTCAGAAGTACTGGAAACCATGGTCATACTTGGGGCAAATCCAAATTCAGTCATAACGACGGTGCCGTCTCACTGGCCTTGGCCGATTTCTACCGCGGGAACCAGTACGCACAATCTAACCCTGCTCCATGCTGCAGCCATCTTTGACTTAACTGGTCTCGCCCAATTGCTACTCAGGCACGGCGCCGATATTGATTCACTCTGCGAAGTGATGTCACTCCCAGAATCACCCTTAAAAGTCCACATTTTAATAACTCCTCTCTCGGTTGCATCACTCCTACAAGAAACGGACTTTCCAATCCGAACAATAAATTTGCTAGTGGACAATGGTGCTAATGTGAACTGCGGGTCGGCTGCTGTGGGAGGAGGGGGGGAATTACCACTGCCAGTAGATTTCTTTGTCTCTCCTTTGATGATGGCTATTATAAAAAGCCGGAAAAGGTTAGTGAAGAAAATGCTTCGTACGGGTCGGCTCGATCGATCGCCGATGGCTCAGTCTGATGCAGCTCGTTTTGCTCGTGATGACGCCGAGATGACTGAAATACTTGAGGCTGAAGGATTTAAAACCAACTTGTAACTTGATTTGGGCCATGAGGACAAGTTGAAGCTGCTGGCTGCAGAACTGATTCTAAACTCGAGTTCATGATGTTGCCTCGGGGGCTGCTTTCCGTTGATATTAGTATAGTACTATAAAGTACGATAGCTTTATTATTAACTATGGCTATCTTCCTCGATCATGCGTGTTTGCGCAGCAGAGCCTCTACGATACCGCGGGGCAGTAGGTGAGATGGAGGGACGGAGACGACGCTCCCAAAACATAGCGAGTTTAACCGTGCCATAGCGAACAAGGTAGCATCTCGCGGAGTCTCGCCTAGGGCATTTAGCTTAAATTGGGACAGCGTCATATCCTCGCAGGAGACGATATGGTCTGCCTTCAATTTTTCATGGATCTTCACCTGCTCCTAGCTAAAGTAGGTGGTAAATTGCTGGTCAGGTAGCACACCGTCATGCGAGCCTGGCTGGCCACCCTGGACCGGCGACTTCCATACCCTACTAGTTCACTGGCCGGGTTGAGCACGGAAGTCTCGGACTTTTAGCGCTTTATTCCGGTAGCCTTGTGTGCCCTTCCGCTGCCTTCTCTTCCCATCCGGGGCCGGTGCTGTTTTGTTTTTCTTGTCCGACTGCTCCCAGGTCTGGGTCTGGGAATATGCCAATTGCTTCGGCCCCTTCCGATGTCGCCGCACCACCCGGTTCGAGTATATCGTCACAGATGTGACAGGACACACTATGAACCGGGTCGTATTTCCGTACGTAGAAAAGAATATTCACTAACTCATCGAGAGCCCCCCCACCATGGCCCCGAATTGAGGTCCGCGGGCGCCTACATCCGCCCGCCTGGCGCGATGGCGGCAGACTCTGAAAAGTCTGACAAGCAGTTCAACTGGCACCACCCTACGGCCACCCAGCTCGACTCGGAGACCTTGGTCTTCAACTGTTTCCCCAGCTTCTCGTACAAGGAGAACTACGCCAGCCCGGTTATCATATATCTGTCGTCGATGGGGAAGGATGCGTCTGTGGTCCACTTCTAGCCGCCGACCCTGGAGAACTGTGCGACGATATTCGTGCAGTTGAACCTGGGGAACATGGGCAAGGCAGACCTGTCAGTCGTCGGCTACATTTACCAGCTTTCTCGATTCCTGGGGGATATATAGAAAGGCTATAGTAGAGGTAATCCATTTGCCTGGCAGAAGAAGACACTGCCCAGTGGCTTAGTTGTTGCCTACGTTGAGTGTGTCGTCAGTCTCTGAGGAGACCGTGTAGGACACCTTATCCAGACGCTGTAAGAATATTCTGACATCAAATGAGTGACATAACTGGGCAAAGCTGGCTCACTTGGACCTGAAGATGAACCGAATAAATGGATTGTGAGCGGGGGTAAGGGCATATCGGCGAGGAGATCACGACATGGGACAACGTCCTTGCCCCTGAACTCACAGGCGCCGCCAAGGTCATTATAGGCGACATCATCACGATTCTGTCGCAGCTGTGCGAATATTTTGACTGGCTTCGGTAGTGGCAGCCCAGCTACAGCTGGGTAGATTGGGAGGTGGGACATATGACGCTGGAATCACGGAGGGGAGGTCAAGAACCCGTCTGAAGGGTGCACGTAAGTTTGTCTCAGGATGTTTTGACGAGAGCCAAAAAGCGATTTCCCTCATACTTCATGATAGACAAAGATATTGCGCAAAGCCCTCCGTGCCAACCCATATATACATGTTAGGTTTTCTATTTGGAGGCCAATTGGAAAGTAGAATCATTTATAGATGCATAATCTGTGGCCTCGCATCGCCCGGGCTGATTGCCCACATGCTCGTTGTTACTCGCAACACTGTCCTTGACCATTAGACGAGATTTAATCTCTTGGAACAAACAGATCGCCAAGCACACTGCGCTCGGAGACACGGACCGTTCGCTAACCGCCATTCAATCGCGACTAGTACGATCTCCAGGCAGTGTATTTGTGTAGCAAGCACTTCCTCCCTAGAACACGGCTAACGGAAAGCTGCTTTGAATACAAAACAAACTCGATAGGAAAAGAAAATCAGTACAGCACGATCTCAAGACTATATGTCATCCCACACATTAATCTCAGTCCATGAGAACGAAACCGTACTCAATCTCGTCATCACCGTCGTCTTCGTCATCTCCGCCGTTGTACCACCCGCCATGCTCTTCGTTCATGTGATCATAGATGTTGTGCTCTGCGGTCTTGCCGCAGAAGAAGCACCAATGAGTGTGGCACTGTGTGCACTCCACGTGGTCACACCCACTAATCTTCTCAGTCAAGACGCCGCAGCCAGGACAGTTCCGAATCTTGGCAGCTCGGGCCGCCCGGATCCCGCCGACGCCTCGGCAGTCGTTGCAGCTCCACGCCTCGAGCGCCGGCGGTGCCCCTGCGGCACAGGCCCTCGCAACGAACTGGCAGGCCATGCTGCAGCTCGAGCACCAGGCATAAATCCACCCGGGGTCCTGCATCGCTGTCGCCAGGTCGCCCAGCAGCCGGAGCGCGTTTGGGAGGACGCTCGCCGTCGGCTGTCGCCTGCAGAACGGGCACGTCAGGGCTGCCGGGTTGATGAGACCCCCGGGGTAGTTCATGCCGTACCATCCATCGAAACAGCCGCTGCAGATTAGCTGCCCGCACCCGCGACGTCCGCAGGCAGGGCGAAGATCCGTCTTCTTGAAGTCGCTGAAGCACAGGCTGCAGGTGCCAGCCTCGACACGGCGCGCCTCCACCCACGAGCGCAGAGAAGTAATCAGGGCGTCCCCGTTCTGGATAGTCTTCCCTCTGATTGTCAAGCGGGGGGTAGGGGCCTCGTCCGCACCCGCCTTCCCAGGAAAGACCTCAACTTGGTCCACAAAGCCGTCAGTGCCGGCTGTGGAGATGGTGTGGAAAAGGGATCGACCGTTGAAGGGCTCCTTGATCTTGCCCATGTCGTTCCGTAGAAGCCACCCAGTGCCATTGTGTTCCTTGTGGATCAGCGCGTGGGCCGAAGTGTCGGCATCAACCACGGTACTTCTGCGGCCGTGGTCGCACGCGGGGCACCTAAATTCGGCCTCTTTGAACACTTCAGGACGGTATTCCTCGGGCCAGATGATTCGGCTCAGGCACTTCGAGCATTCAACGCACGGTGCGTTGGTCAGCGCATCGCGCTCGGGGTGGTTCTTGGGGACGAAGCCATCCTGGCGACAGTACCAGCACTTCGCGCGGACATTCAACTTGTCGACCTTGTATACTACGTACTGAGCGCGACAGTACGTCATCGAACACTCTACCCATGACCCCATGGTCTTCGTGTTATCCTTCAATGACACGTTCGTCGTCGCATTCTCTTTGCTTTGCTCGGGGGTGCACTCATCCTCCTTGTTCTGGTTGCAGATTCCGCACAGTCCGTCTCGTGCCATGATGGTAACGGAGCGCGGGTACTTGCATTCTTTACAAGTAACAAGTGGCCCTAGAGGAGACTTTATCTTGGCAGGAGCCCATCCGATGCGCGCTGTGAGAGTGGTGTGAAGATTCATCTCCAGCATCTTGTAGTCGACCAAAGTTCGGAAAAGTTGTCTATCCTTCTTGCTGAAAAATCCAATGCTTTCCTTTTCCTGGAAACCATCCTGTTGGCGCTCACGGTAGTTCTGGTCCGCTTCAAGCAGAAGGGCCAAACAGTTTGTGTTCCAAGTTTCCGGGATATCGAGGTTGTTCCAGGTCTTGTAATCCAGGAGCTCCATATCCGCTGCGCTCTGGAGGGGCCTGAGCCCAATTCTGAGGCTCAGAGCTGCCAGCAAGGCCGCAGGACGAGCTGCCAGCATAGTACCCGGGAGTACCACGTGGAGCAGGATCTTCCAGAACTTCCGTTTGTGCCGCTTTGTGACCAGGGCCATAGGAATTCGTGGAACCACGGCCTCCGGGGTGCTCTTGACGTAGTCCGGCAGGTCCGCTTCTGACGAAACATAGGTCAGTCGAGCCAGGACGCGACCTAACCGGCGGAGAATTCGGTTGTCACAAGAACGGCCGATCTCCATTAGTTCCTCCCGGGTGAACTTCATAGGGACCTGGTTCCTGATCCCGTCGGCATCTACCTCTGTGAAGCTGATGGTCGGGTCGAGGAAAACGCATGGGTAACGTTCCTCCTGAGGAACCGACTGAATGATCTCCAGAATTTCTCCGGCATAGTCATACGACTCGTCCAGCCAGCTCTTCATCTGGGCTTTCTTGTTTGGGAAGACGATGGCGTTAACCTGTGCTCCAAATAGCTCGATGAGCCTGTCTCGTGCCTCGTTCTGGCGATCATTGCACACAGATCGCCAAAGAGATCCGAATACAGGGTTCACAGTAACAGCAGTCACGTCGGAGCGAATAATCTCTTCCAGTTGCTTGACGACGACCTTTCGGTATGCGTGGTCGACAGCATAGCGCTTGGAGAAGTCTATGGGTTGCCCATCGACGGCGCGGCACGGGATCAGGCGCTTCATCGTGTCCAGGGACAGTGCGATCGATCCAAGGTTGCCCTTCACCAAGTCGCAGCATTCCTTGTTGTCAATCTTGACGAAGTAGGTCTTGCTCAAATCGTCATGTTCGGACGTCACACTCTCAATTGTAGAGGCATCCTTGTAGCATTTGACCGACGCCAGCTTGGTCGAATCCGCAACCTTGGCACCTGTCTTCTCAACGCCGATCCAAGTCAAGAGCACATTGATGGTGAGAGACGAAATGAAGTCGGACTTGGAGTTTTCGCCGATCTTAAGGCATACTCCTCCTGTCTTTCGAGAGAGAAATAGGTGCAGGGAGAGGGTATCGGCGAGGTGCGACTGGATGATACTGAAAACGATTGCCTTCTTGTCACCGTCTCGTAGCGTGTTCGCGGCCGAGATCCAGTCCAGAAACAAAGGGCCACTGCTACCGTATGCATTCGACTGGAGGAGTTTCTGCTCATTCTCGTGGTATTTGCCTCCCTGCATCAACGTCATTACGCGGTTAGCCGCCCGCAATCTCAGCCAGCAGGAGGGGAATATGGAAAGCAAAAATAGGTTGCGTACGGTCGCAGGCGTGTGAGGCGGAGCATCTGCATATACCAAGATCAAGGTTTTGGCTTCGGCTCGCATCACTTGATGAGCATGTGCGAGGCCGGTCTTCATGGCCTCGGGCCAGTCTCCCCCGTGATCGGGCCGCAGCTTCCTGGTGAAGTCCAGCAGATCTTCCTGCGACAAAGAGCACCCTTCGCCATGCCATCTGTGACGGAGGCAATGTGATATTAGCATCTGATGTGGTCGTGCCGCAGAGTGAAATGGTGCATACCCAGACCATTCCGTCAACTTCCCATGGAAGTAGTCTCGATAGGCTAGAACTCCAATGCGGTCAAAACACCCTGTGAGTGACGAGATTCTGATGATTTCCGGCAGAGACGCATTGAGGGACCGGAGGTAGTGGCCCATCGACGCGGTCGCGTCGGTGAGAATCAGCAGATCATAGCTTTCTGCCATGTTGAGAGTCCTTGCGCTGTGCAAGGAAACAAAAATACATGTAATG
The DNA here is from genome assembly GCA_021432635.1 of Thozetella sp. PMI_491. NCBI lineage: Eukaryota > Fungi > Ascomycota > Sordariomycetes > Chaetosphaeriales > Chaetosphaeriaceae > Thozetella > Thozetella sp. PMI_491. The sequence continues at coordinate 225,064 of MU270023.1, read as the reverse complement.
AAAGAAGGCCAATCTGAAAATACGGCCGGTAGATTCTATCTAAATAGTAGCCAGGCTCCGTTGCATTCAGGTATGTGTCAGAGGCCGAGTGAGGTGTAGATTTGACTCACGCCGAGGCGCAGGGTTGGCCCCGCACCCGTTTGGTTAGACTTCCAACCAACACCCAGTGTAAGCCTTACCACAGTCCTCAGCCCCCGATCCGTGCCGTCGACTGATCTGTCGCCTGCTAAAGCCCAATGGTGTACTAGGAGTAGTCCTCAGCTTCTCATAGTCTCCTGAGGCCTTTTGCAGTCAGTTTTTTTTTTTTTTATCATTCTATCCGCAACCTCGTTGTCTCTGATCGTCGATACGCCCTCAGGCTTTAGTTCAGGCAATGGATGGACAGCAACTGAACAAAATATATATGGCGAGAGCACTTACCATATCAAGAATATAATTTAAAGACTCGTTCCAAAACCACAAATGACCGTCGGTTCTAATTCGTATGTGAGCTTATGGAGATGAAGACCCGAGGCGATGCAAATAGAAAAGTTGCACCCCAAACTAAAGCCTGTGGACCGTATTAACCTGCAATATATCATTCATCAAATGGCCAAAGAGTGGCAGGGCCTTCAAGAGTCTTCATTTAAATCCTATTCGTCTCAGGATGGTGAGAGCGGACTATTTGCAACATGACGAGCTCCCTAAGCGACCTCCGGATGAGTTAGCCACCGAGGTTTATTCTTCACGCTTCTTCTCCTTCTCCTTCACGACAAGAGCCCTCAAGGGGTAGAATCCAAGGTCGCCATTCGAGTACAGAGGGTCAACGGCCTTCTTCTCCTTCTCCTTGACGGCAAGAGGTTCGACCGACTTCTTCTCCTTCTCCTTCACAGCCAGAGCCCTGAGAGGGTAGAACCCAAGGTCTCCATCAGAGTACAGAGGGTCGACAGCCCTCTTCTTCTTCTCCTTCTCCTTCACGGCAAGGGCCCTCAAGGGGTAGAATCCAAGGTCGCCATCCGAGTACAGAGGGTCAACGGCCTTCTTCTGCTTTTCCTTTACAGCCAAGGCCCTCAGGGGGTAAAATCCAAGATCACCGTCAGAGTACAGAGGGTCAACAGCCTTCTTCTCCTTGGCGGCCTAGGCGAGACTATTAGAGCGGGAGACTCATGATGAAGAAAAGCAGATGCTCTCACCTGGGCATCAACAGGGGCAGCGAGGGAAGGAGCTGCGAGAAGGGCTACCAGAGCCACGCTGAAGAGATTGGTACGCATGATGGCTTTGTGAAACTGTGACACAAACTGACGAAGGGGCGAACTGGCGCGGGCTAGGTAGCAAGGTGATACAGCTGCACTCGTGGACTTGGATTCCAACTTGCGCAAAGAGTCGGGGAACAAGGCAGGCTTATGAGCCTCGCAGAGCCAGGGGAGCTATACCGGCTCATGCTTGGTTCTTTGGTCTACTTACCCACTCGATTCCCATAAACAAGGGTACTTCGCCTCCGAGATGTTTGGCTATTTTGCCAACCTCGCACCTGTGGAGCTGGTTGTGCTCCCTCCCTGTTCCTTCTCAGCAGCGGCATTCTTAGTCAGTGTTGCCTAGCCAAGCATAATTGGAGCTTGGCCGACGACTAGTATTGATGCCACCCACCTTCGAGATCGTCGAGCCACTTGGCCTTCCTCTTAGGTTTTGCCACGGCGCTTACGAATGCTCCCTGCTCTTGCTCCCCATACGCGATGCGGAAGGTGTTCCAAAGGATAGGTTTCGCGATAAAAGTCCCAAGCATCCTACCACCAGCAGCTGCCGCATCGAGTATGAATCCTGCTGCGCAGCCGCAGGTTTTAGGCGAGCCGGTGATAGGCTTCCCGCATTCGGACAAAAGCGCACATTCGCTCGCGCTTGCTCCGTCCGCCGACTGGCGACGACACGCCGGGCCCTGGTAACGCTCTTAAGAGACCCTTGCACAAATGGCGGCCGCCTAGAGCCATTCTTCGCCTATCCAATCGATTAGATCGTGACTAGTGCCCGCCATGTCGCGCTCCGGGGTTACATCGATCAGCCCCTCCAACCGCTGGCAAAAAGTCGTGTGAATTGCCTATTGTGGCGAGACTCCCTATAAAGGGCTAAAGGCTCGGCGATGCCAGGGTAAGGTACAGAAGGTACATCTTTAACATGTAGACTGCATTCCTTCAGCCAAGAAACAATTGCCCGGCCCCCGCGCCTCGTCTTGTCTGTACTTCCCTTTCCTCGAAGAAGTCTTAACTGCCATTCTTCCTATGTAAACCGCCTCTCGTTAGCCGTAGCCATCAGTTGTTACGCTGCGCACTGGTAGGCCCTGTGCGCCCTCGCATCTCAACATGGCACCTATTTCCATACTCAAGAGAAAGCTGGCTGTCGTTATGCCTCGGTGGAGGTCAGACTATGCGCCAGTGTCATCGCCATCGAGTGCATCAGATTCTGGTGACGATGAGGCCAAGGGCTTTATCTCAGGAACTTCGAGAGTGGCTGCCAAACCCGCGAGGAGTTCAACCCTCCTTGCACTCACGGGCTTCAACCTCGTAGCCCTCATAATCTCGTGTACACTCTTTGGAACGTGGTTTTACGACAACCATATTCGGCTGAACCCCAGGCTACGCCATGTCCAGAGCTACAGTATGCAGCCTATCCCGTGACAAATCTTACCTTGCGAATACTGACGTCTCGCTAGCTCCGGTGATGGATCGGTTGGATCTCTCCCCTAGCAATCAGATCATCAACGGGACACTATTCCCTTCCAAATATCCTGGGATCGGACGCAAGATGCCGAACAAGGAGTCCGACGAACTGTGGCAGGAGTGGGAGCTCACGAGGGTCCTGCCAGTGACGGCGGCACAGATCCGCGCCATGGGCAAAGACCCCGAGACTGCTGTCAAGCTCGAGGACCGATACTACGGCCTCGGTGAAGACGCATATGCAGCGATCTTTGATGTTTACCACCAGCTGCACTGCGTCAACACGTTGCGGCAGATCGCGTATGGCGAGTATTACCACAAGCCACTAGGCAACGCCAATAACTCGACAGGCCTGCGCGAGATCCACATCAACCATTGTGTGGACATCCTGATACAGGCAATCCAGTGCAGCGGAAACCTAAACCTAATTACTCTTCACTGGGTCGAGACTCAGGACACGCCCTACCCGGATATGTAGGTTTCCGCCAGCCATCCTACTTCTGACCGCGCTAACACGTCCCAGGTCGATCAACCGCCAGTGCGTCGCGTTCGACAAGATTACGGATTGGCGCTACGAGAACACGATTGATATGGATGTGTATTACAATGTCACCAGGAAGCCGAAGGGCCAAAAGGAGATCCTCGCACCCGATGACTTTTTCAAGTACTTCGGGGCTGAGAACCCGCACAAGGGCCACGACGAAGGAAACGGCCTGTAGAATAAACTCAATATGTGTATACCCTAAGGAAAATCAAGAAAGCCATACTGCATAATTCTCAATCCTGACTTCAAGTCTGCCACTTGACACGCCTCTCCCTGAATACTTTCACCATTCCCATCGGCAGCAGCCCCGGGTCGACGATGCTGATGCCGCCAAACCTCTCCACAAGCTCCGGTCCATACAGCATTGTGACCCACTTCCAGTAAGGCTCCATCCAGTTCCAGTCCGATTTGATACTTTCCAAGTTGGGCAGCCCCGAGAGTGCCGAGAGTGCAGCGCTGATGCTTGCCTCGTCAGGCTCGACGGCCTCCTGGCTTGGTTCCGTCATCAGCTGGCTCCATACGTCGGCAGCATTCGTTTCGTGTTCGAATACGAACTCATCGCGGTATCTCACAAGCTCCTGGAAGCTCATGAAGTTTTCTCGGTCCTTCTCAGATTCGGGTTCCCAGCCTGGGTCGTCCAAATGCTGGCGCAGTCCATCAATTTCACCGTTTTCAAAAGTCTTCTTAGCCTTCCCGTAGAACTCTCGTTCATTCTCCTGCATGGTATCGAGCAGGGGCTCAGGAGATTGCAAGACCGAGTCGCGCACCTGGAGCAGGGAAATGAAAGGAGACCGCAGGTCCAAGCCGCCCAGCTCGACAGGAAAGAACAAATAACCATCAGGCACTCCCCTGATCCCGAATCTATCTTGCAAAGCGTTCTTGAGGTACTCCGAAACGCTTGTCACTGGTTTTTCGATGGTTCCCGAAGACGGCCAAGATGAAAAGATCTGGCGCTGTATACGCTCGTGTGTGCGCAACATCTCGTCGACGTGGTCTCGGCCGAAGCAGTTGGCCGGTTTCCCGAAGTTGGAGGTAAAGAACGTAGCGGCGTATGTGTTCCAAGTCTGTACAAAATCAAATATGCTCTTGTTGCCTTCCTGCAGCTGCTTCCGTAGCTCATCGATGTGGGCATCAACCATGTCCTGGTCAATGACGAACCGCCCGGTCTCGGGAGAAAGATACAGGAATCCCCACCGAATGTCTCCTGTGGGAAGGGATGGGTGAATTTTGGGCTGGGCCTTCTTGTTCGCTGTGATTCGGACGCTTCCAGACTTCTTGTAGTTGATAGAAGTCCCCGTAATCGTCGAAAATTGCCGAACCGCCTCCCAGGCTTGGACGCAATGCTGTTGCTCGTGCGACCAGAACCAGATGTCGTCACGCATACGCCACAGCACTTTGCCAGACGTGGCACGGTTGACAGCGAGGTCCAGACAGAAGAGAATGGCCTCCCCGAACGCATCACTGAGCACATGAGATGCCGGGGTGCCGCGACGGCGGATTCGCGCGGGCGACGAGGCGTCATCGTCGAGGAACCTAAGTGGGGCTTCCAGAAATGCCTTAAAGAAACGAAGCAGCCGCGGTGAGAATCCGAGAAACTGGAAGACAGCATAGATAGTGTTGTGTGGGAGTAGTGCGTTCCAGGACGCGAAAGTGGAGTGGAAGGCCGTCAGCTCTCCTTTCGTCCGAGTATTGAAAACGATTTCGGTCGATAGGAGCTTTAGAAGACGGCTCTTGGTCTCCATGGGCTTCTTCGGCGGTGGGTCATCTTCGCCCTCCGTTTCTGAGTCTTCGAATTCTCGTACAATAATCTTTCGGTGCCTCTTCGCCCCGCCTCTTCCCAATCCCTTTCCTGCGTTAGGTCTAGAAGCTCGGATAGCGGTTGAATGGTCCGAGACTCTCTTCCTCTTTGTTCCGTAGCTCTCACTGAACTGTTCGTATTCGGCCTCCTCCTCGCCATCATCCAGCTCCACTCTCTGTTCTTCAGAGCTCAGAAGCTGCGACAGGAAATAATTTCTGCGATACTCTTTCCGCCTCCGTGCCTGTACTGTCGTCCCGTCATCGTCGAGACGGCCCATGTAATAACCGAGCCGCTTCCGAGCGATGGCAGGCACGTCTTCCGCAAGTCGTTTCCATGCCCCGCCTCGCCGACGAAATCTAACCAATGCTTCTTTAAGGAAAACAGATAATCTGACGCCAATTCGCTGAAGAAAGATCGCATGAAGGAGGTCTTCATGCATCATGATATTAAAGGCACCAGTTATCGAGCGACGTTGCTCCATAACCACGCCAGAGCCCCAAGACCACGTCTCCATAGACCCCATGCGCATGTTCAAAACATCAGCCACCTCTGCCAAGATAACATGATTATTGTTGAAGTCTTTCAGTACCTCTCGCTTCTCGTCAGTGAGAAGTTTGGAGTCGATGAGGCCCAGAATCGTTGGTCTGAGGGTGTCCGAGGTGAATTCCTGGAATGGGTCCAAACTTTTCTCAAACTCGGCCACTTCCTCGCGAAGTAGCTTAAGTGCCTTGTGAGAGGTCTTCTCCTCTTCATCCTTGATGCCGAAGAGGGTCTCGAGATAGGTTCTAAGGGCGCCGACATTGACTTCGCCAGGCTCAAAAACCAACTTCTCCCACTCCATGCGGGACTTGAGCTTCTTTGCATCATCCACATTCTCGAACTCACCTTTCATCTCGACATCCTCGTCCGGAGCAGCTCCCTCCTCCTTCGAAAGCCATTCGTTAACCAGTTGGCCGTACAGAGAAGCGTAAGAGAATTTGAGCGACTGCATGTCTAAATGGCGCAGTAGGGAGGCCTTCCAAGCCTTCAAGGTCTCAATAGACACCGAGGGGTCGTAGCGCGCCTGGTCCAGGAAGCGATCGAGGTTCAGGAGCTCGACCTTGACCGGGTGCTTGCCCATGTTCTTGACTACCTTGCCGTCACTATCGACGGGGATGTTCATTGCTTTCTTGACGTCGGTGCTGAGGGCAACGAGGCCATCCACAGAGTCGCCATGCTTCTGGAGAGCGACCAGGAGAGCTTCTTTCTTCTTTTCAAAGGCAGTGCGGCGGTTGGAGAGTTCCTCAAGCTTGGTGGTGGTGATCGCCTGGAGGGTCTCGGAGAAGACGCTACCGGATGCCGACATGGTGGGTGGTGAGGTGGGGGTGGCTAAGGGGTAATAGTTGTGTGGAGTCCTATCTGACTAGTTGATGGTGTTGTGAAGGGTTGATGAATGCTTGTTTGGTCTGGTGGTGGCCTAGTTGGAGTTTGGGGGTATCAGGAGTGGGAGGGGGGAGGCTAGGAGTAGAGTCCTGGAGGAGGAGGAAAGGGGGGAAGGAGGTCAGGAAAAGGGGGGAAGGGACTTGCCTGCTTTTATACCCCCAGGGGAACCAAGTTATGGCCTGAGGCAACACTTCTCAGGAGGAGGAGGACCAGAGACAAGAAGGGGACTCAAGAGAGACTCACCCAAGCTGCCTGCACACAAATCGGGTTTCGAGAATCGCCCAAAGGTTAGCAAGACATGCATGCCCTTCATGACCTCTTTTCTACCGTATATGCGGATTTACACGACTCTTTGCAATAGAGCAAGCATTCAGTCATGGGTTGTAGTGACGTTGTAAGTTGACCGTGGTTGGTAGGCTGGTTGCCCAAAAAAGTGGGTCAACCCCCTTTGGTGCCCACCACCGGCCGGTACCTACACAGAGGTACCTTACCTTAGCAATGCAAACAGCGGGCCCTACCCTAGCTGTGCCACTTGGTCCAACTTCCAGGCAGAGACTCGCTCTGCGAGATCCTCCAGAACTTCCTGCGTGATAGAGTAGATAGGAACTAGTTTATGTGATCAGACGTTGAAGTAGGATATACCACAGCAAGCAAGTAACTGAGCCTTAGCAACTCAGAGGCAACTTTGGTTCAAAGGCAACAAGGTCACTCCATGAATCAACTGCGAGCTCTAGAGCGGATCAATTCAACATGAGCTTCGAATATCTTCGTCCTTACTGACACAAGCGGCAGAGATCAAAGGTTGACGGATGCCACCACAGATCTTCTAAGGTGTCTACTCATCTACGGACCACATCACGTATGCGCCAAATCTATCAAGTCTCGAATGAGCAAAGGCCATTTGCACGGAATATTCATCTCACTATGGTGGGAAGGATAGCTCGACGCTCCATGGATATTGTAATGGTACATGTGACAACTGCCTCTCCCTTCGGGGCACCCACGCCAGCAAATATCTATGCTCAGCCAACCTCCGTTCCGGCTAGAATATCAGGCCCCAATCCATGCTGTGGTGTAGTTCTCGTGGAGGTCATCATGTAATTCATGTTTCCAGCCCAAGCGGCTGAAGAGATTCCGGACGCCCCCCGGGTCTTGCTCGGCTGCGATAAGTGATGAATTCGCATATTAGCTGAGCATTTATCGCCTCTTGGAAATTGTCTCTGGAATTTCCAGGCCGATGCTATGCACGTTCAAATGTGGGCCTCCAGCCCTGGTATATCGATGTCCCCAATGTCCTCGTCCTCGTCTTCTCCGTGCGCGTGTTCATCTACCGGTCCCTTCTTCGACTTGGACGGCACACGGTCGACCTTGTGAACACCTCTGTTCCTCCATTGATACTCGTTGGCGATCTCGAGGCCCCAAGGGAGGGTCAGGCGCGGCAGCTTCGTTGCATGGGTCTCTTGGATGCTGCACTGGGCGAGCTTGGTGCAAGCAGCTGCGCAGAAATCCTTGAGATCTGGGGATCCCTTGTTATTCTTGCCAAAGAGCATGATGAGGCCGAGTTGCTGGAATGCCTGGAGCTCCTCAGCTAGGAACGGGCGGGCCCGGTGCGGGATGGCGGTGACGAAGTAGGACTTGAACACCTTGGGAACACGGTCGATGAACATGCCCAGGTTCTGGCTCCACACCAGGACCATGTCGTCGTCCACTTCCTCCCCAGACTCCTCATCGTCGGTATCTTCGCCATCATACTCGATGGAGCCGCCGGCGCCCGGGGGACCGTCATAGCGCAGGATCTTGCAGCTCTTGTGCCGCTCCGCGACGATGGCAATCCGGGTGAGGTTAGGGATCTCCTTAGCAAACGTTTGGAGCAGGTCTGAGTAGTATTTCTCAAACTCGCGCTCGGTGCGGATGCGGAGCTGAATATTGCGAATGTGCTTGCTATTGCCAGGGCCAATCTTCTGAAGCCAGCTGACGACAGGATTTTCACTGCTCCCGGCCTCGGGGTCATATTCGTGGTAGTCACATGGCTCCATGAAGGTGAAAGTGTTAGTGCTGTAGAGATAGCGGGTGGCCTCGGCGTGGATCTGCTTGTTGGTGCGGAGGATGCCCACCTCCAGTCGGCGGTTGCAGCTGCAGCTGGTCAGCGGCACTTCCGGGGTCTGCGCGCTCCAGACATCGACCGAAGTGGGAGAGACCAGCAGGTGGCTGTAGGTGATGTGACGCAGCTCCAGCGGCATGTCGAGAAATCGAGGGAAGCTGCCTTGGCGGTTTGCGCTGGAGCGCGGGGGGAGAAACCGCGTGGGCAGCTGTGGCGCCACCTTGGATGATTTTCGTGGCATCGTGAGATGGTCGACCTTTGGGTAAGTGTTGGGCCTTGGTCGGTGAGAGATAGTTACGATGGAATGAGAGGCCGGTTTGATGGATGAGCGAGGATGGGCCGCCTTTGAGGATTGGTGATGAGAGAAGTCGTCGCCAAGCCCGAGACGGCGGGGTGAGAGATAATGTGGCCCGGCAAGACAAGAGGCGACCGAGGATGACTTGCGAGGAAGTCTCTACCTAAGACAGGCGTCCAGGCAGGTTGGTGCGGATCGGGAAGGGGCCCCCCGGCACGCTGCCAATGCCCAAGGTGGGGGGTGGCGCCGAAAGGCCGGGGGATGGAGGCCCGGAGTCGGCGCCGATTGCGATGGTCGGTCGCAGTCGCTCTTCGGATGCGTCCCCGCAAAGCGCCTGGTCGTCTGTGCCGACCGATCGGGGGTTGACGATGGAACGACGTCTGAGTCGAGCGCGGCGCGACGCGGAGGTTGGCGGGACACCTTGCGCTTGTCAGACATTTGAGACCGTGAGGTCGTTGATCGAAGAGTTGAGCTCCCCTTCCGTCCAAACGCGATTGGAGGAGCTGTTGGCTGTTGGCTGCCCCGCACCAATCGCTTAGAGAGATATTGCAGGGGTCCTGACTAACCCCTAGCGCCGCTATCTCATCAGGCAACCCTTTCGCAGTGGGACATGCCAGCCTTCTCCAGCTTGTTAAGGTGCAGTACAAGAGATGCAAGAAATAAATTTCGTCTGACCTCTGCCTCAAGGCTGGCCGTGGTCCCTTCTTCGCTTCGGACGAGTGGGATAGGGTGCTACAGGGAAGATCACCCTGGTATCTCTCTATCGAGGGTCTGACTTGGAGTCGCTGAGAGGCTCTTATGTGGGGCACGCGTCATGGGCCGCACAGACGCCGGTATGCACCACTTGTGGGTCACGTTTAAGGCTCTTGCCGGTGCTGGGGCGCCGTCACCTGCTTGCAAACTCCGAGTGAGCTTGCCAAGACGACCCTTTTCTTACGTCGCGTCCCCTCCCATCCTCCCCTCCGGCGCCCAATCGCGCCGCTTCTCGGGGCAATGTCCGAATACTGGAAATCCACGCCCAAATATTGGTGCAAATACTGCAGCGTCTACGTGCGCGACACCGGCCTCGAGCGCGCGAACCACGAGTCGACCGGCCGCCACCAGAGCGCCCTCAAACGCTCCCTTCGCGACCTTCACCGCAACCATGAGCAGGAAGAGCGAGAGAAGGAGCGGGCGAAGCGCGAGGTCGCGCGACTGAATGGCGTCGTCGGCGCCAGCAGCGACGCCACCGGCTCGCGACCCGGCCCCAGCGCTGCGAAGCCCAGCGCAGGAGCCTACGGCGCGGAAGCGCCCCGGCAGACCACGGAAGCACAACGCCAAGCGCAACTCGAGCAGCTTTCGGCCATGGGGGTCGAGATCCCCACAGAATATCGGCCCAACATGGCCTTGGCAGGCGATTGGACAGTGACGGCGACGCGAGTGATCAAGGACGAAGCGCAGGAGGAGAGCAACGAGGGAGAAGAGCAAGGCTCGGCGGAGGGGCGAGCCAAGGGCGTCCGCAAGCGGGAGGCGGAAGAGACAGAAGAGAAGAAGGAGGAGAACGAGGCCATCCAGGCGCTGTTCAAGAAGCGAAGGACTTGGGGGGGGGCGAGGGCAATGCCGGAGGCTGACACCGAGCTCGATGCCCTACTGAGCGGCGGGCTTGCCCCGAAGAAGGAGAAGGCGGAGGAGAAACCCGTCGTCAAAACAGAAGATGGCGCGTCCGGGGGCGATGAGCCCTTGCCGGAGTCGACCGCAGAAGCCGTTACTGTCAAGCCCGACCCGGATGGGGAAGACAAGCAGGGGCTTTCTAGCCTGCCAGATAGCGGCACGGGGTCAGATCCTGCGGCACCTGCAGTGGTGTTCAAGAAGCGGAAACCAAAGAATTCACGACAAAAGTAAAGAAAAAAACAACTAAGTGTGCAGCCTCCTTTGCATTAGACATGTCTTAGATACCCACATAACATTCAACGTCCCATGTCACCGCCTAATCGGAAGGATAAGACTCCAACCCATTTTAAGTAGCCATAGCTTGCTGGTTTTGAGGTCACTTAGAAGCAAGGCGGCAGAAGCAGCCATATCATCAACTCGGCACATACGAAAGGGGTGACCAACTTGCATATGACGCAAGCTCCTCGCCCAGGAAGAACACAATAAGCCAGTGTGTCAAGGAACTGCGCTGCATCGAGGCACTGGGTGGAAGAGCCTGCGGCTTCAGCACCAAAAAGTCCGAACAAATTTGGAATGCTCGAAGGTGGTATATCCAGTACTAGGTAATCTCTAATAGTCTCGATCCAGAAGGAATCATAGCCGCTCCATGGGGTGCTGTCGCTCTCCCAGTTCGCCTGGTCTAAAATAAGCACAAAGGTCCCGCTAATTATCCAACATTAATAGCGCCCCAGACATACACTCCAAAGCTCCCAGAAGAATCCCAATCCGAATTAAATCACAGCACAATCTCGACCACGCTAGATGCCGCGCTCGAGCTGGTCGTCCTGCTCCGGCCAAAGAGCCTCGGTCGACTCGGCGTCTTCTTGCTCTTTATCGACCCAGGCCGTATAGCTTCCTCCTTCACCGCATCGTACATGACATATGGTCGTGGGAAGACCCCGACCTTGCCCTTGCTGTTCGTGCCGCTCCAGCACCAGTGCTCCTTGTAGATCCAGCCGACATTCTTAATCGTCTCTCCCTTATCGAATACCAGCCAGCCCTTATCCGCGGCGTCCTTGGGATCGAACTTCCACCGCGCAGTCACACTGGTCCCGACCGGCCCGACGCTTCCCGCCTGTAGGATAGGGGGTATTTCGTTGCGTCTCGGCTTTTCGAACTCGACCGACTTGATCGGGAACACGCCCCACTGTCCGTCGTGCCACCCACTTGCCCACTTGCCTTGCCACTGACCGTGCATCTCGACACCGATGATGCGGGCACCAACAAAGAACTGCAGCATCTCCTTCTCGCCGATACCATCTGGGCGCTGAAGCTTCTTCTCCCCCCACTTCTGAACATGCGTCTTCACCCCCGTTACGACCGGCAGTCTCGCGATGTCGTTGATGACGGAAGCAGGCAGACCACTAGACGTGATCGGCGGCTCGACGAAATGAACATCGAAGTTGTTCAGCCTCAGGTCGTCGGCTGGCAGATCCTTTCCGTAGAGAACTGTGATGCCGGGGACGTCGGGCAAGGGTTGCGGGTGGCGCATGAGGTGGCGGAGTAGCATGTCGGAGGATGTGAAGACAGTAGCATCGCCCTCGCGAACAGTTGATCCTGTCTGGGCGCAGAATACACACCCATAATAGGCCTCTGTCATCTTAGTAGCCGCAAGGTGCGACTTATACAGGAACCGGACACGGAAACGAAGTCCGCCTTGGTTAAAGCTTGCCTTGGCTAGTGAAGAGTCAACCCGAGAACTCCATGAAAGCCAGAAAGGGGACTTACGGTTCCTATCCATGTCCAGGCTCAGCTCATCGTACTGGTGAGCATACCCGCATTCAATGCATCTACCAATGTGAGTCGTGTTGCCCTGCAAGACAGATTAGCATAGGACCCCGAGGGTTTAAGATGTCGAGGGAAGACGCACAGCCACATAACCAGATGTCTTCTTGACACCGTCCCAATGACTCCCCTTCTTGAAAGCTTGGGCGCCGTTGCAGAATCCCTTCATCTGGTAGAGAGAGCTCTTCGGGCCGACACTGCAGTCGGCGTCCCGGGAACTAACAGTGGATAGCGCCCTCTTGCCGTTTGCCAAACTGCCCCCGTCCGAAACCACCGTCGTCCAGTCCTCAGCAACCATCAAGCCCTCTTCGAACTCGGCTCCCGAAGGCAGGCTCACCGACGTCACATTCAGATCTGTCTTGGCGAGGGATGAGCTCCTCTCGGTGCGGTCAGAGACCCCAAGCCCGTCATTCTTCTGCGGCGCTACTCCAGTCGAGGGAGAGGTTGAGCTGATACTGCTGGTCTGGCTGAAACCGTTGTTGCTCGCACTCGTCGCGGGTGTTGTCGCTGGTGTGCTATCATGGGGCGAGTCCAGCATTGCGGTGACGCGTGCTCCCATGGATGCCTCGACAGAGAATCGCTTCAGCTTGGACAAGACCGGACTCATTGGGTGTTCGAAGTTGATCATTTCTGTATGCGGGGAGCTGACGAGCACAGCGTTTTCTGGGATCGCGGCTTCCCTTGATTGGAGTGCCTGTCCTTGCGGCGGTATCGGCCGGACAGGCCGAGGAGGGGCGATCCCTGCAGACTGGTCGTGTACCCACGCAGTCGTTCTTGTCGGGAGAGGAAATGTCGGTATATCAAACACGCTCCGCTCCGTGCTTGCCGGACTAGAGGGCTCGGCGGCTGCCCGTGGTTGGCTCCCGTCGGCGCTGATGGCATTGGAAGTTGTCGACATGCGACTCTCGGGCCGCCGGACCGAGGTAGAACGGCCAAGGTCGGTGTCCACCGTCGGAGGTTGCGGGCGTGACCCGGGGCGGGCCGATCCAGCCGGCGTGAATAAGGGACGCGGCATATCTGGGATGGGCGTCGGGAGGTCTTGGCTGGAATAAGGAGGCAGGGGGTCAACACTCGTCACCGAGGACCCTCTGGAGGCCTTGGTGTCGCTCCTCGCAAGATTGTGATGCATCGGCCTTTGCGCCTCTGTCGCCTTGTTCCAGGTTGCATTCCCCGGTGCCTTCGGCACTCGCAACCGTGCATCAGCTATCAGGACCGAGTCTCTTTTGCCGCTTGATCCTGGCCTAGGCGGGCTAGGGTTGGTCGGTGATCGGATGGGCTGCTTGATAGCGGCTAACGCATGCGGTGGAAGGGGCGGAAGGGGTGGCAGAGGTGGGAAGAGCGGCTGCTTTGCTGGCGGTGAGATGGGCACGCCATCAATCCTTAAGCGTTTGATGATGTCGAGCAGGTCCAGCGCGAGGGACTTCGCCGCTGCCTGCAGCTCGGTGAATCTCTCCTCTTCGAACGTGTCGATCTCGACATAGTCTTCAAAGTCGTAAAGAAGATCTTCCAGCTTTCTCCTCTTGTCTTCAATATCCTCTAGTTCCTCATATTAGTTGGCGGCGACGGGGTGAGAGAATAGAACAGGAAGGAGGGAGGGTTAGACAAGCCATGTCACAGGCCGGGTCGCCATACCGTTCTTGCTCATGGTCGTCTTGAAGGTATCGCCATACTTCTCAACCTGGCTGTCCCACAACGGCTGCAGCCGCTTCAGGGCGCGCTCGCCCTCGCGCACCACGGCCTTTGCGGCCTTTTCCATAGCCTTTGCAGCATCTTCGTTGTCGTCGACGGCCGCCTCTGCGTTTGCGAGGGCCTCCTTGCCTCGCTCAACCACCTCCCGGAAGGGAGCAATCACTAGTTCCTCGATGTCCACCGCCATCCGGCAGGTTTGTTTCACGGCCGGGGCACCCCTTCACGGCACCCCAGATCAGTCCTTTAGGGTATTCCACGTGCGCTGGCAGGCCTCTAATGGGGCCGGTGGTTTTAGCGTGGCTGTGGGGGTTGCTCTGGCGAATCCTCCGTACGTGCGCGGTGGTATTGCCGAGATCCAGGAACGACGCAATGGTCTTTCGCGCAAGAGCTTCCTTCACTGCAGGCCACGGACCGAGGTGATTTCAGGAAGATGCAGGCGGTGCTGGGAGCGAGAAGAGGGGGGAGATGGCCCAAGAGGACGGACGGGAAGGGGCCCCCGCAAAAGGACATCCGTCTCCATTTTCTATAGCGTCAGCTCCGGCAGAAGCAAGTAATGGACTCCATCCCAGCAGGACTCGGCAGGCGCAATGAGTCGAGCCTCCCAACGCACCCACGTCGTTCCTCCGCGGTGGGTGCGCCTTCCCGAGGAATAGCTGAAGCACAAGGGGCAGGCAAGCCGCTAACCTATCAGCGGGGTGGACCCTGGGGCTTGACAGGGGCCCCACTCGCCTGCCCGCCACTTGCCATAACGCCTCGCATGCACCGCACGCTATTGGCCTGCGGGACACGCTCGTCGGTCGACTAAAATGGCTGCCTCGAGCGGGCACGTTTCGAGATCGGCTCTAGACGCATCCAACCAGGCGGGAGAGCTTGGGTCTGCTCCTCCTGCGCGTCAACTCATCGACTGACCAGGTGTCCCCGGGCACGCAGAAGTCCCAAACGGTTGACAGATCGGCGGAATGGGCCCAGCGCAAGCCCGATAAGCTATTTTTTACTATTCCTCCTCTCCATCAGCGATCGGTCTACAATGCAGTGCACTGACTTGCGGAGAGATTGGGGGGAAGGGGCGAAGAGATGGAGGGGCGCACACACGCCGGGCTGAACTTGTGGACTCCTAAGGTTACTATCCTAGGTCGTCCCCTGGCACTCAGCTAGCAATCACGAACAAAGCTACAGGGTAACACTATCCTGGCGCCGATGCATCTCAGCCCATATCGTAAGAGCAAGCTAGGCCGGCATTACGCGAAAGGAACTATGTTCAGGACGGGAAGGCCTGAAACTCCACTCCCCAGAAGGTGCGCAATCCCCGGGAGGTGTGCAAGGTGGTATCCTCCTCCAACTCTCGTGCTCGGCCCGGATAGCGCCACGGGGGGCTGGCAGGTTCTTGGTCCGCGTATCCTATGGTAGGTTCCGCGTTCCATGTGCGTGCCTCGGTGCTACGCTTGGGAAACCTCATCGTCGAAACGTCCAGCATCGACACCACCACGCAGACCACGCAGGATCCGGGGGGGGGGGG
>MU270023.1:178145-209453 GCA_021432635.1 Thozetella sp. PMI_491 | reverse complement strand
ACATGTCGGAGAAAGCACGAAGTCGGTATTCCTACTAGGTCGGGGCGAGTTCCAAAGATATGCCACGCAGCCACTCAGGTTCCGCTCCCAAGGCAGGTTCCCACCATACTGCTACCCTCATTTCTGCAGCCTACGTGCGGTGCAGCAGCATCCGGCAGCCAGGAGGCGAACCCCTTCTGTAGTGGTATGTTCGAGACATGCCCGGTGGCCCGCTGGTCGTTAGATATGCCAAAGCCCATTGCGCGGCCTGGTTTGGGTCACCGGAGCTCGGGGTCGGTGGCGCCCAACCATGCGCCGTTAGGTGAACCGGCCGAACGGTTGGCGCTGCGCCAGCTTCCACGCCCTCTACAACGTGCTTCTTTGGAGGCGCTCTCTGGTGGTGGTGGCACATCGGTGCCCTCTTAGTCCAGGAGGACGGGACGCATAATATGCGTGCCGTGTCCAGTTGGAGAGGTTACAGTTAGAGTGGAGCTCTGGGCGTGTGGAGTGCCCTGTCTTTTCTAGCCTGTCCAGTCAGCGAGGTAAGGTACGGTACCTCTCTAGCCTATCGGCTTTGCTAGCTTGGCACCATCGACGCCACCCTTAAGGCTAGCTTTTGCAGCAGAAACTGGCAATCGAGCACGTGGGGTATTTGGCTGGTCCTCGATGCTTCTCCCCAACAACCCATGCCCAGGGAACAAGGGGTGTGGAGTTAGTACCGGGGGCAACCCCTGAACATCCCGCCGGTGAACCACCCCGTTGCAGAGCACACCACACACACACACACACACACACACCAAAGAAGCACTCTGCTCGGACAAGAACAACGCCGGCCGTACTTCTGGAAGCCCAGTGACGTGAGCACCAAGCCCTGAAGGCGTGAAAATTTCTGCCCAGGCAAGCCAGGCCGGCGAGGCCGCCCTAGATTCGGTCCGGTACAGATTGCACCTAGGCCAATTCCCCGGCCCCGCCCGTTTCCGATAACCTCTTCCGGCCCCCAATCCTCTCCTCCAGCCACAACACTATTCGCGTGCAGCAACCTCCCAACCGCCAATCACTTCGCTGCCAGTGCGCGAGTGCTTTTGGTCGCATGTGACGTCGGCTCCCAGAACACCTGGCACTGTCCACCAGTACCAGTAGCCCTGCTTCACGGTCTATACTACTCTAAATATGGCATATGCATATATATTGCATTCGCTTCCGAGTAGTTGGTTGGAAAGACTGCAGTCCCACTTGTTCGCATTGCCGTACATGTTCCACTTGTTCTGGAGTGTGCCAGCGACATAAGCGCGGAGGCCAGAGGCAAGCCACGTCAAGGACCGCGCCCACAACCACAAAAGGACGGTCCAACGGTATACTGTATTCTGGTCCGTTGCCGAAGTATTCAAACCAGACCCACGGACGGAAATTTGGCTCCAGTAAATCGTGTGCAAGAGTGCAGCGCCTCCAGCCGCTAGTAGCCATGGGTTCCATTTTGGCTCCGATGGCAATGTCAGCCGCAGGCACCAGAGAAAGTAATCGTGGCAAGAACCCGTCAATATGACGAAGGGTCGCGCTGGGGGGCAAGCATTGATGAGAACAACAGCCGTTAGTTTGATGATACTACGCCCCCCGTCACGGAGAAGGCTAGGTTGGGAAACCGGGTTGTTTTTATACTTCATTTCGGGAACATCCGAGGCTCGGTGTACGCAAAGGTCGATGTAATGCAACTATTGCTACAACTATTTAAATTTAAGATATCGCTCCTCTCAATCTAGTCAAAACTTATCAAAGCGGCTGCATGAGCACACCACCTTGGGTCGATGCCATTACCACGTGCCGGGCTCCGTCAAAAAGCTTGAATGCACACCAATTTCTTCCACGTTGAACCCGTAAGGCAAATACATGCCCGCCAAGATATTTGATGGTTTCTACGTCAGTAGTCCTTCAAGCTATTTAGGGGAATAGATTGCCATCGCGGATCAGGGATGTTAAGACCACTGTAATCTCATGCTTCTTTCCGTCTAGAGAAACCTGGGCTTTCTCGGTTGCACGTGGGCCTCTTCCACCGTATCTAACAATTAATTATTATTAGGTATATGTATATATTAGACCTTTGATATTAGAGGGCACGTGAGCTGGAGGAGACATCTTAGCTCCTCCAAAGATGCGACGACCATCCCTGAGACCTAAAGGCTAAACAAGGTCACCTTGCAGCAAGTCAACGTAACTTGTCGCACTTCCCTCATTGACATTTTCCTTAAATCGCTCCTTAGATGTAACTACTTGTCCTTGGGGCGTAGTAGACATGTGTTGATATGCGCCGGCCGTAAAAGGCGCTTCCTATCATATGGGTTACAATCTGTGGCCTGTTTAGAGTTGCGTCTCAGCTTAAGGCCGTGGCAGATGTCACGATTTGGCTAAAATTATAAGGTCACTGCAGATACTATAATAGAAGAAGGATCTCATTACTCGCTATCCATCGCTAAGATGGGACTTTTGCTGGCACCACCATATAAGTAAATAGGCACGATGACAAAGCCAGAGAGCCTGCACACTGCCAACAATCATCACCCAAATTAGCATATGGAAAGGGCTCAGGATTTGTGTAACTATCTTCAACATTTTACAGATTATCCACCTGTGAGCTTTATCCTCGATTTTCTTGAGAACTAAGCATCTTGCGGTAAACCTGTTCTCTACCTAGTTGCCTGTGCAGCGAACCTTAAGTCTAACTCGAGCACCTCCTCTCCTAAAACCACCCACTCAAGGGGAGGATAGACGCGTTGAGCCAGATGGACGTCCTTACACTGCAATATCTAACCCTCTCGGACCTCTATTCTCCCTAAAGCCATCCAACCAATGATAGGGTAGATGCGCCCAGTCACCTAACCAATAGGATGGTATGCACGCCCTCGACCCCCCAGCGTCCCTCAGATACTCACTGCAGTATAAAGGGTAAACCAAACCAGTGGGTCAGGTATCAGGCTAGCCAGGAGGGCGTAATCTGTCGTTGTAGCAATGAAGCAATCATATCACCCGGCATGGAACCGATGCAACAATCGTCAAAACAACAAGCTAATATATATATTTATAGGGTAGTAATCGAGTATTTGAAAGAGATGAGTACTTGCTTGACCAAATACCCTCAAATCTGGCTAGAAAGTCAGCTGTTTACTCACCTTCGGCGACTAGATCTTGTCGGCATGCATGTAAACCATATGCTCTGTAACTATTTATCTAGCTAGCTATGTGAAAAGCAATCTAGCTGAGAGGAACATCAATCGGAGGTGATTTGAACCCACCAGAGTAACATTCGCCGGCACCTTCACGTCTTTCCTCATAGTCTGTGTCACAGCACGAGCCACTACTAATTCCCCAATCCCCCTGACAACCACCTTTGTATCCATATGCTTTGTATATATAAGCAAGCAAGCCTAGTAACGGCCAAACGAAGGACCTCTTCCCTTTCTTTGCGCAACAACAAGAAGTCAAACCATGACAGTCTGTACACAGTTCAACAAACCATAAACACAAGCATCCACAAACAATACACCACGATCTTATTGCAATGGTTGATCTTTGGTCTGAATTGGCACGTCTAGCTCGCGATTATCTCGGCAACCAAATGAATCCACGAACCGACATTCTCTGCTGTTTCTCTCTTCAAGTCGGTAAGGCCCTCGCGTCGCTCCAACTTTAGTGTCACCCGCTGTACCTCAACCCTTCCATTACGTTAGCTTTATTATTCAGGGAGGTCAAGTGGAATTCTAATAATCCTCAAGTATTTTTGTCAATCTGGAGAAATTCGATTTCTTCTATCGATAACCGTGATTTCTCGTAGTGAGCTTCAGTAACAAAGGTAACTCATAACCTTTAGTTAGGAGAAGTTGTAATCCAAGCTCCTTAAAGCTATGATATCATTACAGATATAGGTGACATCGTTCTATATAGGTTTATTTATTTTTTAATGATATCCCTAGGGGTTATTCTGCGCTATCCGGTGGTCCATGACATTTCACGTGAAGACTCAGAGCCTAGATAATGCGATAACTTAGTGGCTGTGCCATTTCATTGAATGAAAAGTACTGTTAACTATCACTCATATCAAATAGCATAAGAAGGTTTCAACATATCAATGAATCCTAGAGGGAGCAATTTGTACCATTCTAAAGCGAAGAAGATGAGGGTACGGAGGTAGCTAGGCCATGACCGAGACCAAGTCCAACGTCAGCCGCAAGTCCCACCTTGTTGAGAGGAAGGTCGCGAACCAGTAGGCTGCCACGGCACCTGAGATCGCCACCAATCAAAAGCCACCTCAAAGCACTGGCTCTTGGTATCATCAAATACGGAATACCACAGAGTTGAATTCATGTAGGAGAACCCGAACAAGTATACTGACTCTCTATCACAGTTAGAATAAAAGACTGATTTTAAGGAGTTTGAGTTACATAATTAGATGTGATATTGCATCATTGTAGGAACGCATTGTAAAATACTCTTCATTTAATTATGAGTGGTAATATGTGCGCATCGTCAATTAACCTTGCTGCGCAGCGTTCCTTGTTCTGTGAGACCTGCATCCCGGTTACCTACCCGCGTATTCGTGAGATGACCATTTAAAGTTTCTAGTCATGCCTCATATGATAGAAATATCTAGTAGGCGTACGTGAATTGCACACCGCCGGACGGCCCTGTCCCTTCTTCGCTAGAATGCCGTTACAGATCCCCACATCAATGTCTCGCAGTTCATTCTCAGGCGGATTTACTAGTCCTATTTCCTCTCCTCGAAGAAGCAGCCACAGGATTGGCTTGACGAATTGCCTCTCTCGGCGCTATGGTGTTACTGAGAGTTGTGACGAGTAATCTTCCAATCTCTGATCGATGGATTTTTCTTCGAACTCTTGAAAATCTACTCTATTTTAGTGACCAAGTCTAGGCATGTTGTAAGCATGCATTTAGACAGGGCCAAGGAAGCATGGTTTGTTGGCAACCGTGCCGGCTAGTTGCACATCATCTTTTCGAGGGAGGGTACGGCATTCGAATCGGGACGACGGCTTGGGCACTCTGTTTACACTCGGACCGCAAACATTGTGGAAAGGGGTTCAGGGGTCAATGTTGACTCGACTCGGGGGGTCTGTGCGCACTTTGGACATTTCTCCGGACATCTGCCAGAAGAGCCCCACATAGACCCATCTCCCAAATTTTGAGCTGCGAAACTCGTCACCCGAGCAGGAAAATAGCCGCGCGAACGGGTGAAGCTCGCGAAGCTGGCCGACGCATGCGATAAACAAGCACGACCTCAGCGCGGATCCCGACTCGTCCTCGATCCAGCGGCCCTGCGCGACCCCGCGATCATTCCCTCCTTATGAACCGACCTCGCTAGATTCCCTCGCAAAGGGACTTGGCATTGTTTTCAAGTCAATCCTTCGCGATTCTTTTTTTTTTCTCCTACCAAGCTTCGTAATACGACCATTCCTTCGGCGCCACGAGCCCGACCCCCTTCGACAATATGGGAAACTGTTCCTCTTGTTTCGGCCAGCGACATCGCGACACGTATGACGAGGTCAGTCGGCCGACCGTTTGCTCTCTCGTATTGCTCTCGAGGGTCGGGGCTTTGGAGTTGCCCGAGTGCCCCGCCGAGCCTAGGCGATCTGGGCGCCGTTGACGAACCTTTACTGACGACGAGTGGGGGGGAACACAGGAAGACGAGGCCCAAAGACTCTTCGACGACCCCAGTGGCATGCACTATGGAAGTTTCGACCAGCAACACCTGAACGGTCAGGAAGATCCACAAGAGGTCCAAAGAGAGATTGAGGCTCTGCAACAGGTGGTTGCACGCACCTCCAAGTACGTACCCCTCCCCGTCCCAGGCCCTCGACCCCGGATCCCAGAACCCCCTCCCCCAGACCCTAGGTCGCAGGTTCCGGATCCGGGGACACCAGCATGGTGTGGCATGGTGTGGCAGGGCAGGGCAGGCCATGGCTGACCGGACTGCACAGTAACTTAGTCGACATCTACGAGATCGATCCACAGGATAAGACCCTGCAGTCCTCTGCCGCCCACCCCTACGCGCATGTTGGCCAGGAGGCACGCATGGCTCGCTACCAGACCTTGCTCACCAAGCTCTCTTCGCGGGATGACTTCAGCTCCGTCGCCCGCGTGGACTGGGGCACTCCCGAGGACGACCCCATAGAGATGCAGAGGAGCTCCCCTGCCGCCGTCAAGTTGGAAGGCAGCGGCGGCGCCCTCGTGGGCAACTTCGCCGACGCCGTGGCAGCCATGCGCTGAGCTCATCTCGGCCCAGCACCGACTCAGTCCTGTCCCTCAGCGGCGACTATCCCCGCAGAGCAAGAAGATCACGGGCACGAACGACGGTAGCTGAGGGGAGAAGAACCGAATAACAGGCAACCGCAGCCACCTTGCTCCGATAAACACATCGGGCCTGTCGACATATCCATGTGTTCCCGTGGCGCGGAGTGGCCTCGATATAGGCACACCAGTGTCGGCTGTCCCTTGACATATCGCTAAGGCTACAGCAAACCACTAACAGGTCTCACGGTGAGCACCACGAGTCAGCTGCCGTGGACTTCTCGATACCCAACATGGGGGGGCCGAAGGACCGTACCCCAACTTTTTTATTTTTTTTATTTTTTATAAATCCGTTTTCTTGGCAGAGGCACGACCACGATAATGACCTGGCGGGTGTGGAGAGGAGGTGGAATGGGGGAGGGGGGCCATGTACAGCATTTGATCAATAAAAAGCTTCCGTTTGTCTTCCCATAGCGCCAGCGAGTCGGCACTGACGTGCTGAACCAATCGCCAACCTGGGACCCCCAATTCTGTGCGCATCGCCTTGCTCACAGCGCCGCCATTGAGCAGCGGACACGTGCGCAAGGTCGGCTGGTGTTGCTTCGTAGTGGAGACTAGTATAAAGGCCGCAGTTCTAGCCTGCCCCTACACAGTCTCGAGGCGTTGCTGTCCGTTTTTTCACTCGTCCTCCTCGACCGGCTTCGGTGGCCCTCGCGTACCTAGATATCGCGGGCATCATCCTATCGCAACCCATTGCAGTGGCCAGAAGCCCTAATGGGGCATTTGGTGGACATGTCATGCAGGAATCCCGGAAACGAAGCCTCCTTATTGGCCCAACCAGGCGTTGTGGGCAGGCGTGCAGGCGGCCATCGAGGACGTGAAAGAGGGGGTTTTTACACGCACGCACAACACATCGCGATAGGAGGGGGGCAGGCCTCGACACGGAGATTTTGCCGGGTTCGAGACAACGAAAGAAACGCTGCACGCCACGGCGGCCGACCGGGAAGGCCTCGAACCGATCGAGTCTGCTCCCTGGCCCTTGGCCGGAGTTTTGCGAGCCTAGGAACCACGATCTCCTACTAGGGGAATATATCCACCGGATCTCGAACTGGTGGAGTCCGGAGACTCGCTTGAGCTTGAGGCACATAATCGATACCCTCGTCCTGCTCCCTGCTGACGGGGATGTCGGACGAAACCCCTGCACCGCACGCCGTGGTCTGCCCTAACTCCCTACCCTGTTCGTTCCAGGCACAAAACATCCGCGTTTCCCTCCGCACGACGGCACAGTTGCCAGGGGGGGGGTTAACTGTTTTAGGTCCATCGCGCCCATCGCGCGCTCGCATGCCCATGTGTTCCTCTTGTCTCCCCACTGTCCGGTGCCTTCTTCCGCTTGCCCCAAGTGCCAACCTGAACACGATCCGCCCGCCAGCCGCTTTAGAAAGCATATGACCCATCGTAGCGTCCGTCTCCTATTTGCTTGGACTTCAAGTGGACCGGGCACTCTCGCCTACAGCCTACCGTAGCTTGCCAACTAAGAGGCCTGCCAAACGGACAGCCCCCTTCCCGACTCCGACTCGCGCCGACGAACCTTGTGGGGGGAGGCAACCAGTTGAAATGTCCCCAATGCCCCCTCCCTCCTTAGCTCCTCTCCTGATGCTCCCCCAACCCATTTTCTGCCCCGGCTCCCGTCGCCCCCCTCTGGCTCCTTCTCCTCGGAAACGACCTCTTGTCCAAGAAAAACTGCCCGCCGCAGCGGTTCCCAGCGAGACGGCAGGATGACGGGAGGGGAAAGGGAGGGGAAGGGGGGGGGAGTGGAGGGGTGCTGGCTTTCCCCAACGGGATGCTGAAGGACACTGTATTTCCATCCTATGAAACGGTGCCTCCCCGAGCGAGGCGAGGCGAGTCGTTACTGATATAGGTTTTCCGCCTTTTCCATTTGTCCCTCCCGAGTTTCCCAGTGCCCGGATGTTTCCCTGCCCAAACACACAAATTCCACCCACGGAGGCCCATTTCTTCCTGCCCAACCCTGGGGCTTGCGCGAGAGGTCCGCACCAAAAAATTACTGGGCCGACGCTCCAGAGAAACGAGACTATCAAAACAGAAATCCGCCCTTGCCCTCAGCCCTTCCTGCCGACCCCAAAGGCCCGCTAGGTCTTGGCATGCCTGGGAGGGTGGTGGTCTTTGCCGCCGAAGCCGGTTCGCGTGGTGTGGTTTCGACACACGCTCGGTATCTGTTCCAGAAGGCGTCAGATCTCGTAATGCTGCGTTGAATGCGCTTCCCCTCCTCGTCCTTCCCTCCTCCGCTCCCCTGGAGTCTCGCCTACCAAGCGGCTTGTTTCTTTTGTTCATCATCCTCCCCTTACCCCCCCTCCCCCCTCCTTCGTCATGCCTTGCCCCTCCCGCCCCTCCTCCTTCCCGCTTCGCGTTCCCTCGAGCGGTGCGACCGGCAACGTACCTATAAAGCTCATGCAATACTCCTTTGCTTCTCCGCGTGTTGGTAGGCCATGTCAGATATCTGGGCGTCGATCTCGGCCACGTCTGCCTGGGTCTTCTCGACCGTAGCTCGCCGGTTGCCTTCGCGCTGCCACCGCTTTATGTCGTCGCGCATCTTGGCTGCCCGGCGCTCCTTCTTTGCGATTTGGTCGCACAGCTTGCACTGCCCCTGCGCGTATATGGTCTCGTAGACGAGCTTCAGCCCGCACGTCTCGCCGGTCCGGTACTCCTTGTTGCACTGTGCCCTGAAGTTCCCCCACTTCCAATACCCGCAATCCCATCGCGTCTGCTCAAAGTAGCACATTGCGGCGGCGCAGACCAGGGGGGTGGGCTGGACCGTGGGTCGGGGCGGAAGGGGGTAGAGTCTGGAGGAGGTCCGAGTAGGGGTTAGCGAGGCAGTGTCTCGGCGTGTGTGGCTTTTGGCAGTTGGCTCGCTGGGGCTCTCGACGACGCTGTAGTGGCACGGCGCCGGTGGCAGTACCAGCACCCGCAACCAGCAACCAGCAACCAGTAGCAGCAGTAGCAGCAGTAGCACCAGGCGCTTGCTTGTAGAGAGAGCTACTACTCACACTGGGAGAGGGGGGCGGAGGCTAATGTGGGTCTCCGTTCCTGTCGTCGGTGGTCTGGCAGAGAGGTAACTGGCTAGGTGACGTTGACGCTTCCTTGTATGTTGGCTGCGCAGGCCAAGTCTCAGAACCTGCTGTGCGCTCTGGTGGGCTGTCTCGACATGGGTCGGTCGCTCGTTGAAGAAAGGGGAAGCTCAGAGGGCAAAAGTAGGCCTGGGAGCAAGCCGTCCTTATATTTTCGTGAACCTCAACTTTTTCGAGGTCATATGCATGCGGACCCCTTCCCCATCGAACAACGCACCAACAGGCCCCCTTTTCCCCCTCCCCCTGCACGCGGGCAAAGCAACGAGCAGCAACGGCAGCGGCAGCGGCAGCAGCAAGCAAGCATCCAGCAGCAGCTGCTGCGGCAGCAGTAGTAGTAACAGCAGCAGCAGCGGCAGCGGCAGCATGAGGCAGCATGAGCCATGTTCCTCCAACGACGCACCCGCGCTGCGCTGCACTGTCCAGCCCAGGCCGTTGCGATCACACGTCGACTCGACTCTGTTGCCCCCCTGTCCGGGGGGTGTGCAGCAGCGGCAGGACCCATAGGCCGGCGGTCCAACAGATTAGGCCCATTTCTTCCCGCGCACTCCCCATGTCCCGGCCGGCCTTCGATGGAGCCACGTCGATCATGGGCTCTAATTACGACCGGCTTTGTTTTACACACACGACCATTATTCCCCCACTAACGGCCAGTGGCCCTGGGCATGGGCAGTGTTTCCTCAGCCCGAGGGACAGCCGCGGTACCAGTTTTGCACCCAAAGTACGCATCCATTGGGGCAAGACGCATCGGCCACGCAGGGCCTGGCGTTTGGTCTCTGCCCGCCCCAAGGCCTCTACCATTGGTCCGATCCTTCCCTTGGCTAGCCGTTGGGGTTGGGGGGGGGGGCGAGCCAGTCGTGAGTGAGGGGTGCGAAAAGCGAGTAGGCCAATACGTATCTGCTCCGTACACACCAAAACGAGCTCTGTTTCCTGCCCCCCCTTTCCCACCTCAGATTCGTCCCTTGTTTTTTTTGGTGGTATTTTTCTATTTTGTTTTATTTCCCTTCCCGAATACTCCCTTCATGCATACCAAGCGGGTTCCTGTACGATCGTACGGCCGTTGGCGGCCACGTTATGCTACTAGAGTCGGGACGGGACGACTGCCCATCAACACTGATCCCTGATCCCCGAACCACGCCACCGGCCGTCGACCACCTCCCCGTCGACCACCGCTAGCAGCACCCCGTAGAAGGATCAAGAGGATCTTCCCGTTTAGGCCCGTTGCCGTCACGGCCTGCGTCAGGTTCGGGCCCACATGGTACAAGCGCGTCCGCCTGGGGGTGGGAGGAGGGGTGGGCCGCCCCGACCGCGGCCTTGACCAGGCCAGCACCAGGGCCGTGGCCAAGACCGCTGCACTCAGGGCAAGGGCTACCGTCATTGCAATGGGGCCGGGAAACGGTACTTGCGATAGGGAAGCGATACACAGTCGCTGCAGGGGGCACGCCGCACGGTCTGACTTCACAGAGCCTGTTCCCCCAACCCCAAACTCGGCCCTAGAGATCGCCGCAAAGATTGGGGCCAGTCCGGTTCCGTGATGGCCTTCCGTCTCAGCCTGCGTCTATGCAAGAACACGCATGGCTGCGCACGCCTGGACAAGAGCTGCAAGCCCTTGCATAGCTCGAGAACTGTGCAACGTCCGGGTGGTTCGATGGATGTTGCCACTTTCTGTCTGCCATGCTCGCCTAGACTGGGCATCTACGGATCCCTAGCCGGCTTGTAGTGTGCTCAAGCGCCTTCCCGGACCCGCTGCTATAGCGGCGGCTCCCAGGCTGTCTTAGTCCTGCCGGGTCTCGCAAACAGGAGCTCGTCTCTCGTGGGGTGGCCGGGCAGCCAGCGCAACCTGCAGCAAGCTGCGCGACCCTCACTCACCGCACGGGTCTTGTTTGGCCTTAGTTGGGATGAGGAGCACGCCACGCGAGAATCTCGACGGCTTATGCGTGGCTCACGACCAGGTTAGCACAACACCTAACAGGCCCGGGTATCGCAGCCGGAGAGCCGGTAACAGTAGCATGGGCTGGGTAGGGTGCGATCCACAGTCACTATGGGTGTGATAAAGAAACGCGAGGCATCCAGACAGCGAGAGCCAAGCCAGCGGCGGGTACAATTAGCTTCTGACTGACTACCTTATTCCCACGTCCACGCAACCCTCGCGCCGTTTAATGTCACCCCCCTTGTGTCTCCCTCCCCCCCCCTCCCTTCCCCCTTGTGGCAGGGTGGTGCCCCTGTCTCGCACGCCAAGCCCTTGTGTCTCTGTCCCGAAGAAAGGGGGAGGGGGGGCACAGAGCGGGAGGGGTGCCATATTCGCCGGTCGCTGCCACGATCTAGTCACTTTTTTCTTTTCGCCCGGGACCGGCACGAGGCGTAGGGGACGAGAAGAGGGCACGCATGCATCGAACAACTCTCACATGAATAACGTGCGACGGTGTCGTGCTCGAGTTGGGCGCTGGGCACGACGAGATGATGAGAAGGACCCCCTCGGCTAGCGCTCCGTTGTATCAGCAAGGAGATCTTCGGCACACCCACAGGGCGTGCGGGCGAGGAATGGATGGCGACGTGGCACCTCTCAAGCAGCCCAGAGCTTCTTGGTCATGACCCACTTGCTCTGCATTGTCTCCCGAGCGCCGCCGCCTGTCTACCACGCCGGGGGGGGCAAGCCGGCAGAGAGTCCAAGATGGGATCGGTGAACCTCGACTGCGTCTGGGGTGGCAGTTGTGCTATATGTCCCGCCTGTTTAAGTGACATGACGGCCGGGAGGCGGACAGGAACACCGTGGGCGCGGGCGGCGCCGGCGCGCGAGTGTCTGCTACATGACGCCTCTGACCGAGAGGCAAGAAGAGGCTGCACATCCGCAGCACAGACCAGCGGGACGTCCGTTCTGGACGAAAAAGCACGCCGCCAGGATATGCCGTCCGCCCTGCCTCGCTTCCCTCCCTCCTGCAGGCGCATCAGTTGGGAAGGAGGACGGACCAGTCCTGGGATGAGGTGGCCTTGAGCCGGGGCAAATAGGAACGAAGCACCAATCTGTGGCGCATTTCGGACCGTCAATGAGGAGGACCAGAAGGAGGAAAGGAAGGATGGATAAAAAACAAGCGGGTAGAGGATGACAGGGAGACGAACATGGGAAAGGAGGCCTGAGGAGGGTATACGGGGAGGCACAAGAGGGAACGACAAGGTACCGGTTCAGGCTGTTGTGGCCACTCATCCGTCGACGGCAGGACAGGCAATGCGAGTCCAGAATCTTTCTGTCAAGCGACCCATCCAACGGCCGCCGTGTGTCATGGGTTAGCGTTGCAAGACGCTCTACCGTGGGACTGATGAGCTCATTGACTCTGAGGACCGTGGCCATGGCGCATGAGGGGGGTGGAGGGTAATACGGCGTCGGCGGCGATTGAAAGTTGCTGTGCCTAGAGAGATGAGACTGACTCATCCGTGGCGCAGAACTGTCGAGCAGCTGCCTTCGCACCATCCCACGCGTCGTCCAGGGCTGCCTGACCACAGGATGTGGGAGTTAGTCAAAGGTTGAGCCAGCTCAGGAGGCTGGTACCACCCAACCGCCAAGAGGGGGGTGCACAGTGTAGAGCGGCGGGGCATGACAGGAGAAGAAGAAATGAAAAAAAAAAGGACACATCGGCGCCGACCGCCGCGTCCCATCCCCATATCGATGGACAAGAAGGAAAATAGCTTCGGCCGTGGTCGACGGAGCAAGTACCCCCTTACCCCTGTCATGTAGCGAAGGGGGATGTCAGGCAATCTAGTCCGGAAGAGTGGTTGATGCGTTGTCTCTATTCTGCTTTGCTCTTTTAGGAAACCATTGCATGGCTTACACACACCGCACCCCTCTCATGGCCGGCCAAACTCCCATGTTTTCAATGTTTTAAATTTTTTTGATAGGCTTTTCCCCTTCCTTCCTCCTTTTCTCCGTGGGTTGGCGGCTTCCCGCCGGGGCTTGTTCCTGCCTGGTATCACCCGAGCGCCGAGGGGGGTTGTTTACTCCACGGGGCCGCCCCATCTGCGGCCGGCCAGGCGGGACACTACGTAGTAAACATGGCCAGTGGAGGAGGCCAACCGCTTTCGGACGCCACGAGTCGGTCTGGTGCGCCGACCGACCGTGTTCTGCCGCCGCCGTCGCGACCCAAAAGCCGGCCTGGCCGATCCAAACGGGCCGTCCCTTTTGCGGGCCCACAGCGAAGGATTCGTAACCGATGAAAAGGGGTAAGCGACCACAAACAAAACACAGATGGCCTAGCCACCCGGCTGCGCCTGATAAAAAAAAAATTCCGCCTTTACACACACAGCCTGGAGAAAAGGGGGGGGGTGACTGGGGGTAGGGAAACAAGGGTGGGAGGAGGCGGGCAGGTGGGGAGCAGAGTTTCCCGCCTTTTTCGCTCGCAAAACGCTTCCCCGTCCTTGTGTTCCCGCTGGCCGGCCGCGTGTCGCGCAAAGCACCCGCAATCGTGCCTTCTGACATTCTTCTTTTGCCATGATTTGCCATGGCCCAAGGCGTGGTGTGGCGACGGACCAGCCAATCCAACCGGGCTCGTGGTGGGTTCCCACGGGAAGATAGACTTTTAGAACCGGTCTGGCCTTCTCTGTAGGTGGCGGCGGCGCGCATGCGGATTGGTCAATTGCAATACCCAGGAGCTGCCCAGCTGCCGGGCCTCGCGGTAGGAAGAAAAAAAAAGGGGGGGGGAGAGGAAAGCTTCAGCTTCGGCAATTCGTCTCAAGTCACCTGAAGCTCACGATATGCTGCCACACTATTGATTCGAGATTGCTGAGCGCTGCGCCGGATTGAGGTGCTGCTGCAACCCTCCCACTCGGAGCTGTCGCGGTCGCAGCCAGCCAGCAACGGCGAATGGGGCCCCCGGGATGCTGGTCTAAGCGATCGAGTGAGGGAGCGGCGCGCAGGGATAGTACACGGGTCGCCGGTTGGGAAAGCGGGTGACGGGCCTGGGTGGTTGCGGGTGTCTCAATAGCAGCCTCATCAGAGCCCACCTCGGGCACCGATTGGCCGGCCGCGGCCAGAAAAAGAAAGGGGGGCCGTGATGGAGGGTCGCGGAAGGGGGGCCTGACAAGCCGGGCCCTGGCTGTGCCACCACCTCGATGGACACCGGATCGGCCCAGGAGGGAGTCGACGAGCCGGGAATCAGTCGCCACGAAGCGCTCAGTAAACCAGGATTGTAACCAGAAACGGCTTCGAACTTGCCCCAGAGAGGACAAAAGAAGCAGAATACACCCCCGCGTTACGCTCCTCGAGGGATGCGGGCGTCGCGGGCGTCGCGGGTGTCGACGTCTGCTGCAGATTACACCAGCGAGCCACGAAGCCACGAGCTAGAAGCCAGGAGGCTGCTCTCTGTGGCGATTACAAAGCTACCCCAAGATCTTTGTACCTCTACCTTTTCTCCATGCCGTAAACATTGTTCCTTTAGAAACGGCCAGGGACGTCAGTAGACGCCCGTTGACAGGACGGCTAGGAGCGGCTTGCATGACGGGCCTGCCGTCCTTCTCTCTGGGTCGGTCTTCTCGGGTGTTGCGTTCCCTGCCGTTCCTCGCGGTCTGTTCTTGTTCCAGTATTGCTCTGCGCCGGATTTGCCAGCACCGCTGTATAGGTGCATACCTTACCCTTATGCGCATCCGTAGCCCGCGTGTAGCTCTCACACGGGGGCGCCCGCATTGGGTGTTTTGCAGCACTGCATTGAGAGGACGGGCCAGGAGGTCCGCGTATCACCAAGAGCTGGCCCTATTTCTCACCCCGTGCGTCGAACCACACAAACCGCCATGTGCTCGGCAGATGGATTCCGACATGGGTACACAGCGGGCCACGGGACGGGGGCTGTGGCACCCCCCCGAACTGTTTTGCGCCTTTTACGATAGGTCCTCGCGGCTATACTCCGCCGTGCTACGACATAGCTCGACAGCTCACGGGCGCAGTGCCAAGCCATTTCCCGGTCCTGTCTCTCTAGCATTGGGCCACGGCCAGCTCTGGCGCTTGTACGGAGACGGGAGGGAGAGAGGCAGAGAGAAGGACAGGGTACACAGTAAGTCTCTCGGGGCCCTCGGACCCCCCTTTTCTTCTCGTTGGGCTTAATACGCAAACCCAGGTGCCCTTCCCGCCCAGAAGAAGGCATTAGAGGTAGAACGAGGTTGGGGACAATCAGTGATGGTAGGCCGAGGTGGCCGCAGATGTAGAGGCCCACCTCCACTTACACGTCACGCCCACCCATGGCCGCCACAGAGCGGCGCGCACCCAAGCCAGACGAGCTGCGTTGTCCAAGAATAGCAATGGGTTACAGCCAGAACCAAAGACCCAGACCAAGGGCCGCTATCATGACCATGGCCACGCCCGTGACCACAACCACAACCACAACCACAACCCCAGCCACGGCCACGGCCCAGGATACACACACTCTTGGCTGAGCAACGGCGCTCGAACCCTCTCCAGTCAGGCACCAATTCTCCGCGATGCGTTGTCCGACAGGCCACCCGCATGTGATATATCACGCTTTCCTCGGTCGGGGCTGGATCGCCGGAGGCAAGGCGAGCGAATGTGTAAGGAAAAATCACACGCATACGGAGTGCATACGATCCGGGATTCCACGTCGCATCCACCCGTGAGAACCCTGGCTCCCTTGCTGGACATATGTAGGTCGGGCGCGAACTCTAGCACGCCCCCCCCCCCCCCCCCCCCCCCCCCCCCCCCTCCCCTACCCCCTCCCCATAACCCACCCCCAGCTTCCTGGGCGCCGCCGCCGCCCCGAAGGCTTGCCTACCTAGGTAAAGGCGGGCCTGCCGAGGCCCTGGGCGCAGCCGCCCACCCCGGGGGGCCAGCCATTGGACTCCAACGCAGCTCTGTTGTGCAGTAGCCCAGGCTCTATCCGTCCCCCTTTCGTGCTTTGCCGTATTCCGGATAATGCATCTGATAATGGTCGCATGGGTAGGGGGATGGTTCCTTCGGTCGCGCCACCAGACCGTCGACTGTTCCCATCCCGTAAAGCGGCCGTCATGTAAGGTGAGGTGGTACCTAAGCTGTCTACTCTGGAGCCACGGACACCAGCCCGACCAAGGAAGGAGGGGGGCAATTTGGGGAGGGGGGGAAAGGGATTTGTTCCACGGCGGGGCTGCTCTTTCTGGTTCGTGGGAAATGGGCGACTTGCCGTCCCATATTACTTCCAGCCGGTTTCTCGAAGCCTTCGAACCTTCTCCTCCCCCCTCCCCCCTCCCCCCACCGCCCGCTCCCCCTTCGCCTCGTTTGGGAGATCCGCTCCATGTTGCGGTGCTATCCATGCTATTCACCGGCTTCCCACGGCAGGAGCTACGGTGTTTGGTTTTGCCAGAGCCCATCAAGCGGCCCCCTCCATGCGCCACCGTTCAGTGACATGTTCTGTAATGAAAACCTAACGTAGGGCCAAGGATGTCAAATCCCGTCCCCCTCCAAGAAACAATTTGTCCCATTGCCAGTGCCTGTTCACTGTGCTATCCTAATCTTTTTTTTTTTTTTTTTACCCCGCCACCCCGCGTTTCTTATCGGAAGCCCCCCTCCCCCGCGGCGGCGGCGGGAAAGTACCTTACCCCCCTCGAGCCCCTCCGTAGATACAATCTATACAATCAGAGTGGGCCCGGCGATTTGCGCCTACCTTACGTGTTTGCGGTTACCTCCAACGCGCGGTCCCGAGCCTACCTATCTACTTTCTCCGTAGGTAGGCGTAGTGCCTATTTGTCCCACGTCCACGTAAGTAATGGCCCTGCTCTGAAGGTTGGCTATGGGCAGGCAGCGGGGGAGCGAGGCGGAAGACCGTGCAGGCTGCCTTGCATCCTACCTAGCGCGGCGACATGCACATCAGGTTAGGGAGCTTCCGTTCGCAGGGATCTGTCTGCATTCTCTGCTTCCTCGGTCCTGCACTCCGCCCTCTCGTGGGTTTGGGGGGGTGTTTGCGCAGGCGCGTGGCCGGACGGAGAAACCAAGAAGCAGCTGACGAGCCAGGGAGGGGGCCTGAGGGAGGTCAGGTTGTAGACTAACTCGACTAACAAGCAAAAAGTAAAATAGGGGGCACATTTGGAGAAGGATGGCGCCGTGGCTGCACCGGCAACCGCTGAGGGGCGGGGGCAGTTGGAGTCGTCCAGGCCGCCTATTGGGCTCTGCTGTTTCCGTGCCTGACGCGTGTGATTCGACCAGGGGTGGGCTGTTATTGTTAGTGGGGGGGGAGATCGTGAATACCTTTAGCCAAAGACCCTTATCGCTAGACCGAGGTTGGACTTTCCCCAGTTTTGGATGCAGAGACGCCTTCCGCCGGCATAGCAGCACATCAAAGGGAACTCATGGATAGGTTGACCTGTCCAATCCACCGGCGGCGAGATTCCACTGCGGCAGCGACCATGGCCTCGCCTCCCCCACGGTCTTGCGACCGCTGCCATTCCATCAAGGAGCTCTGCCGATGGATCCCCGGTTCCGCCGAGTGCCAGCGCTGTGCCCGCCTAGGCCACAGTTGCGCCACTGTCCGCCAAGTCAAGAGAGCCGGTAGAAGGCCACAGTCCACTCCCCAGATGCCCCAGCTTCATCCCAGCCTTCATGTCCTCGAGGGAAGCGATGTCCTGGCCGGTGTCCCCAAGAGCGAGTGCCAGCTGGTCTCCAGGATGTTATCTGTTGACGAGAATCTGGAGCAGTTCTTAATGGGCCCAAGCTTTTGCAACAGCCACCGCCAGCTTCTCATTTCCAGCTTTGTCTCCCATGGCAGTATTCTCAAGGACGCGGTATTGGCATGCTCCACTGCTTGGCTGGGGGCCTCCGAGGAGCTTGACTGTTCTTACCGGAAAGCCTCGTCGGCGCTCACGACTTTGTATTCTTTTGAAGTCAAAGACGAGGATGACATGGCAATCTGCCTCGCTCTGGGAGCCTCGCTCCATACCTTTGCCTTGAAACTCCGAGTTAATGACATATCGGCCATATGCTCCCAGACCTTGGGGCGCATCAAGGTAGTCTACGAAGCGAACCCTCAAATCGAACCCGACAGATGCTTCATGCTTACCTGCATGGTCAATGCGGACATCTTTGAGTGTTTGCTGTTAGGTCAAGCACCATCACTGAGATACCAACCGCCGACCGACCCGAACTATGTAGATCGATTCGCCGGTCTCTGCACCACGCTCCTCCCACTTCTCCAAGACATTTGCGAGCTCAATAATGCCCTAACTCATGCGGACGAAACCGATAAGAACGATATCATGAACTCCCTAGACGCCCTGGAGGTTTCCGTGAGAAACTGGCGCCCTTCAGTGCCGTCCAGGTTCATTTCACGGTTTACTGCTTCAGAGACAGCTCATATTATTTGCCAGGCTGAAGTCATGCGCATGGCTGCCTTGCTCATCATCCATCGCCTAGTACATCCATTTGGCTCCAACGACGAGCCCGCGGCTGTTCTTGCGAGTGCAATAATGAATCAATTGGTCACAACACATCTGGTCACCGAAAAGCCCGTCAGGTGCGCTGAACTGGCCATTGTGGTGGCATACTTGGAGTTTCAAGGCGGCGAGAGGCTACGATGGCTCCAGAAGCTTCAGTCTCTCGTCGGATTCTCTGCTGAATACAAACAGCGGGTGCAAAATATTATCCTGTCAGCCTGGATGGCAAAAGACGGAGGAATGGTCTCCTCGTGGTATAACTTGGCGGGCGTGGTGTCTCCTGTTCCGGTGCAATTATAATCCTGCTGCTCCTGATGAGCATTGTGTCTTTGGGAGTCTATATGCTCTACGAACGATCTATGAATTGGTAGCCATATCAGTGGTGATTTAAAGTCAATTTTGTACAGCAATATAATTTACCGGTACCTATCGCGGCAGCGACTCAACAAGGATACCTAGAGTGTGCAGCTGCGACCAGAGGAATCTTGATCCTTTTATTAATCCTCTCTTGAGCGAAAAAGAAAAAAAAAAATCTTTTGTTTCCATCCGTACCAAGGGCTGGTTCTCATAGTGGTATCCTCCGAGCCGAGAAGCAGGCGTTTCGTTACCTGTTGCTTTCGCCAATGCCCAATGCATGGCCAAGGCGTAACTAAGTATCGTCTCCTTCTATCCCCACCCTCCCCCCTCCCATCCCAAATCGGATTCTCAGTGGCAGATTACATACCGTTCTCAGGGGTTGGCGGATCAGAGGAGCTATCTGGTCAATTAAATTGCTAGCATTCACTATATGCCGGCTGTTCTCCAAGTGGTGCAGAACAGGAGGACTGAAAGTGTCGAGTAATGTGAATAATCAGGAGAGGCTCGGGTTTTATCACTGATAAATACTCGGAGGCAGTCCCAGGCCGTAACAGTGCTATTTTAATAGGAGACGTTTTTAGTAAAGAAAAAATGCCGAAGATGCGTGATGCACTGCGACAAGTCTAACACACAGAATTTCACGCTGAGGCCATAGTCACAGTCAGTCCCCCTGGTCTTCGTGGAGCGGCGAGTACTTGCGAAGAAAGCGGACAAGTACATTACCGCGCTGTCCAAGACGTATTGTACCATGTCAAGTAAATGTCTAGTGACGATCGACTGCCACTTGGAAGGAAGGCAACTAGCTTATTCAAGCAGCTGTTAGCTCTAGGCATCCTTTGTCTACACTGCTTACGATACCTCTAGTCGGGAGGCACGGGAATAATAAATAAGTTCTCGCCCCCAGACGGAGATTTGGTCCCCAAATCTGGATTACCTAGATAATCCCCGACGGAAACGGAGATCTAGGGTGGCAGTCTGTGCGGCTCAATCGGTTAGTATCTGGGCTAAGGCTGAGGCGTCGCCCCGGCGCCCCCAAGTCTCAGCGCTAAGAGAGCCACTCCCTTGGGACGGAGTGCCGTTCCGGACTGTTGGGGTGTGCCACCCATCGGCTACCGAGGCTTCCCCACAGCATAGGTACAAGCGAAAATATCATATTAGTGATCAGGGGCTTACCCACAAGCACGTAAGAGTCCACCACCCATTCGCTCCCCTACAATTCCGTAATGGCGACAGAAATAGCCTATAATGTTCTCGAATAATTTCGGCACGGATCTGTTCGGACTCCAGAGCTCTGCAGGTGACGAGGCGCCCTGGAAACTAGCCTGAGATGTGTGAGTCTTTGCCAACGGTGTCTTGGCTATGATCACTAATCCAAAACGCGCTGCATTTCTAAATCGCACAACACGCGAACTGATAAGAAGAACTGTTACTGAAATATATTCTATTAATTTGATGACGTTTGAACCCATTGGCTCTTTCAAATCGGCTCTGCAACTCTCCTGACAAGTAGAAATCCCCTCAGCCGCCATGGACTCGCTGCGGAAGCTCGCCGAAAAGACACGGCCAGACAAGTCCACATCGTCCGACTCGGATACTGGTAGTGTATTGACGTGGGATGACCCTCGAGAGACGAGAAATCCGCAGCACTGGGGTATTTGGACCAAAGTATTTCATACAACTGTCCCATGTTTCCTGGCATTCGTAATGTAGGAGCACGACCTATATAGATCCCGTGGCAGAGAACTGACTTTGGTTTAGAACATTCGCTACCTCCGTTACCGTCCCCGCTACGCAGCTCATCGCCGCCGAGTTCAACATCTCTCGTACCGAATCCCTACTACCTCTCACTCTTTATACCTTAGGCGTAGCCTTCGGGCCCGTCTTCATCGCTCCTCTCTCCGAAGAATTCGGCCGAAAGTACATCTATCTTGGCACAATATCCTGTCTCCTCGCCTTCACTGGAGGTGCGGCGGGGGCGCAGAACTTTGCGACCCTCCTTGTGTGTCGTTTTCTTGCTGGCTTCCTTGGTAGCTCCGGCATCGCAGTTGGTGCCGGCACTATCGCCGATATTTGGGCCCTTGAGAAAGCCGGCGCTCAAGCATCCTTGCTGTTTATCTTGGGTCCCTTCCTAGGGCCAACACTCGGACCGTTAGCCGGGGCATACCTTCTCGAGAGCCATGATAATGATTGGAGATGGACGCAGTACATCGTACTTATGGTTGGCGCCCCTATCTGGCTGGGAAGCCTTCTGATGAAGGAAACATCGAAGGATCGAATCCTGAGGAAAGAACTGCATTCTGAGACCCCAGCCGCGAAGAGGAGGGTGCACCACAAGATATTGGAGGCGATGGTGCGACCCTGCAAAATGCTCGTCCAAGAAGTCATCGTCTCGTCTCTCGCTCTTTATACGGCCTTCTCGTACGCCATGATCTTCAGCTACTTCGCTAGTTCGTCTTATGTTTTGCAACTTTACTACGGATTCGACTTGCGCCAGATTGGTCTCTCCTTCATCAGCGTCATTATTGGTTACCTTATCGCCACCGTTATCTTCGCGGTGTTCGACAAGACATTGTTCGCTCGGGCTGCCAAGAAGTCTCCAACGGGAAAGGCCGAACCAGAAAACAGACTCTATGCAGCTCTGGTAGGCAGCGTCTTTCTCCCTGCCGCGTTGTTTTGGTACGCATGGGAGGCGAACCCAGGCGGAAACTGGGCAGCAGAAGTCGCGTCTGGTATCTTCTTGGGACTGGGCGCCTTCACCCTCTTTGTACGTACCACTATCTGCTCCGCTATCTGTTCCACTTCAAACTACTTGCTAATGACGTATAAACAGCTCTCCGCAATCACCTACATGGTAGACTTCTATCGCGCCAAAGCGGCAGCATCTGGTATGTTTAAGCGAGAGTTTCCGCCTTGATAGCCACTCTGCTGACACTCAAACCTTAGCGATCGCTGCTAATGGTATTTTACGATACACGCTAGGAGCAGTGTTTCCGCTGTTTACGGTACAGATGTATCAAAACCTTGGCGTGCACAACGCAAGCACCATATTTGCATGTCTTTCTGTGCTTCTCCTCCCGATCCCCTGGCTCTTGTTCAGATACGGCAAATGGTTGAGGTCTAAGAGTCACTTCATCCCTCAAGAAGCCGCCCCTGCTCCAGCACCAGTGGCAGAACCATGATGAGTCACGTTTGAACTAGTGAATCTGATTCACCACTTTGGCTGTAATCGAGGGAAATGGCATAAGATTAGTCGGAATCTTTTATAGAGTATAGAGGATGTTGCAATCAGGAAACATCACACTTAAAAAAAGTTCGATCGCAATACTACCTTATATCTGTAGTAAATGTTATCTTCAGTAATAGACATGCTAATATACGAGTAACCAAATCAGTACAACTATCAGACATGAACCCTCCCTACAATGTTTGCAACTCCAGTGGTTACAAGAAATACTGAAAGAGTGAAAAATGGATAAAGAATCCCCACACGGCAATAAGTATACCCGCATACTAGCGAGTATTTTCTGGGACAGGAGCGGGGTGTCAATTTAGCCTCGGCAAGCATTATAGAGGCTCTTTGCCGATGCGACCGCACATAAGCCCTCTCCATTTCCTACAGAGCACACGATATACTTTTCGTTAGGAAGTGATGAGGCGGTTAACCGTCACATTTCTCGAGATACTATAATGAGTGGGCA
Source organism: Thozetella sp. PMI_491 (assembly GCA_021432635.1). Taxonomy (NCBI): domain Eukaryota; kingdom Fungi; phylum Ascomycota; class Sordariomycetes; order Chaetosphaeriales; family Chaetosphaeriaceae; genus Thozetella; species Thozetella sp. PMI_491. Next base: position 186,595 of record MU270023.1, on the reverse strand, counting down.
CGAAATGACCTCTCCTCCAGGCCTTCCCCTGCCGGTAGGTGTAACTGAAGACTATATCGACTGCAGTTCCTCATGCGGCCTCACCTTCCACGTCCTAAAGGCGGGAGAGGCTGGTAAACCGCTCGTTCTCTTTGTTCACGGCTACTCTGAACTTGCATTTTCTTGGAGGAAAATCTTACCAGCCGTTGCCCCGGAAGGCTACTACTGTATCGCCATGGACCAGCGGGGATACGGTCGGACAACCGGCTGGGACCGAAGTTCGTTCCACGAAGTCGACCTCAACGATTACGTATTCACTAATCTAGTTCGGGATTTGGTCTGCCTGGTATATAAGTTGGGGTACACAGAGGTCCACAGCATTATCGGTCATGACTTTGGCGCCGTTAGTTCTGCGATGGCTGCCCTGATGAGACCGGACATCTTCAAGTCCACCATTCAGATGAGCCATCCTCACCACGCTCCGCCTTCGCCCGCGCTTGGAGATAAAGAGAAAAACAAAACGGATATCCAGGCGGAGTTGGCGAAACTGAATCCACCGCGAAAGCACTACAAGTGGTACAACTCCACACCCGAGGCAGCTGGAGATTGGGACAACCCTCCACAGGGCCTCGAGGCATTTCTAAGGGGATACTTTCATCTCAAGTCCGCAGATTGGGCCAAAAACGCCCCGCACCCTCTTCAAGCTTGGAGCGCCCAGGAGTTCGAAGGACTTCCCGAATACTACATCATGCGGAAATACCTGTCAATGCCGGACACCGTCGCGGAGAATATGGACGGTGAGGATTACACTCGGACGGAGAGATGGCTGTCGAAGCAAGACCTCCAAGTGTATGTCCAAGAGTGGCAGCGGAACGGTTTCCAAGGCGCCTTGAACTGGTACCGAGCGCAGACCGCTTCCACTGTTCAAGCGGCAAGGGACATGTTTCTATTCGCGGGGCGAAAGATTGAAGTCCCCTGCGCCTTCATCAGCGGAAAGCAAGACTGGGGCAATTATCAGCAGTATGGGGCATTTGAGAGCTACAACGACCCGAAATGTGTCAAGGAGGGCTGTTTCAAGGGCCACGTCTTGATTGAAGGCGCAGGCCACTGGGTTCAACAAGAACAGCATGAGGAGGTGATTACACATGTCAAGAAATTTCTGTCTATTATATGAGATTCTGAAGATCTGGTTACGGAGCTCTATTACAAACATGCCAACAAGCTAGGCGCTTGCATATAGCTTCAACTGTTGGTTAGTATTACGAGATCTCGGTACTGTAAAACAAACAAACGTAAAACAACTGGGTAAAAGATCCTCTGTATTGGTATATGTCTAGATGTGTTCTCTGTAAGCTAAGTTAACTGCTCGAACAAGCCCCTAAATAGCCCTCAGCCAATCATGTGACTCTCCGCACTAGATTGGCTGTGGTCCAATCAGAGCTCGTCAGAGCTCTGGATCCTCCATACTAGATCGAGCAACGCTACGAACCCATGATCTAACACAGGCTCTCTTTTCTTTTCATAGCGCTCGACTAGATCACTTAAAACGGCTTATTAAAAGCGTTTTATTCTAAAAATAGCATACTAAGCTCTTACATGATCACTGCTTTATTATACAGCTCTTTATATACTCCTTTAAGCTCTTAATAGTAAAACAGCTGCTTTATAGGAAAAATAAGAAACAATAAGAATAATAGGAACAATAAGTAATAAACAATAACTATAAGGACAATAGGAAAACACTCTTAAATCAGCCATAGCTACTTCTACAATCATATAAGGGACTATTTTACCAGCTTGCCGCATTATTTTTACCCCTTTCCTTTTTAGCCTTAATAATAACTACAACAGCAACAACAACAGTAATAACAACAATAAAATCACTCGATTAATTACTAGCATTTTCAGGACTAATAGAGCACTACTAGATAACAAACCAACATTTACCATACCTCCCAAGCGTGGTAAGTGCTTATAAGCTTTTGGTTATATGGTTATAAGTGCTAACAAGCAGTATAATAGTCAAGAAGAAGAAGGCTATTGCCAAGGGTAGTTGGCGCTCTGCTTATAGTGCTAGGCACACTCCATATAATTAGAGTATAGCTGGCCTAGCTTATAAGAGCTAGTGCCTGCCCTGCTTAAAGAGCGCCCTTACGGGTAAGGATAATAGGTATAGCTGCCACAAGGATCCTAGCTATAGTGGCAACTATTACTTTTACTATGCCTCTAGGCACTTTTGTGTTACTATGTATAATCCTTTAAGCTTTTAAACTATAATTAGATGTGTTGACTATATGTATAGTCTAGTAATTACCTAGGCTGCTGCTAAGTAGTTCTTATATATGTTTATAGTTGATACCAACCCTTTAGTAAGTAATATATATATTTATATACTCTAGTGCTTTATTAATTAGCTAATTAGTACTTAGGAGAGTAACTACTAGCGCCTTATAGTTAAGGGGTTATTGTATTTAGCTGAGAAGGGGGAGGAGGAGATAGCTGTAGAGGCTATAATAGAGGAAGAGAGGGCTGTTACTAGCTAAAAGGCCTTTACCTAGCTTAGTATATTGTTATTCCTATCCCTATAAGATTATTATTGTTTTATTTTTAGTATTTAGGGTAGTGTTTTACTCTTTTCTAGTCACCAGGGGATATATCTCTTTAAATTAATCTTATATACTCTATATACTTTCCCTTACTCTCCTAACTACTTTCCTATGCTTCCCTTATACTCTCCCTTATACTCCCTTCCCTAACTCTTCTTCTTTCTTAAGAGTATTAGACCCAGCCTTTAACATGAAATAAAGCTTTATTTATTGATATAAGTGCTTCTAATACACTGTTAGGTGCTTCTTTTATTATTATATCAGCTGGATTATTGTTTCTATTTATCTATCTGATTTTAGTGATCTTATAAGCTTTATAAGACTATCTTAGAGCTATAAAATTAATTATAAGGTGTTTTTCTATTATGCTTCTTAATTATACTAAGTATTAATATAGTAAGTGTAAATCTATATAGACTATTAGCTTTAAAGCTTTTATCTATAGGTAATTATAGATTGTTTTAAGTATATGGTTAAGTATATAGCTAATATTAAAGCTAGAGCTTATATTATAAATCTTACTGGTAAGAATATTATGTGTTATACACTTATACTTAGTTAAAGACTAGTATATTATATTTTTAACTAGCTTAAAGCTCTTTAAGTGCTTTAAGAAGCTTTTATTCCCTAAAATAATTATAAATCTAATCTATAAACTAAGGTCTTTATTATTAATAAATGATCTATTTATAAAAACATATAGCCTAGTAGTGTTTAGGTTAAGGCTTATATAGCGGATGCCCCTTAACTACTTATAGATCTGCTAGGTAATATACTTGTTAAGCCTTTTGATCTGTTACTCCTCTAGTTCTAGCTCTTAAGTAGCTATAGTATAGTTAAATACCGCCTCTAGCTGGTAGATAGAAGTAATATAAGCGCCTTATACTCTCTATTTTATATACTACTTTCTTATACTCTTTAAGCTAGGGTCTACTAGCTTAAGCCTATTTGCTTAGCCTTTTTAATAGATTATTATAAAGTCTTTATTAATCTTAAGGTAGTAACTGTTAAAGTCTTTTATAGATCTGGGATTTATTAATAATCTTAGTTTAGTTTTAAAACCTATTCTTTAAAGCTTTAATTTTTTTTTCCTAAGGAATTCTAAGCTGTTAATATTAATAGTATTATTAGTTTATAAACTAATTATATTAAATAGTTCTCTTACTTTTATAATTAGGAGATATAGATTATATTTAGAGGTTTTTATCCTTAAATACTTTTTATAGTGCTTGTTATATATTATAAACTAGTATAGTCTTATTTTTATAAGCCTATAAAATAACTTTATTACTTTTAAAATAGTGTTTAAAGGGTATTAACTATATAGCTTATACGGTAAATATAATAAAATAATATGCTAAAGATTAGACCTTAACTAAGTATAAGCTTATATAATATCTTTAAGTATAACTTTAAGTCTTTATTATTTAAGGCTTAGTATAAATGCTAAGATTAATCATTAGTTATAATATAAGATTATTAATACTTAGGTAAGGAGAATATACTTCTTATAGTTATTATAGCCTTAGGTAACTAAATATAATTTTTTATATAGATGTTTAATGCCTTACTCTTTTACTTTATAAATAAGCTAGTAACTAAAAATTCTAGCCTAACTATATTTTAACTTTAAAGTAATTAGCTTAATTATATCTATAGCTATTAATAACTTAATTTTAGCTTAATTAAAGAGCTTAAATAACTCTCTTAATGCTTTAATAGTTCCTGCTATATGTATCTTAACAATAGTTTTATAGCTATACTACTTTTTCTTAATCTAGTAATTAGTTATTATAATAATCTTATTACTTTAAGTCTTTTACTTATTAACTTATTTGTTTTTATAATCCTCTGTTTAATATATAACTACCTCTTATTTTATTAGTTAACCTTGTTTTTATTACTTTAATAATTTTAGATACTTAAATATAATTATTTCTTTACTCTCCTCTTAGGGTATTAACTAATTATTTTATATATTATAAGGCCTAATTATAATACTTTTAAATATAATAGGTTTATTTACTGTTTTTATAATAACGTCTTTATTAGTTATAGTAAGTACTTTAAATAGTTCTTTCTATATTTATAAGCTCTTGTGTTATACTAGTATTAAACTCTTAAGAGCTAATAATTATAGTAGGATATGCTTAGTATCTAGCTTATTTTATATATAGAGTGCTTTTTAAATCTAATAGTTTATAAAAATCTTTTAAAGCTTAATTAAGGCTTTACTATAAGCTTTTACATGTTAAATCTAGCTTATAGAAGGGGGTAAATCTATTAAGATTTATAGATATATCTTAAAGATTAAAAGGGTTAGGACTAATCTATTTAGTCTAGCTATAGTATTTACTATATTAAGAGTAGCTTATAGTATTTCTTTTCTACTCCCTTTACTCTTTATAAGTATAATATTATATATTCTCCTTAGTATTTTATATACCCTTTTAATCTTTTTGATTAAGTTATATACTTTTACTAGGACTTAATAGTATATAATTCTTATAAGCTTTGCCTTAGCTTTAAAATAATTAGCTGTAAAGTTAGTACCTGAATTAGTTGTTAAGATATCTAATAGTCCTAGATATATATCTATCTAACACCTCTTTAGGGTCTTTTATATCGTTTTAGCTATTATATCTATAAGAAAACTCTCTGCTTAGAATCTTATACTTATATAGATTATATAAAGCACTAGTTTACTATTAAAATATGCTATATCTATTAAAATCTTATAGTTAAAGTTAGCTTTTTTTTATAGCTTAAACTTAAAGCGTTTTAATATGTTTTAATATATCTAGTAAAAGTGGTAAAAATAGTTTATAAGCTTGAAAGTACTTATTTTAATATTATAGCCTACTTCTTTAAAGAACTTATATATTTTCCCTATAGATAGGTAGTTAAATTATAAATAAACACGCCTTAGCTTAGCCTTAATTAGGAATACTATACTTAATCTGTTTAAACTATCTATTTATTATACTTCTAGGTTATCTAAGTAAAGCTATACATAGCTTTATTTCTTATATACTAATATATATACTTTAAAGGTATTTACTAGCTTGTTATATATATTATATAGCTCTACCTTAAGCTTATTTATATCTTTTAAATAAAAAAGGAAGGGGGTTAGTATATTAACTATATAGAATATTACCTAGCTAACTAATATATCTAGCTTAACACTCCTTATAAAGCTTATAAAAGCTCTACTATTAAACTTTATATATACTTCTCTAGCTCTACTAGTGTCTAGTATAATCCCTAGTATCTACTTGTAAAGTATTTAGAACTAGCTTCTCCTAGTGGTTGATTTCTTAGCTATACTAGTATCTAGTATTATACCCTAAAATACCTCTTTAAAGTATTAATTAAGCGTGAAAATATTTGTTTTATATTTATTATAATTAGGGTTTTAGTCTATTAGTAAAGTATCTCTTATTTTAACTTATAATATATATTAAAATAATATATTAATAAGTTAAACAGCTATCTCATATTATTAACTACTTTTTTAATTACTCTTATTACTCTTAAAAAGCTCGCTATAATTACTAGCTTTCCTATTAGCCTTATTGTGATTTTTATCTTAGTAGAATATAGTCTTTAAGATTAAGCCTTTATATAGGGTAAGAAATACTTAGAAAGTCTCTTTAGGCTTATTATAAAAAGCTTAGTTATACTTTTAATTCTCTTTTATCTTTGCCTGATCCTCTTTTATATAGTTTATTAAGAAATAGCCTTTCTTTTTATATACCTAGTATTTATTAGTCTATTTTATACTAGATCTTTAATTATCTAGTAGAAAGTGCTTAAAACTCTTTTTATAGTCTTTTTAGCGCTCTTTTATCTATTAGAATTATTGATTTATAAAGAAGCTTTTCCTGGTTAATAACTATATATTTTCTATGATCTATAGAGTGTTTTTAAGTGTTAAATAAAGTATTTTAAAGCTTTTTTCTAGCCTTATAAGTGCTATTAATAGCTCTTTAACTTTTAAGACTACTCTTAAAGTTATATCTATTAGTTATTATTTAGTATTATATATATTACTAAGAGCTTACTAGTATAACTATAGCTTGTTAAAAAGTGCTTATAACACTTTTAGTTTGCTTTTTCTAATTATCTCTAGTCTTTTTCTTAGGATTAAAAACATTAATAAGCTCTAATTATTATAGTATAAAGCTTATATAGTTTTTATATTATAGTATTATCTAATCTAAGTATATAGTATTATAAATAGTTGTTTAAAGTTTATATAATATAAATAGTATTATAGTGCTTCTCTTCTTAATAAGTGGTTAAAGATTATATAAAGCTATAATAATCTAATCCTAAGCTTTTATATATATAATAAGAATTGCTTAACTTTAAAGTCTAAGATATTATACTAAGTATTAGTCTATATATTCCTATCTTTTTAGATTTTTATAAATACTTATAATAAGCTTATATTAATCTCTTTAATAGGGGATACTAGGGGTAGTAGAGTATATTAGTCTTAGTTTTACTAGTCTTTATTAATAGCTATAGATATATTAGAACCTCTTTTTTAGTTATTAAGGGGTGTATTATTTTATCTATTATATATACTTTATAATCTCTAGAATCTTTATTGTTTAAGTATTTAATATAATAGCTAGTCTTAGCTATAAGGATTAGGCTTATTAGATCCTCTTTTTTATTATCTTTAAGCTCTTTAAAATAGCTGTTAGCTATACTTAGTCCCTTTGTTTTAACTAGGTTAATTCTAGTAGATTATAGGTATTTTAGCTTAGTCTAGTTTATTAAGGGGTTATTTATAGGGCTTTTTAAAGATGTTTAAAGCAGTTGATTAGTTAATTAAAGCTTTACTTTTCCCTATATTATTTAATACCTGTTCCTAGCCTTATATAAAACTACTCTCTTATTAAAACTAACTTAAAGGTGTTCTTATTAGGGGTTTTTACTAGTCTTTAGTTAGGATTAAGCTTTTATTACTTGCTAAGCTTTAAACAACCCTTAGAATCAAGTGAATAATTTATAAAATAACTTTTTTATCCTTATTATTTTTAAACTATTTTATTATATAGTTAAAGAGGGTAATAGCTAGAGGGAGCTATATAGCCTGTTTTACTAATAGTTTATAATTATATAGGTAACTATATAGTACTTATATAATCAACTTATCCAGCCTTTAAAAGTCTTTAATCTACTAGCTTTAAAAATCCTTTTAAAAGTAGCTTAGTAGTTTGTTTTTACGTAGTAGTTTCCCTAGGTTATAGTAGCTAAGTAGTTAGGATATAGCCTATAAGTTTCTTAGCTTAGCTAAAGTAGTATCTAGATTAATCTCCTAATATAGTTTTAAGACTACTACTTGATCTATAATATCTTAGTCTTATAGCTAAAGCTCTAGGCAAGTAAGTATCGCTATAAGCTCTATATCCTTACGCTCCTCATCAGTATTCTAGTGCGTTACTGATATGCTTATGTGCTAGCTATTATACTTGTGGGCGTACTGGTTTATTTTAATACTTTCTTAATAAGGTCCTGATATAGTAAGAACGGTGCCTTATATCATTAGCTAGCGCTAGTTGTAGTGCTTGTAATATGCTCTAGATAGTTATTTGTGTAATCTTTAACAGCCCTAAAGCAAAGAAGAATGGAATCCTCTAATAAAATCACTACTTTAAAGGAGCCCTGAAGCAAATAAGAACGGAATCTCCTAAGTAGCGTTTATAAGTTCGCCTAGCTTATCTGTGCTGCTTTTGAAAGTAACACTGATCAGTGTTGGTTAGTATTACGAGATCTCGGTACTGTAAAACAAACAAACGTAAAACAACTGGGTAAAAGATCCTCTGTATTGGTATATGTCTAGATGTG
>MU270023.1:103220-178045 GCA_021432635.1 Thozetella sp. PMI_491 | reverse complement strand
GTCAGAGCTCTGGATCCTCCATACTAGATCGAGCAACGCTACGAACCCACGATCCAACATCAACTATGAAATTTGACGTGGCCATAATAACGTTGTGACTGGAGGGCTAATGTTTCCCCTAGTCTCTACGCATAATGGGAAGAGGTAGGCAGTGATGATGTCATATGAAGCTGCATGGACTTTTGTACCAGCACGGGAAGAGGGGGAATGATAAGTACCTACCTATATGTACAAAGATACTGCAGATCATAGTTTCGTATCTGGCGTCACTCGGCTTCATAATATTTTTAATGTGAACTAAGACCTTGCCCGTATTTTCTATTCTTATTGCCAATACGCTAGGTATTCGAAGTTCTATAGCAACGAATCTACACGGCAAGTACCGACAAGGGCAGAGCAGCTCACAAAGCCTAGCGCACAATGACAAGGATGCGAGAGATAAATGTCTACATAACCGGGATGGGTGTATGGCCACTTCTATCTTACCTCTTATCCAGGCAGGCTGATTATTTTCCACTAGCCGTATCCTGATGGTCGTGGCGGCCACATCGACAACAACACCTCCTACGTCGTGAGCACATTGCTTCCAGCCACCCTGGATCCCAATACATCCAAAAACCCTTCCCCGAATCGCATCAATATCCTAAGACCCCAATCATATGTCAAGACCGAATACAGCTATGTCCGCCAGTTTTGCAAGACCCTGCATCGTGAACACGCTCATGATGTGGATGTCTTCATCCACCTCGGCGAGGCACGTGGGAGACCGTTTGTATCCATCGAGAGGGCAGCATATAAGCAGGGAATGAGCAGTGTGTGGTGGGGCCCTGAAGACGAAAAGGGGTACTACACGATTCCCGACGATGCTGGCTTGACAGCTGCGGACGCCGGACCATGTCCATGGGATGGTGCTCCGATGGGATTGCGGAGTTCCCTGGACATCGACGCCGTTTCTGATGGGGCAAAGGCAATCCTGCAGACCTGGTACCAGTTTGGTAAGAATCGCGGGATTAATGTCTCGAATACGGGTGAAACGACACTAGAGGGAACAGTGGAACGACTCTCGGTGCCCAGTCTTGTTGCTCCTATTGACATAATACCGACTAGTGAGGGCGGACCATATCTCTGTGGATTCATTAACTATGAGAGCCTCGCCAACTGTTATATCAGCGAGAGAACGCCGAACGTATTGTTCTGTCATGTTCCTGGGGAAGCCGATCCTGTCAGCCTTCATCGAACCGGTGATGCAGTGCTTGCTATCGTTGTATCGGCAGCGAATCAAGCTGTTCGTGGAGAGAAACGGGAGATCAAAGCTTGGTAGAGTACATATTAGTCTCATACTAGAGAACTATGCAGAACTAGGATCGAGTCTTAGTTTACAAACACTCGCTCGTAGATTTAGTCGCGTGGAAGTCCTTTTTCTAGAAACTTTGCTGTGCTTACGTGACAGGGGTATATATATTATGATCGGTAACTAAGCCATTCATTTTCTTGGTTCGTAAAGGCCTAGAAGCTAATATTATCCTTAACCTTCTTAGCCGGTTTCCTCGTTTTAAGCGGTGGTTTCTCCAGCCTAAGCCACGCAATTTCGTAACCACCCCGTGATCGAGAGTAAGTATGGAACCCCTAAAATATTTTCGAAGGGAACACGACTAGGCAATAACACAATATCACATACTTTCCAATTGTCATCCCAACTACATCATTAAGATCTACTGGAAGTCAGATCTTTTCTTGGCCTGAAAAACCACAAATCCAGGGTCATCCACAAAAGGCTTCCAGAAGCCGGGGTCTTCGTTAATCACAGACATCTCCTCAGGGGCTACCATCGAGAAATCAGTGAGCCCATACTTCTCCGGCAGCTCTGTATTCCCAGCCATACTGAGGTTGATGGAACTCGCCTCGAACTCCAGCGGAGGGTCCAGTAGGAAGGTGTAGCGGTAATGGAGACCGTGGGCCGTCTCCTCGAACGCTGAGGTTCGGGCACCGTATCGACCATCCCACGTAGCGCTCCGAGGGTCCGTTACGCGCACGCCTATAAAGCGACCGCCAGGTTTCAAATATATCGCTGCGTTGCGCCACATACCCTCATACTCGACAAGATCGTGGGCGTGGTCGAACGTCCAGCCCACCAGGACAAGGTCGTACGATGGACGAAGGGGGAGGTGTGTCAGAGCCTGGGTGATGTCACCTGTGTGCCAGCTGATTACAGGACCTTCGCGGCCGAGCGAATTCTCGACCTCCTCGCCCGCTCGCATCATTTCGACGGAGAGGTCGACCACATCCACCGCAGCCGCGCCGGCGTCGACGGCCTCTCGCGCCTTGAGCCCACTGCCGCCGCCGAGGTCCAGCACTGTCAGTCCCGTGCATTCACCCAAGGCAGCTCGGAATAACTCTGTTTCTAGCTTTCCAAAGGGTATTTGTGCGGCATAGTCGCCGTATTGTCCGCCCTGACTGTCGTATTCTTTAACCAGCTGGCTTTCCATTGTTGCGTGACAGGGAGCAGGACTAGGTAAAATGTCGACCCGGTGGAAAAGACGGGAAAGCAAGAGGAAAGATGGAAAGAAAGATGACGCAACTCTCGCTCCTTTAGATATCTCGGTACCCCTCTTTTAATGTGCCTCCTGAGTAGCAAATGAAGGAGGCAGCCATATCATATTTGCAGGAAGGTGTCCAATCAGAGCTGGTTACCAAGACACCTAGATGCACTTAAAGGAGTGAAATCATGCCATGCTTTTTATCCGGTATATCTGCTGGTGCAGAATGCAAGATCAAACTTTTATTGGGAGAGCCTAAACAAGTCATTTTAGATGTTGGCCAATCAATGAGACTCACCTAAAGATGAGATATCCATACGCACCTTAATTATCTCAGGATCGGGCTTTTATAGACGTCTAGCTTTTATGATTTATTGAAAGGACGAAGAAACCCTTAGCCTATTAAATACCACATCTACCGCGAGAATGGAGATCGAAGCTTCCGGCATTGAAACTTGAAAATAACAAACAAAGAACACGATTCACCGACTCAGACAGCGTTTTCAACACTATCTATCCCGAGAACCACCGCTCATCGCACGAGCAGACAGTTCAAGAGCTCTATCTTATACTCATAGCAGCAGAGGGCTAGCCCGAGCACCTGTCGCCCCGAGGAAGACGGAGGAACGTAGTATTATTTTGTAAGATAACTTCTGCAGTCTGCAAGAGCCGACAGACCGACAGACACCAAATCGGCTGAGTGGCCCGTCTTTCTTGTGATCATGGATCGCTCGGCTCCAGTATGTCTCTAACCCTGGCTCTCTTCCCTTATCGTAATGTACGGTGGACCATCTTCGACTTGACGAACTATAGCATTTAAGAATTACCAATTTTTATCACTCAAGCATCGAAAAAACCAGCCGTCTGCATACCGAGCATTTCAAGAAGAGAAAAGGTAGATTAAAACTTCATGGTATGCATACTAGCCGCATATTTGAGGACGAGACTGAGCTACCTCGCAGTCTTATTGAACAAGGAGGTCTTGAAGCTGTCGCTGTCTGGAGTGAACCAAATTCATGGCTTCACCATCCATGAAACCTAGAAGAAAGCACGGACCGACCATCTCCCAGTTTGTTCCCTGCGATCGAAACACAAAAGGTACGGGCAGTCCAGGAAGGACGAATACATAGTCTCCATCTGCCGTGAATCGGGGGCCAATGCCGTAGTAGCCATCTTCCGTCTCGAAGAAGCTTTGACCTAGAGCATTAAAGTCGAAGCGGTCGTGAACGAGCTCGAGGTATGTCCGCCGAGCCGTGTTTAAATGAGCCGCTCCCAAGTCGAGATCCTTCCAGTTCTCTCCCAAAAAGATTTCTTCGACGTCCGGTACAGGAATCTCCATATGGCTCTCAAGCCATTGGCGAAGTGCATCGATTGGCGAGGGCAGCTCCTCGTCCGGAGCCTCGGTGATGTCTGAACGTTTCGAGGGAGACAGGAACAACATGAGAAAAAAGCCGGCTACTACCGTAGCGAGGAAATCACGGTTTTTTCCGAGCCGTTCTCTACCTCCACGATCGTTGTCCATCAGGAGCGTGCGAAAAACGGCCTGGAGAATTGGAATACCAGTGGGGTATCTCCCTCCACGGAGCACGGCAGCAAATTCTTTCCAAAATCCACTCTTGTGAAGAACATTTCTCTCCGACATTCTGACCCGGTCGCAGAGTATGGCCTTTGTCTTCAGCTCTCTGGATCCGGGCTGTGTGGACACAGTGGATTTCGAATCGCCATCCGCCTCAAAACGTAGCCTCTGATACCAAATGACAGGAGAGTATTTAGGAACCAGGTCTTTATGGCCAGAGTAGCTCCACGCGGCCCAGTCGCACACCCACGACGGCAGACAAGGGGTGCGGTCCTCCGGAGAGAATATCCCGCTCCCTGAGAGGACAAGAATGATGCTGTTTAAACCGCCGACGAGTTTGTTCGATAGAACATGAGTATACACATCGTTGACACTTGCGGTGTAGTCTGGTATGATATTAAGGTCGTCCTCCGATACTCCGAGCAGAGCGTAGACTTTATCACGAGGATCAGTACACTGGAACTGAATAGTGCGGTTCAGTTGAGCTAGGATGGGATCGCCACCACGACGCTCGTATTGCTCTTTGGCACCACCGAGTACCGTAATTCGATCATGAAAGCCGGTCGTCATGTACCAGACAATTTCTGGGGAGAAGGACTTCCAGGGCTCGTCCCAAGCCAAGTCGCTGAGGAACGAATGCGTCCTGTAGAGATGGCGCCACAGCGCCTCGGCTTTGCCACAGCACACGGTGACCCCTGACGAAACGACGATCTCCTGCAGGACCCAGAGCCGTGACCAGTAACGTCGCTTGAACAATGCATGTAGCGCCGCCCAGAACCGGACATCAAATATTTCAGGAAACTGGCTCCAAGTCTCCGGCTTCGAGGAGTCTAGCGTCTTGCTATCACCCACCCTCAAGATCACCGACATAATGTACGCACTATCGTCTGCCTCCGGGCCGAGCCACACGATAGTAGTCACGGCTTTGCGGTAGATTTTGTCCATGATGAGAACCTGGCTGCTACGCTCCTCTAAATCACTCTGATTTATGCAGAGGCCGTCAATCCATAGTTCCAGATGCTTGTCAGACTCTGGAAGCCACAAACACATATTTGACAGCACCGAGTGAAGGGCTTTGCCCACACGGACAACGGTGTGGTTGCAGGACAGCTCTTCGGTCGCCGTGGGATCTCCCCAGGCATAAGAGATTGCGTTATAATGCGAGTCTTCGAGGAGACTTCTCGTCTCCAGAGAACAGTGGACCATTCCGTCGGGTTGCCCAAACGGAAAGAGGCGGATTACCCTAAACTCCATCCGAGACGAATCCAGTGGCTCATAAAGGTCTGCAATATGAATCCTGGGAAGCTCCGGCTCTCGCGCGGCGACTTGGGCAGACATTTCCTCGAGGCCTGGAAGGCTATGTTCGGATGAAGGGGGAGACGGCGGCCCATCGTCCATTTTGTCGGATCTAGGGAAGGCGACGTCGAGAGAAGACACGTGACACTCGTAGTTGCTGGAGGCGGTAGTCTGGTCTTTGGCCGGTACTCAGACCTCTTCCCGTAAGTCGACAATAGACAAGACGCTCTTTAGCGTGTGAAAAGGCTTGGCTTGTGCTAGTTTACAGGATGTCAAGCTCGCCAAACCCCGCTTTCGGGGCTAAGGACACACAGATACGTTACCAGCATTGATCGCATGGACACCCGAGGCTGAACAGCTTTGCTTACCATAGCTCGCGAAAGTATGCCTACCCCGCACTGGCCCTTGTTTCCAGATTCCTCTTCGCATGGAGGCTGCTACATCCTCCCTGACATGTTTACATTGATAACAAGAATTCAGCCACCGCTTGCGCCGTGCGCTGCCAACCCAAGATACAGTACGGCTCCCTACCATAGGTCATGCAAGCCAGAACTTTATAAAATTCTAGACCAATTAATGAGGCGTCTGATTTGAAATGCACAGTGCGTGCCGATCCCTTACTCAAGTACAACTCGTCCCGTTCCAGATCTCGGACTCCCGGAGTGACTGACTTGGGACGACCGCGTGTAATTTTGCCCGAGTTGACCACAAACTAGGTAGGGACTCGCGAGCCTGCCTAATGCGGTAAAAAAGAGAAGGAAACTATGACGGCAAGTTTAAATTACTCAACATAGCCTCGTAGCATAAGTTAGAGTCCTGCCGAGAAGTTGTTTCGCAGCTGCAGACCTGCACGGGTGTGTAGTTTCACGCTGCACAACTTTTCGTGAAGCCTAAATTTGAATTAGTCAGTATGGAATTCTCTGGCATGTATAAGTGAGTGCGGATTGAATCGCCATACACGTAATATCCTCCGGTGAAGATCAAGTTTGAGACCCGGGAGCAAGAGCGATGGACTCGTTCTTCAAAGAACCAATTTACCTGGCGGGGGGGCTCCTGCTCCTGGTAATAGCTGCCGTGAGTAACTCTCGCGTCAAATGAGGTCTCGAGAGCCTGAAAGCCTATCACTGACTACTCATCCAGACAATCTATCAATCCTCGAGGCCTCCTCTTGCCAATATCCCTGGGCCGTGGTATACGAAATGGACCAGCTGGCCGTCTACTATCATGGTCATTGCAGCCCAACATCCCAAGTGGGTTCACGGCCTCCATGAGAAATACGGTAAATAACGTCCTATTCATTCGATCTAGTGAAATGATTTGATACATATCGTGTTCGGCACACAGGTCCGGTCGTTCGTATTACCCCCGATACCATTGATATCTGCGATGTCCCTTCAGTGAAGAGAATCCACAGTGCCAAAGACGGGCTGCTAAAGTCTCCCTTCTACACAAAACTCATCACCGACTCAGACAGCGTTTTTAACACTATCTATCCCGAGAACCACCGCAAGTATAAGCGACTCCTGTCCGGACCTATGTCCGAGAGCGGATTGAAGGCCTTCCTGCCCCAAATCGACGCCAAAGTACGCCTCGCCATCCAGCGTATTGCGGACGAATACGAGAGCGCCCGCGGGGTAGCGGATGTTGCAAAATGGTTCATGTTCCTGTCTTTCGACGTTGTCGGTGACCTAGCTTTTGGAGAATCGTTCGGCAACCTAGAGAGAGGAACTGTCAGCATACCTTCTTGTCTCCCTTAAACCATCTTTTGCTAACTAGGAGACTAGAGGAACCGCTCGGTTGATGACTTCGTGAGCCTAGGCTTCGTCGGTGGTCTGCGTTCCATGTTCCCCACAATCGCGAAGATCTCGACGGTGCTGCCGATTCCCGTGTTCCGAAATGCCACCCAGATCCAGTGGCGTACGTTCGACTATGCGGAGAAGGCGCTGCACAGGCACACAAAGCTCGTCGAGAATAATGGTGGGACCGACCCCAAGCCAACTGTCTTCTCCAAGCTGTACGAGGCTTCACATGACGAGACGTGGACTCCCATCGAGGTCCGGGACAACGCTCAGGTCTTCATCGTGGGTGGAAGCGATACCACGGCAAACTCTATGATCTACCTGGTCTGGTCGGTCTGCCGGGATCCTGAGATCAAGCGCAAGCTATTAAAAGAGCTTGATAGTGTGCCGGAAGCTTTCAGTTATGACGAACTTCGGGACATGCCTTACTTGAATGGTATCGTTGATGAGACACTGCGTCTGTACAACGCGCTCCCCGCTGGCCTGCCCCGAGCGGTTCCCCCAGGCGGGCTGGAGTTGGGCGGCCATTTCATCCCCGGAGGTGCCACTGTCACTACGCAGTCGTACAGTCTGCACCGAGATGAGAGCGCATTCCCTGATCCTTACACCTTCAGCCCAGACCGATGGCTCAGCACAACTCAGCGCATGAAGGACTGCCTCATGCCCTTTGGTGGCGGCGCACGTAGTCAGTATCTGATCTTTCCTGGCATAAGCTACGGAGATATGTTGCTAATGGATTTAATTCAGCGTGCCTCGGTAGGCATCTTGCTCGCATGGAACTACGCCTAATCTGCGCGCGATTCTTCCGCGCTTTCCCCAATGCCACAGTCTCGAATCTAGAAGGAATGAGCGATAAGGATATGGAACCAGCCCTCCATTTCTTGATGGTTCCAAGTGGCCATCGCTGCTTATTAGAATTGAACAACAAATAAAGTACTATATCCTGTAAGTAACAGTAACTGAACTATGGAGTATCAAAGAGGCTGGCTAGGGGCATATGAGAAGCAAGCAGCTACACCTTGCCCTAGGTGGCGAGGGGAGGCTAAGAGAACTGCACTTTCGGCAATCCAAATTTTGTATTTTTAGTCCTTGAGCGCCTGTCTATCCGCAATGAAGATGGTTACACGTTAGTTCCTACACTGTTAAGCACTGTAGTCTGCGCAACACGGGCCTGACTCGAACTTGTCCCCTATCATACTCTTTCCGCAGCTATTTTGTGTGCATTTAAGGAAATCGAAAGTATGTAGTCGGTCATAGGGACTTAGTCATGACCATGAAATTTTATATTTGGTCCTGAAAGGCCAGTATAGTTAGGTACTCCATGTTTGGCACCAAAGCTTTAGTAAGAATATATGCCTCATAAGACAGCTATTGACGTTTGAATATGATCAACTTCTCCTAATGTGCTTACACTTTGAGCTTTAAATGGGTTGCTTTCGCGAATAGGGAGCTTATTGCCCGAGGTATCGTGAATTATGTTCTACTACCGGTTCCCATAACGCCTTCGGTACACTAGTCTGACGATCTCACTCCAGTTGCTTAACTAGGTAATCGTCCTTCATAACCCAATGCCCACTTTACTACCCTTATCCAGGATCATGATTTTTTTTTCCAACCACCCAATTCAACAAGGCGAACTCGGTTGTCGTGTAACAGGCCTATGCCATACCTTCAGTTTGCCTCAACCTTCGGCGGGTATGGCTGGCCTGTCATCATAGTGATAAACTCTACACCGCTCCATTAGATCCGGCTGATTTTAGAAGAGGCATCTCAAGGTTCCCTACCGTTGAAGTTGATAGTACCATCGCCGTCGAGGTCAACCTCCTTGATGATCTGCTGGACCTCGGCCTCAGATGGAGGCTTGCCTGGGGTCTGAGACATCACCTTGGCAAACTCCTCGACGGAGATGTTGCCTAGGTCCAGAGTTAGTGACCAGGAGAACAGCGACTCTTCACAACGGAACGACGGTACTAACCACCCTTGTCTGTATCCTACGGCAAAGTCAGCGCGGACTCTCTCTAATTCAGGGCGTTGCGCGCAGAACCTACGTATGTGTCAAAAAGGTCCTTGAAGACCTGAATCTCTTCGGGGGATAGTATCCTGGCCTAGGCTTTCCGGTTAACATGATTGGTTCGTACCTCGTTGGTTAGGCTACATAGGAATCATACCATGGTGGTTGTTCGGTGGAGTGATCTCTCTGAAATAAATTGTAGGTGTTCGATGCAGTTTTTTGACCAACAGCCCTTGTGATGGTCAGTTGGTACTTAAATATGTGAAGTCGAGCAAATGATGGGCGGGCCCCACTAATCAGTCATCAAGCATGCTAGCATGAAACAGAGCCCCTTGTTGCATTACCTGGCTTCTCAGCACCACATTGCATGATCGACGCAAGGATCACAGGTCCAGAGTCTTCCTAAAAAAAATTCAGGGCAGTTTGATGGGTGCCATTTGTCGTTCTTGAGGGCGGCTCCATCCTATATCTTCATGGCTTATCCGTGCTCTCCACGCTTTGGCCAAATAAGGCTGCATAACCATTAGGTCATTCAGACAGGAGTGACCGGGAATACGGTGGAAAGGGCGGCTCTGACATAATCCCCCCAAGAGATCTACATGCGTAGTCCAAGGATACGCGTAGCAGTTGTAACTCTAGCAACTTGGCATACCACAATGCTACTACATCTTGACGTTGCCCTTCGGCCAGATTAACCACTCCCGCAAAGTCGCCTGGTCTCGCAGTTGGTAGTCAATAAATATAATCCACGAGCGCCTTGGCCTTGCCGCGGAAATACCAACAGGTGTTGTCCAAAATACCAGCCAAGACTGCCCAATGGTCCAATAAGAGTAGCGCATGAGGCGAAGCTCGTTTTATGTCGGTGATAACACTCTCGGGGGCAAGGTATCCAAAAAATGAGTGCCAGACCGGCCTCAATATGAAGCCCAGCCAGGGCAATGTACACGGCTGAATCGGCAAGGATTAATATCGCTTGGCCATAGTCTGCTCGATTTGCAAGCATCTTCTGGCCTTGGAAAATAACACGAAGCTCGGATAAGACGCGGAAAAAATCGGGGGATAGTGGCGAGTGTTCTAAAGAAGGCGGCCTAGGCGTATTAGCGAAATTTCTCGTGCGGTAGTCTGTGGGCGGCATATACTCTTCGGTAAAAAGATTCCATGTCTTCCCCCTCCCGGCACCATGTGCATTTACCATGGGCACAAATTCCGTTTTATCGAGCTGGCCAATGAATGGCGAAAGTATAATTTTGATGCCCTTTGTTATTGTAAATATCTCCACCATCCGAGTGACAGGTGTTGCCATTGCCGTGCCCTCTATAGATAACTAGATAAATAACTAGGCTTAGCTTTAAATAGTATCAGAGATTTAAAAGTAGTTAGGTTTATATAAATAAACAGTTAGATAAAATAACAAGTCTATTAAAAGGTATATATTTAAACCCTGACTAGACTACATTTTATTTTAATAGTATTAAGATAAAAAGTCTTATCTCCTCTTGCCTAGCTAGATTATTACTACTTATATAATTAAGGTCTAGAAGGAAGGAAGTAAATGTGAACATAATGCATTTGCCACTATTCGACTTCGGAGCTACTCTAATCTCTCTAGCTGAAGCAGACAAATAATACTACTCTTAACGTCGATTGTTGGACAATTTAGCAGCTTGGCTAGCTGTTTCTAGTCCGGTTGGCCGCGTCCTGTGCCGCAATATAGCCCATGGGCCACTCGATGAGATCTTTCCATGAAGAGTCGATAGTAGTGGCGATGGAGGTTGCAACGCCAAGACCCCAGCCCTTCAAATACCAGAATTTCGATTCGGCAGTGCACAGAACAACACAAAAGTAGACTAACAGAGCGGTCGTAGCAGGATGTCGCTGGCGGAGAAGATCGATGAAATCTTGGTGTAGATAAATGGGCCATATCGAGACGAGTCGCACTTCAGGTATCGCGGCGGTCGCGCTGGCATTGTGGATACATGATATGAGACTAATAATCTCAGTGTCTACCACCGACCGGACGTGGTCATCCATTTTCCGAGCCATGAGGCGTGGCCTGAGAGCAGTGACTTTCTCGAGGAGAGCCTGCAGACTGGCAGGTAGGGATGGGGTAGGATGCTTCGGCAATCCAAAGAGATCACGTAAGGGTCCTGTTGCGATGGTAGGCTCCGCCGTCTTCAGTACGCCATTGATGCCTCTATTGAGCATAAATATGTCCAAGATAGCATCCACACTTGGTTCTAATCCGGCTGATCGGTGTATTGCCGCTGAGAACCCCCCGAACAGGAGTAGTAGAGACGCGGCGAAGAGAGCGTCGCAATTCTCGGTCGAAATCTCAGCTAACTTTAACCTAAGCAGGTGGAAAGCACAATCTTGATGCCGCGATGCCTGCAATGAGTAGATGTCGCTTCGATCAGGATTAAGGTAGGCGAGGTGGAAAGCAGAGAGAGCGAGAAGCTGGTTCATGAGGAACCGGTGTTTGAATGCCATCCTAGGCACCAGGAACTGCCATAGGCTATTAACGTCGTTGGACCTTGGGAGCGTCAAGCAGGTATGCGTTGACCAGTGATGCATCAGCTCTAGATCCACCATGGAGAAGTCATCGCCGGAATCGACAGACTGTCCCGCCTGAGGGGCAGTGGATCTCGCAAAATAGGGGAACGGATCGAAATCTAAGGACCGGTCAATATGATGACTCTTGCTGACCCGCAGGGCCGCATCGATCACTAGAGGTGATGCCGAGGCGCTGGTTTGCGAAGCTGCATCGGGACGCGTCCAGGTCGACGGCTCCTGTGCGCGCAATGGCTCAATTAGTACTGGAAAAGACTGCCACACCAGGCGACAACTTACGCTTGTGACCACAATCTCTTTACAAACCAACTTCTCTTCTTCGCCCGGAGCCGACGTACGTGAAGGCGATAAAGCCGCATCAGGAGACACCGCTACGAGGGTGCATGCAACACCGTGTCGAACGCAGGCGCGGCAGGGGCGGTTTTCATCGCACTATGCGATGATTAGTCACGAATAAACCCGGGAAGATGTGGGGAGGGCTCATCTGTACTTTGACCCGCCGCTGTTTACATCGTAAGCATCCTGTGCGTGATTTCTTGTAGCCTAGAGCCGGCATTTTGGCTACTGGCGAGTCTATGAGGATGCATAGGAGTAGGCAGGGACATAGGTTTGCGTAATTTCCTCGGAAAATCGGGCTGGCTGGGCCAAAAATGTCCAAGTCCTGGACTGCTCGTACCGAATGCGACCCACCTCGGCTTCGGTTCCTGAGATAATTGGCGGAGAGCGGCCTCTTAAATGCGAAACCGACGTTAGAAAAGGAGTCTTTAACATCTTTATACGGCCTCCTTGCCCGGCCGAGGTGCACGGCCACATTGCATAGCATCGGCTACCGTCATAGTCACAAGCCAGAGACTTAGTATATCTTCAAGGCGCCATTCTAGACCGAGGCTGGGACGCGATGTCAACCGTATCTCAGAGTACGAGTGTTAAAGTTTTGGCGGTGGAGCTCGGTCTCGGCTTCGGACGGACATCACCCTGACGTCTCCCGGCCGAGAAAGTCCAGCACAAGTTGACGGCAGTCAGTCAACAAGTCGATCTTTGACATGGATCTGCACAGGAGTAATGAACATGCTCCTTTAGTGATTATTTAAGAAGAGCAAAGCCGATAATGCAACATCATCGATCACCAGTTTTCGACGGGGTATATCTTCGAGACCTCTCGCGTTCCTTTTCTTTCTCTCGCACATCCATTCAGGCTTCTATCTAAGGTACTAGCAAAGTTACTCGATTGAGCTACCTGTTATAGAACACCATGGCATCATCGCTTATCTTGTCAACCCTTGCCTTGTCAACTCTATCTTTCTCGACACTTGCCCTGGCCACCCCTGCCAATGCAAGTACCAATTCAAACCTCACCTTCTCGACACCACCTTATTCCATCGCTTGCAACGCATCTCTCTCCCAGTTCCAAATCAATATTCCCGAAGATGATGTCCAGAATTTGAAATCTTACCTTGAACTGTTCCGCGCTCCTCCATTGACCTACGAGAACTCCGACGTCGGCTGGGACTACGGCGTACCTCGGGATTGGCTGGTAAATGCGACTTGCTACTGGCTGGATGAGTATGACTGGTACACGCATCACGAGCCTAAGATCTGCCCTAGCGCTTGACTGATGGTTATTCCGACAGGCGCAAGCAAGAAGCTATCCTTAACAGCGTGCCACAGTTTAAATTGGGCCTCAACGACAGTGATGGGGAGAGTTACTCGATCCACTTTGCGGCGCTCTTCTCCCCTAACAAATCCGCCATACCGATCATTCTGAGCCACGGATTTCCAGGTAAGGCGTTTCGCGGAGAACGGAAGATAACATCTCTTTAGCAATGAAAACCTGCGCTCGGAGTCTAGACTAACTTAAAATTTCTAGACTCATATATGATTTATATGCCGATTCTTCAGAAAGTGCAACAGCTATACGCTGTAACACCCGATGATCTGCCCTATCATCTCATCGTGCCGTCTCTCATCGGCACCGGATTCTCGTCGCATCCTCCCCTGACCAAGCAATTCTTCACCACAGACAATGCACGGATCTTTAACGAGCTCATGAAAGCGCTCGGCTTCGGCACGACGGGCTACATCGCCCAAGGAAACGATGTCGGCTCCATGATCTCCGAGTATATGCTGACAGAATTTAACGAGTGCAAAGGTAAAACCTCCGTCTCAGTGGGAATGGTCCACTACCCATGGGTAAACCGATTGCGAGCTGACGAGAAACAATAGCTGCCCATGTAACGCTTTGGTGGGGTCACCCTGCTTATGATCCTACCACGGATCTTCCGGCTACTGACCTAGAGATGTATGCCTTGCAGCGCATGACGGAGATCAACCACTGGGGCGAGGCCAATGTTTTGCTGCATGCCGATAGATCAAGCACAGCTGGGCTCACGATTGGAAGCAACCCAATTTCAATGCTTACTTGGTGAGTTAAGACTGGTTGTCTTCTGAGTGGGAAATAAGAAAGCGGCTACGGCGATATGTGACTAACATGGCAGCCAGGATCGGGGAGAGAATGGTGTTGTGGGGAGACCCAAACGCGCCGTTGTCATTGGATGTCATCCTTACCGACGTCTCAATCTACTGGTTCACCAGAACCTATCCTACTTCATATTGGGTGTACGCCGCTTTTAGAACTGTACGGCGAAGTTATTCCCACTTCTCGATAGCACATAGTGCGCTGCGGGAGTTGCAGCAGCAGCTGATCGTTTACAGGCAGTCAACGGCTCCGAGATAAACTCGATACCAGACGGCCCGACTTTGAGCGGCAAGCCTTTGGGATACTCCTGGTTTCCGAACGAAGTGGGCGAGCCTCCCAAGTCGTACTTCGATAAGTACACCAGCATTTTCAACTACTTCTACCAACACGACCAGGCAAGCATTCCCCTTTGACCATGACTCTAAATTATGTTACTGATGCTATGATACTATAGGGGAGCCACTGGAGCGCAACCGACCAGCCTGATGTGCTCTGGGCCGATATTGAAGATTTTGTGGGAAATGCCTGGAAGGCATAAGCAACAGGGCTTAGTCTCCACGTAGCATTACGACCTGTGATAGCATAGCTGCGTCTTCATCTCAATAAAACTAGACTAGCTCGGTTAAAGGCACTTTAGATTCAAGAGCAGTGTTTGATAGCTCCATATTTACCATTCCCTACTTTTACATTAGCTTACCCCAAGCGGAGTTTAAATAGGGTAAAAAGGTAAGGCTAAACTGCTACTTAACTATATTTATACAGGTTATAAATTATCAAGAATAGTAGCGTTTAAAGATAACTCTTACCTGTAAAGAGTTAGTTATAATTTACCCCTTAATCTCAATACTACTTCCTATTATAATATATATGCAAAGTAATTTATCTTCAGCAAGCCTCAAAAGTTGGGTTGTGCACACGGAAAAAAATGAAGAAAACCCGTCAATCCACACAGTCGATACCATACCCGGTATCTCTAAGCACAGCGAAAATCCAGTAATGATCACAATTGATCTACTTCGTTGACAGATGCAGCCACTCGGGGCTCGCAGAGCCTCATCCTGGACCTGCTCCCTAGCTTCACATGCGGAGCTCGTCAGGGCTGGGCTACCCCCTTGGCGCCGTATGCCATCTCAACAGGCAATTCCCTAAAACGCTGCAAACCATGGTGCCCGCAAAGAGCTGGAACGTCTCGGGCTCCGAAGCCCGCTAAGTAACCCCGCCAAGTCTTAGTCCGGGACATGAGACGGCAAAGATCGTCGTTTCCGCCGCCAGGATCCCCTGTAGGTTCGCCCCGTTATTCCATGTCGCCGAGCAGAACCCTGCGCTCGGGAGACTCGGCTGATTGACGAACAAGTGCATAAATCCACGTCCTGCGATCGAACCATGCGACATGCCACTCAAGGGGTTGGCGAACGCCACTTGATCGAGCCTCCAGTTGTCCACACTCACCGTGCTTTGGCGTTGTATTATATAGTAGGCACTGCTCCATCTACTCGCGGTCCTGGGTAGAAAAGAACTCTCAAGGCAAATTCTTTAGCGAGGCGTTGCCTTGCGGAGTGCCCGCTTTTCTTAGGGCGGACTGACCCCTGACAGGACCTAGCGTTGTTACCCTGGCGGTTCGGGGACACGGCTACATCTACTCTCCGACGTGCCCCTTCTCTGGTCAGGCACGTTGAGCGGGTATTATAGCGCTACTACTCCTCGGTGTGTATATATATCGCGGGCCTCGCGATTCCAGAGTAGATAAATTTAGTAGCACACCAGGCCGAGACTGCTTATGAATCGATCCTGTTGCATTCAAGCGGTTCAAAATACCTGGATACCTATCTATGATTACAGATCCAATTCCTGCTCCGAGGGCCGTACCTCTGCCTCCTCTTCGACCAGGTCGGACATGGCGGCTTGGTCCGAACCAGAACTCTCGGGCATCCACCCACGCCCGCCCTGGAACCCAGTCCCCCATCCGTGACATCGGTATTCCCCATTTTCCGTATCCAAATTGCAATCAAACTGCGTGCTTTTGCCCCTCAGCCAGCAAATCGACGCAAGTGGTCCAATGCGCCTTTGGCCGGACTCTCCCGCCTTGAACCTGATATGTTTGAACTTCTCGCCGGCCTTTTCTGCTTCTAAATATTTAGACAGCTCCATCGCACTACTTGCATTGAGCAATGGCTGCACATATTGTCCTGAACTGCAGCTCTGACTGCCCAAGGCGAAGTACAATGTCAGATGCGTCACGGTTGGAATTCCCGACGCCAAAGCCCGTAGATACTCCCAGGGCCAAGTGCCGTTGCGACTGATATCGAGAGTGAGCGATGTCAAATTCGGGGCTAAGGCGCCGATTTGACGCAATTGATCCTCGCGTAATTTAGGCCCCTTGTCCCCTTGCGCCAGCTCCGGGGTGTGCCATTCCAGGGTGCGGAGCGACTCCCCGTGGTGCTGCAGCACTGAGTCGAAGGAGGTCTGAGCCTCGCCCTCGCACGCATACGTGCCAGGGTGGTGCCAGGTGAGATGCATAAGAGAGTTCGGCTGGAGGCCTAGGATGAAATCTCGTGCGGAGGAACCGTCCACTTTCAGGGAACGTAGGCTAGGAACTCTAGGCGGTAACCGCCTGACTACGTTCTCCGACATTGCTGATGTGCCGTTGATAGACAACATGTGGACCTTGGAGAAGTCCATAGCATCCAGCCATAGATCGAGGTTCGTCTTGGACTGCTGTTCGGCGGGCAGCTGTCGCCATTTCCACCATTTCCAGGCCCCTCCATCCAGGATCCAATATCCGAGGCCCCGGTCGGCGGGGGAAGAATTATTGGGTGGTTTCACTATGTCCCAGCCGCTCTGGTCGAACCAATAGCCCTCGAGCGAGAGATGTTCGAGCGCAGGAAGGTAGGTATCTCTGCCGGCTAGGTCGAAGGGAAAGTTGCGGCGATCAGGCCAGCCACTGCATCCTACCAAGCCTACCCAGAGAGCCAGGGTGGTGATGTTGGGGCACGTCGACAGGGCTGCATGCACGCTGGACATGGTTCCGAAGCTCGTCCTACGCTTCGACTCCGAATCAAGATAGAAAGAAGAATAAGAAGGAACCGACGTGCGAATTTCGACTGGGCATGGATCACCGGGTTTCCAGTCGGGCGCTAAGCGTGGCGATCGATACGCTGGAGTGACGGTAAAGAGAGATAGGATCGCGAATACGGTTGCTGCCGAGAATCTCAACATGATGCGCATTATGACAGTGTCATGGACTAGACAGCCAGTTGGCACCTAATCAGCCGGGCGTAATGGTATCCAGCAGAGAGCAGAGGTTCGGACAGATGCGAATCCCCGCAGCCGCGTGCTGTGCCGCAGTCATGTTGGTTCGTCCTTGGCAGGACTTCGAAACGTCGTCGAAGGAATCATGTGACTTTCTCCCCGCGCAGTTGAGATACTACACAGGAGTAAGCGGGATCTCCCGACGGCGCAAAACCCGGTCGAGGATGTTCGCTTGCAGAGGCTTCTGGGCTCAAAACTACAAATGACATGGTCAATAACTATATCTTCAAAACTACGCTAGTCACAATCGGCCGGACAACACACATCGCGGATTGAGAAATACGTCTCTGCCCGTTCTTTCTCGTCCCAAATGCCGAATCGAATCTTGCTTTGCATATGCGATGCGTTTAAAGATTTGCTGAATGGGGAAAGAGGTGCTGGAAAGAAGATCCTCCACCAATGGGTATAGCGTACTACAAAGGTCAGAGTACTGTACCTACATGTGAAGGGGTGATATTCCACACCACGCTGACAGTTGAAACAGTGCGCTAAACCAAGCACGATCTCGCCCGCGCTGTGGAGCGGCTTGGCCTGTACACTCCGGTTTCGTAAAGCCAGCAAGTGCGCTGGGTGACCGTCCCCCGTAAGCTTCGCCTCCCTTGTGTTGCATATTTTTTTGCAAATAGTTGCGAACCTGGCCTGCAAGTGGCTGGGGCCGGATGCCCGTCGCGTCTTGCCCCTCTGCCATCTGGCGGTCAGGCTAACGCGCGCTCCAATCGGGGAGACCTGTCGTGTTCCTCCGGGGCCCAACGACATGGGTTGTTGCAGGTCCGCCCCACGGCTACGGTGCGAACTAGGATCCTTAACATGGGTTGCACGTGGCGGCCACACCGACGGATCCCGCCCTTCCCGCTCCCTCCAGGGGGCCCTTCGTTTTAAATAGCAAGCCCGCCCCCTCCCGAGATCAGGCAACTTTAGTCCATCTAGCTCGGGAGGAGCCGACTGACTCTTCCGTCCACGTTTGTCAACATGGCGGACGAGGTGGCTAAGGCCATCACGGAGTCGACCGAGCTTGTTCGGCAGAGCATGAACAAGCTTGATGCCGCTCTCGGGTCGTTGACGGCTCTCGTTTTCGGGCACACCGACGCGACGCCCTTCCTGCTCGCCATTGCGACCAAGTTCGCGAGCGTCAAGGGCCCCCTTATGCAGCTTCGCGAGGCGCTGGAGCATCCTTGTGTACAGCACTTCGAGGCAGTGCAGTTTGACTTGAAGGGGTGCATGGCATGGTGTCAGCTTCTCTCCGAGAGATTACTTGCACTTGCGCGAGCGGCTGTAATGGGCAATGATGGCGAGTCTTACTTCAGCTTCATGGACAAAGAGCCGCTCCAGGATGAGGACGACCTGATGGCAACAGAGGTTGACGTGGACAACGACCTCGATCTCTTGAGGAAAGACCTCAATCGATGTATCGAGGCTTGCGACTGGTAGGGACTTTGCTCTGGGCGCACGACATGGCCACTACTAACCCTCCACAGCAAACTGCCGCCCAAAAAGCACAGTCCATCCTTACGATCCATACCCCGCACACTCATCGGTCGGGTCAACAAGTGCAAGGATGGAGCACGGGAACTGCTGATGGGCAGCCGACAGATGGGGCTATCTCTGTTTAGGAAGGCCGGCATCGTGGAAGGGCTTTGCTACATCCAGCCCGTTTGGGTCGTCACACCCCGTTGTATCGAACATCGGCAAGCGCTAGCCGAAGCGAGCCGACGATCCGCTGTCATCGACGAACTACTCCAATCGGACGCACGGAGGCAGTGTACTTCCTGCATGCTGCCGGTGTGTGGATCAAGCGAGATGCAAATGATGATCCTGGAACAGTTTATCGCCCGGATACCAAACGAAGAGACGGAGTCCGATCCTCAAACGAGAACTATAATCCGTCAGCACATTATAGGACGTGTTAGGAGGCTCATGAGCACGCTGGCACTTGACGACCACTCGGATCTAGACGAGAGCGTCAGAGCCGTGGCTTTGGAGGTGTATAACGCGTGCGGAGAAGCGAAGGGATCCGCCTTCGATGGGCGCCTTGTTGATTACCTAAAATCGTTATGGTCGAACCCGGTGGTTCGAAGAGCCTGCGTCGACGCGGAGCTCGGGAGATGCGAAGGCTACGGCGATCTGTAAATTTCCCCCCAGAACAACGTGCCCAAAGACTTGCTAATACTGCCACAGTATCGTGCAAGCAGCAGAACGAGCCTTCAAGCAGGGATACCGACCAACGATACGCGACTGCCACCGGTTTGCGGTCGCAAGAGAGCGCGCTTTCCACCTAGGATCGTTCCACGCGGACGGCTTAAGCATCAACTTCCTGAACTGCGAGAGACGAAACCGCAAGCACCTAGATCTGTTCCAAGACTTTCCAGGCATGCTATTTATCGTCGACCTCGCGGATTACAACCGCCCCACTCCCGGTGGCGATGGCACGAGCCACCTCCAAGAGATGATACTTCTATTCGACAGCTACATCAACTCGAGCCTCTTCAGTCACACGCCCGTCCTGTTGCTCCTCGCAAACCTCAACAGGTTTAAGGAGGAACTCTCCACTACCCCCTTGTCGACGCACTTTCCAGACTTCCGAGCTGACGGGAACCGCCACGAGGCGGTCAAGCACGTCGTGCACATGTTCACTACACATAACAGAACGCAACGCCAAGTGTATATTCACGCCGGAGAGCTCACGGACTCTAATACGTTTGAGTTTATTATTGCTGGACTCAAGGATGCACTGCTCAAGCGGTGTAGTGCTCCTCAGCTTGCTGGCGAGTCGGACCTTCAGCTTGGTTCAAGGGGCCTCGGCCTCCATCTTGCGCCGCCGAAGCATACTCGATTTGCATCCCTTTGAGAGACGAACAAGTACGCTAGATCCAAGCAGAGGAAAAGCCAAAATAACTGGCCAAAGAGTGGTAGCCAGCGATGGGTGGGGAGGCATCTTCATCTTATGAGGTTATGTTAGGGGATGTGTCATGATTTATGCCTCCCACGCAGCGGCCGTTGCTGAGTGGAACTTGGGATGAGAACACGAATGTCATGCATCAGTTACCGGCGCCATCTATTTCTATTTAGACAGCATAGCGTCGGAGCGTTTGAGAACAAATTGTAGCATCTGTTACTTTCTTGGATGAGTGTTGACCTTGAGTCATCGTTGAACGTCGAATGTGTACTTGCTCATCGTAGAATCAGCATATCTTATCACAGGACATATTCACACTACAACTAGAGAGTTCCCAGATGGATTTGAGATAGTTATATGAAAGAACAGATTACACTATACATTACCGGCAGCGTAGCGATGCATGTTACGTTCGTAAGGCCACGCGCGGCGCCGAAGGGGCCTAGTGGCGTCAGATCCCCCATGCTCTGGGCATTTGTCAGCAGTCTTAGCCATCCTAGCGCAGAGATGCTAAGCACGTTCGACTCGCTTATCTCAACAAGTTCATCTTCACCACGGCCAAAATACACTCCGAGCCCCTACTAAACCCTGAAGTGTGGGATCAATAGACCAGATTGAACATGACCGAGTACGAATTTTTCTTTGCCCAGGGGCCGGAGGGCAAATTCCAAGAAGCCAGCCGCGCGATAAGGAGCCGGGCCATGAAAACAACTCGACGCGTTAAATCGGGACAGGCTTGCGAGAACGTTCTCAAGCAGGCAACCACTAGTTCGGAGCAGACTGCACAGAGGAAAGACGAGCTCAAGGGTCGATTCCGACTACCGAGGAGACGCGTGCCCACCGACTTGGCTGACTCGTCAAGGTCGCCCAGACAAACTGCTCGAGCAGGGCCAGCGAACGAAGTGGGCTTCGAGATCAATCGTTCCCAACAAGCCACGTCGGCCAATCTCGTGCAGGTCAGCTGCACCTTGTCGGATCCATTTCAAAGCCTGCCAGTTCCGCATACCCGGGCCGTAGACTTTCTGATAAAGTATTGTGAGTTTTGACGAGTTCGCACTCCGGCCTCGCCATAGATGCGCCGGCTGCGCTAACGCGCATCCCCTGCACAGTCCTGACCGATCCTGGCCTGAATGTCCGAACTGTAGACGCCCAGAGGTCGTGGTTCACCTATGCGCTGGAAAGTGCTCTGGTCATGCACGGCGTGCTGGCCATTTCCGCAGTTTTCTGGACTGCCAACGTCCCATCACCGGACTTCAAGGTGGTGCAGGAAGGTTTTCATCACAAGGGAGAAGTGATACGGGCGATTGGAACCCGCCTGCGAACGCAGGTCACCGGCAAGGATGTCACGACCGAGGTTATCACCGGCGTTGCCTCTTTAGCGTATATCTCGGTACGTGTCTGACCCTAGCCTCCCGCAGTTACTCTCGCGCGAGAGGCCTGAATCTAAACGTGGACTCGCCAGTTGCTCGAGGGGGATTTCGTAACAGCTGCCCTGCATCTAGAAGGCATGAAAGATGCCGGGGCAGCTCGGGCCAAAGAGAAATACCCCGCAGAAGAGGACATTCTCTGTCGCTTTTGTACTTGGTAAGTCGTCACTCGTAGGCATGTAACCTGCTAGACCTCACATCTAACTGATATTCACAAAAGCGTCGACGTTACGGTTGCAGCGGCGCTCGGAAGAACCCCAACCTACCCACCAGGTAGGACCTCCCAGGATATCTTCATCCCGCCGGATATTATAGAACATGCAATGTGGCCGTCGCTCTCGCACATTGCTGCGATAGAAGACAACAACGCGCTTGGGGCCCACACAACCCAGGCTGTATTCACAGCGCTCCGGCAGCTGGCCAGGCTGCGCTGTCGTCCCGACGCATCACCTAACAGCATCACTGCCCTTGCTCACGTCACGAGCAGATCTATCGTCGAATATTTGTATGGCGGTGCGCCTCGGAGCGGAAGGCTAGCAACGCTATTGCTAGCCGCACAAGTGTATTTATACAGGACGGTTCAAGCCCTGCCCCCCACAGACCCCGTGATAAAAGTTTTAGTCGGCAGGCTCTCCGCAGCATTCCAAGAAGCGGCAGCTGCATGGTTTCAACACGCTGCAGCCCTCTTATGGGTCTCGGCCGTAGGCTTGGGTAGTGCCGTGGACGGGAGCACCCAGCACCGCCAGTTCCTAGTCATGTTTGCGGGAGGTGTCGGCATACCGAGGCAAAAAGGGATATTGAGAACGCGGGAGGACTTGAAGAGGATTTTAGGAACCTTTCTCTGGGACGACGATCTCTTCCAACCCATCTTGGATGATGTGTACATAAAATTGCCAAAGTCTTTGCCGCCTTAACAAGCGCGGATCTATACGCTGACAACCCATGGAAACCGGTACCCGTTTACAGCTGTAGAGAAATGTGGCGACGGTTTTGGAGATGGGTTGTTATTTCGACTCCGTGTAATAGAAGACGCATTACGGTTTTCGGATGCTTAGATGAGCCGACGAGCTGGCAGCTCCTCCGATTTTGATTACGCTCACACTATGGCGCATTTAGCACTGACAAGAAAATTTCCCGATTAGGAACCAGCTCGGAGCCAACGTTCAACCAGGCCGGGCTTAGCAATTAGTCCGCGCCATACTCAGGACGACGGAAGTCTGCCTATCTAGGCGCTTTAGCCATAAGGAGGAGACTAACTGATCGCAGCGCGACCTACCCTAGATCCAGATAGAAACGAGCAATGCCCCTTTTGGGTAATTTCGAGGATCGGGCCCTGAGTTTAACGAATTGGCTCACGCTGTGCATTTCCTTCAGTGCGAGGCGCACCAGCAAAACACTTACAAATGCATATGGCAGCCGGGATAACGGATCCATAGCGGAGAGGAAATTAGACTTCGAGACACGATTAGATGCCTAAAGATGTTTCCCGAGTGCTTCTGCACTTTTCTGGCTATAAAGGTGCGATGCACAGTATCTTGTGTTCGTCTAGTTCGGCCATCCCATCACCCCAACCATCACCGCGACCAGCTTGGAACATAACCAAGATCTGTACTCTGCGCGGAGCTCGACAAAGCCAAGAACCGAAACCAACACACTCGCACACGCACACGCATAGACACCATGGCAGGAGACTTGGTATTGTTGACGGCCGGTTCCGGCTTCTTGGGCCATCTTGTCTTCTTGGAGCTTCTCAAGTCAGGCTACAACATCCGAGCTGCTGTGCGGTCTGCGTCCAAGGCCGATGCTATCAGCGCGATCCCCGCCGTTGCAAAACTCGCCCCGTCCAAGGCCCAGCTCTCCTTCGTTGTCGTCCCAGACATGTCACTCCCCGGCGCGTACGACGATGCCGCCAAGGGTGTGAAGTACATCGTTCACGTCGCCAATCCTATGCCTAGTTCTGCCGAATCCATGTCTTCCGAGGAATTGGAGAAGGCTTTTGTTGAGGATACCAAAGCCGGCGTCCTAGGCATGCTAGATTCTGCGAGCAAAGGGGGTAGTGTCCGGCGTATCGTCTTCACCAGCTCGATTGCTGCCAACGTGCCAGTCGAGCGTTATTTCGCCCCGCCGCCAGACGGAGGCAAACGCGTGTTCACACCGGATGATCGCGTGCCCGTATATCCGCCACCTTATACAATGCCGGCTTTGGCGTACGCAGCTAGTAAGGCCGCGGCGCTCCTGACCACCGACGATTACATCAAGAACAGCAAAGCCGACTTCGATATTGTCACAATTATCCCTTCGATGATACTCGGTCGGGATGAGCGGGCTACTACTGTTGACGAGCTGTTAGGCGGCAGTAGCAACGCTGTCTTGCTGAACGTCCTCCTCGGTGTTGAGACAGAGTTCCCCTATGCGAACGGTGCCGCTTACACCCAGGATACTGCCCGTGCTCACGTACTGGCTTTAAACCCAGAAGTTCCCGGCAACCAGACGTTTGTAGTCAACGTCATGATGGAATACGCGGACGCGATACCCATCGCCAAGAGTCACTTCCCCGAGGCGTTCGCCTCGGGGATTTTCAAGGAGACTGGGAAGCAGCCCACGACTCCGATCTTGTGGGACACAAGCAAGGTAAGCTAGTTTCATCTTCTGACTGGATGTTGAGGCTAATAACCCACCTGGAACAGACCGAAAAGGTCCTTGGGCTTAAGCTTACGCCTGTCGAAGCTATTGTGAAGGAGGTTGCATCACAGTATTTGGAACTTTCCGCCAAGAAATAACCTGCAGATTGAAACTCTTAGCAGAAATTACATTAGCTTTAGAAGTAAGAACCGATATCAATGCCACGTCCTTTCAAATTGAGAGAACTACTTCCCCTCCACCCAACATATTTTCTACTAATGGTCTTCATGTGACCGTGCGAGGTCTGGATGGATTGTATTGTAATATCAAGTGTAGAGCAGCCTCGAAAGCTTACCTAGCAACCCCTTAGCCTCTTCGAGAGAAGGTGGCTCACGGGTGGTTCGACCGGGCCTTGCAATTGATCTCCTCAAGAGCTCGATCCCGAGTTCCATTACTATACTAGTTTAATTTCTTCTAAATCCCTATTTTCAAAGACTTGTCCAGTCATCCAACCGAGAACAAATGCGGCACATGCACATTTGTAGGCGGGCTCAGTTCGCCAAAATCCGCATTAGGCTGTCCATTTTCGTTATTCCTGCCTAGCCACGCGAAAAGCATTGTAAGCATCAATTTCTTGGCGCGCTTCTCAAACGATCCTTCCGTCCCTATATGTTTAAGTAAACCTGTAGTGCGGCACACGACACACGGCCACACATCAAAGTACGCTGCAATTCCGTCGGTTACTAGCCATATCGCCACAAGATTGGGACTAAACTGTATGAATCTACCGCCGGTAACTCGTAGATGCATGGATCAGCTAGGCGCAATGCTACCGAAAGCCAAGCGCTCTACAAGCGAGCCAGACGGTCAAGGATCGAAAGAGGACGGCTTCCGGAAGCATCCCATTGGCACCATTCCCATACATGAAGATTTCTTGTCAGGAGGATGGTCTAGTCTGATGTCATATATTCAGATTAGCGAGGTGTAACGGTAATACAGAAATTCCGGAGACTGGCTGACTGGCGGGCTAAGAACCGTTTAGGTCGAACCGGATAATTTGGCTACTATAGGGTATGACACCGCTGAGCGGTTGGTAGCGATCGTACCCCTATCTCGGGAAGAGAGCAATTCGCCTAACTTGAATTCGTCCAAAAGGTGTAAACAATATTATCATTACGTGTATATCATATGGATATTGGTCACAAAAGCCCACTTTAACATATCCTATGTTTCTTGCCCGCCATCCCAAACTTCGATGTACTTAAGAAAAGCAGATGCCTAAAAGCCTCATGTTGGTTGTCTCGATATTATATACTGACTAGTTGCTGATCTGACTAAGAATTACGTCTGCCGCCTTCTCGGCGACCATGTATGTGGATACAGCTGTGAAGACACCCGGGATCCGAGGATACACAGACGCGTCAACCACACGCAAACCTTGAACGCCACGCACCCGAAAACTAGAGTCCAATACAGCCATAGGATCGTTATCCGGGCCGATCGGGCAAGTGCATGAAGCGTGATGGCCCCAAGCTGTGTCTTTGATGTACGTCTGGATGTCATCCTTGGAAATAAAGCCGGGCCCGGGCAATACCTCCGTAATGGGAACGAGCTGGCGACTGAACGCATCGCGCGCGAGACCGACGGCTTCGTATATAGCCTGGAGATCCTTGGCAGAGTCCCCGGATCTGGTGTCGAAGTAGTTGTATGTGATATCCGGAACGTCCAGCGGATCCGCAGAGCGCAACATGACGGAGCCGGCCCTGTTGCGCGGGTGCCCTTTCAGAATCGCCCAGGTGAACACGTTGTGCTCGGCCGTGGCATTGACACTATAGCCCGGGAAGTAGCCACGGAAGTTCACGGGCCCGCCGAAGACGAACATGTCGAAATTGCCATCAGCGGACGCGCTGCTGCGGTAGTACATAGCGCTGGCAAACCCGCCCGACGAGTAGATGCCGCGGTCGCCGAGCACGGGATTCTCCCAGCGGTCCAGACAGGGGTCTTCCGTAGAGTTGAATGTGCAGCCCTCAAGTGCCGAGAAGTTTGTCTGCATGTGACCCTGGACAGCGATCTCATAATGATCCTGGAGGTTCCCCCCGACACCGGGCAGGTTTGACACAACGGGAATCCCGAATTTCTGGAGCTCCGCAGCGGGGCCGACCCCCGAGAGCTTGAGCAGCTGTGGTGAGTTGTACGCTCCGCCGGCCACGATGACCTCACGCGATGCCGCAGCGGTTCCAGGGTTGCCCTGCCTGGCGTTCTGGGACAGGGGACTCGCGCGATACAAATACGCCCCGTCCAAGAACTCGACGCCCGTAGCCCTAGGAGGCGAAGAGTTGTCGAAGACAACTTTGGTGACGAAGCAGTTTGTGCGCACATCAAGCGGATACTTCTGCGTCCCGTCGGCGTTCTTGGCATCGCGGACCTGGACGACAAACTCTCGGGCACCGTTCCGCTGGTGGTCATCCGTAGAGATGGGAATCTGATAGTAGCCGGGGCCCGCATCGCGCGCTCGTGTGTTGGCATTTGCATCCTCCAGAAGCAGTCCAGCTATGTTAAAAATGCCGC
Source organism: Thozetella sp. PMI_491 (assembly GCA_021432635.1). Classification (NCBI taxonomy): domain Eukaryota; kingdom Fungi; phylum Ascomycota; class Sordariomycetes; order Chaetosphaeriales; family Chaetosphaeriaceae; genus Thozetella; species Thozetella sp. PMI_491. Next base: position 150,963 of record MU270023.1, on the reverse strand, counting down.
CTGTGAGGTTCCCAAGAGCGAACGCGCCTCCGACAATGAGGCTGAGGAGATCCAAGTCCTTAAGGGCGATTGTCAGTGGGGCCTCTTCGACGCCCAACCACCCTTTGTAGCCATGGCTCTTGTCAATAGGGAGCAACTGGTACTGATTCCTTTCTAGCCTGGTAAAATACTTGCGCATATTGTCGGCAGACCAAGAGGCATCGCCGGTCAGGTTAGCGATGTTGTCAAAGTCAGATTTGTACGGGTACACGGCGATCATGGCGTTATGCGAGGTGCATCCTCCCAGCGAGCCCGTTCGTGGGTACAAGGTCCCCAGCATAGTCGAGTTCGCCGGCGGCTGAAGGCCGGTGTAGAGGCTGCCGTCAGCGGTCCGGTAGGTGGTCTTGTAGTCACGAGCCTGGCGCGCATCGTCGGCGTAGTGCCTCACGAAAAAGTTCCATGCCAGTGCCTCGTCCTCGGACACCTTGGCCGAGTAGGCTGGCACCGTGTAGTTGATATTCTGGCCTTGGTCGTCGCCCGCCTCGATAAGTAAGGTTTTGTGGCCGGCCAGCGCAAGCCGCGCCGCGAGAGGGCCTCCACCCGCGCCGGACCCGACAACAATGTACTCATACCCCGTGAGGTCGACGGCCCAGGCGAGGCCGGCCGAGATGGCAAACAAACCTAACAACTGCGCTGCCCACATGGCGGATCCGGTGTGTTGGGAAGCAGGCGTCGGCCGATGTGTGAGCGATGTTGCCCCGGATTGCCAAAAATGACAGCGACAGGTATTAAAAGAGAGACAGCCATGGTGGCTTTTTGGCAAGCCTTTATTGAAGTGCGATCTACATCCGTGTTGCCCGAGCGGGCAAGCTGGATGCGCAGCATCCCCTCCGGTGTAATCTCGGCACACGCCTCAGACATCTTCCCAGAGCGCTAAGTTGCGCTTGAGCCCCCACTATCCTCCACTGATGACGGTTGGAGGGTTGTACCGCATGGGATATTGGCCCTCATCGCTGTCATGAGAACCGTCGGGGAGTACTCCCGGGCAGAGCTGATTGAGATCGTTCGGCGATGGCGAGTCTCTCCAAACTGTTAAAAATTGGCGCAGGGAAAAGATTCCTGTGCTATTGCACGTTAGCTATGTAAGGTCGGTCGGTAATGATCAAATCTATCCCAGTACGTCCGTGCATGTGGGAGTCTAGACCTGCTTGTGAAGGGTGAAATATCGAACGGCGGGGTCAAGGTCTGTGCAGCCATGCTAGTGGTGGAGGCGATCAAGATTTTGACGTGCATCAGTTTCGCTGTCGAAAGTTACCTACAGTCTTGGACAGAGACGTTGACCCGTAGTACGGCGGTAATTGCGGCCGAGCAGCGGGTGGCGTTGCTGCTCGCCGCCATAGCACCAACGTTGTTCTCATAACGTTTGTAGGTGGCGGGACCGATGCCCTGTCACCGCCCTCGCTCTTGGCCAAATTACGATGTGAGTGTCCGAGTCAGGCAAGCCCCCTCTGCACATGACCCCGATTGAGAGACAAGCCTTTGTTAGCTAATAGCGGCCCACGGGTTTGGCGATCACACTATTATGTGCAGGTGACCTGAACTCTAACCTCGCCACTCCTCACTGAGAAATGGGGAATAGGGGATTGAGGGACGGGACGGAACGTACAAACATTGAGACTCTGGGAAGATTGGGTCAGAGCACCCAGTGTATATGGTAGACAAAACACGACAGTGAATACAAGTTGCGATCAAATAGCATGTTTTATCGCAAGTCTACAGATGGGTTCTCGCCGTTTTTTACGGGTAGCCGTTCAAGAATGGGCGTAGATTTCCCATACACTCAACCTACTATTCGAATCTCAACAGCTTGGCAGAGCCATCATCACCGTTTTAGTGCTAAAATCTCACTCTCGATCGCCTCGCCAAGCGTCTGTGTGGTGCCTTGGCCACCCATGTCCGGAGTAACTTGTGTCTTGACCGACCTTTCCAGCACTCTCTCGATCGCAGCGAGGAGCGCATCGGCCGCCTCAGTGTGGCCAAAGTGCTGGAGCAGCATCTGGCCGGCCCAGATCATGCCGATGGGGTTCGCAATGCCCTTGCCGATAATGTCTGGCGCGCTACCGTGAACCGGTTCGAACAAGCTGGGGAACTTGCCCTCGGGGTTGATGTTGGCAGAAGGAGCAATGCCGATGGTGCCGGTGCAGGCCGGGCCGAGGTCGGACAGGATATCGCCGAAGAGGTTGCTGCCAACAACTACGTCGAAGATGTTGGGCCGCTGGACGAAGTGCGCCGTCAGGATGTCGATGTGGTACTTGTCAACGTTCACCTCTGGGTAGCTCTTGGCCATTTCCTCGACCCTTGAGTCCCAATAGGGCATGGTGATGCTGATACCGTTGCTCTTGGTCGCACTCGTCAGGCGCTTCCTCGGCCGTTTCCGGGCAAGCTCGAACGCATAGCGGAGTGTCCGGTCCACGCCGACGCGCGTCATGACGGTCTCCTGGATGACGGTCTCGCGGTCGGTCCCCTCGAACATCTTGCCACCGATACTGCTGTACTCGCCTTCGGTATTCTCGCGCACGATCCAAAAGTCGATGTCGCCCGGTTTCCTCCCGGCTAGCGGGCAGGGTACGCCTGGCATCAGGCGCGACGGTCGGAGGTTGATGTACTGGTCGAACTCGCGCCGAAACTTCAGGAGGCTTCCCCAGAGCGATACGTGATCGGGGACCAGGGCCGGCATGCCCACGGCGCCGAAGTAGATGGCATCGAATCGCAGGAGCGTTTCTTTCCAGTCCGGCGGCAACATGTCGCCATGCTTCTGGTAAAAGTTGCAGCTGGCAAAGTCGAACCACTCAAACTGTAGACTAATTCCAAACACTTTCGCCACAGCCTCTAGACATCGGACCCCATACGGCATCACTTCGACACCGATGCCATCGCCGGGGATGACAGCAACGCTAAGCGCCTTCGTCGCCGTAGTTTTAGCCATTGTTGACGAGCGGGGAGCAGATCTTTCTCTCTGTTTGATATCTCTGACTTCACCGATACTAAGCATCTGGGAAGTATATAGCTATAGGCTTGCGCGCATATATACCGGCTGATCGAGCCCCGCAAAGCAGAGCGAGTACCGGCGTGGCGGTAGAAATTATGACCGCTCGGCCCCACACCTTCCTCCGCTCCCGGCCTAGACTCGGGAAAGATGCGGGCAATACTTTTGCCGCTTCTTCCACAACACAGACCGAGAAGACTGTGCTCCGACCATTACCAGCTAGTAACTGAAAGAAGGTCTCCCTTGCCTAACGAGGTTAGATTATATGCGTAATTATGCGTAATGAGGTCGGTGCTACGCCCGTGATTACCTACATACGTCTGTCGTCACTCCGAGTAAGCCTGTCTCTAGATTTTCCCACGGCCGTAAAGTTGTAGCGCTATATGCGATAGCCAAGGAAGCGAAACCCACGCATCCCATCCCCTACCCATGTATGCAAGGGGGCGAGCCTCGTCCACCACATGGTCTCAGCCCTCACGTCCCGTTGGCATTCCGGCGGGAAGCGCCCAGGGAGAACACTATTCTAGAACCATGCTGTCTTAAGACGGGCTAAATGTCTCCGTTCGACCTTTACCAAGGGGCTGGCATAGCGAACCCCCCCTGGAACCCCCTGTACCCATTACCCCGAGCATTCCTTCGCTCATACGTCATTCTACGTGAAAAGATTCCTGGCAGGCGGTTTGGGTGGATCCTAACTCTTCTGCTACCTATCAACATTTAGGACTAAATCAGCTGGAGCACTATGGTCTGCAGCCGAGGAAACTTTTGCCGCGAATGCATCGTGAACGGTTTCCATTGACATAGACGGTTCCGTGGAACGCCTAGCTAGTACAGCAGTTCCTCCGGCTACATTCATGCATTTCCTCTCACTATAAAGCTCCGGCACGGCTCAGGTGTTCACCAACGAAGCCATGTCAAAATGTCACATTACACCTCAGGTACACCCGTCTTAATCTAGTAAATCCGATTCAAACATTTAGGTCTAATAGGGTTGGTTATTAGCCGTCAGTGACAAATAGTCCTACAATGATACCAAACTTCGAATTTATATCGTGCATTGTTGCGGGTTTGGGATAGGGCTAGTACAATTTTCCGGACTATTGAGTTGGGTGGAGGGTCTCGGTGGCCTTGACAAGACTGGTATGAGAGTATGCAAGGTTATCGGGAATGCATTCAACAAGCAATTATGAAAGGTAGATGCACATTTCAGCAGGTGGCTCTCGGTTCTCGGCCCCTACCCCTTCCCGCGAGCACAATTGAATTCACTTCCGTGGTCCGAAACTCTAGATCACGGCACGATGCACAGCGCTATCCTGCGGTTGCATTCTTGTACAGAGCAGCCTGCCCCAATAATATGATTCGCTTTTGGCACCCAGAGCCGTCGCCAAATCTCTTCACTGTTCTTGGCAGTCCATCGCTGCACGAGGCGGCGTATATTTTGCGGATCCCATGGCAAATTCCAGTCGTGGTTCATGTTTCTGCTGGTAGCCCGTTTGCCCGGCGCCGTTGCTACGTCTCAAAACTTGCATGCATAGCGGTGGTGAGACATCACTGACAATCGATAAGAAGTTCTGCTCCTGGTATTGTCGAGCTGACACGCCCTATTGCTTCCTGCACGTGGCAGGTTAGGGTCCCCGGGGTTTGGGCGAGTCTCACCGTGCCTGTACGAATGGACTAGCGAAGGGACAACCGGTCGACAGGAGTAAAATGCTGCCTATCTACGGGGTAAATATGATAACTGATGCATAATATTTCATGCATATGTATCGTAGATCCGTATAGTAAGTATACCCGGTGCCGCGGGAGGGCCACCTGTAGGAATTGATCGCCCGCAGGATCCTGACCACGTACCGCCGTCATGTCTCTGGTGCCGCTAGGATGATGTTCACTGGGGGTTGGAGAGATGGCAGAGGAATGGGGAGAATAGGAGGTAAGGAACTCCTAGCACTAAGACAGCATAGTGCTCTTCACATAAGATTGAGCGCGCGCCTCTTTTAGTTCGCAACGCAGATGAGCAACTCTCATCATCTTTCCATCCTGCTTCCCTTCCCTCCTCGCTAGGCGCGACACAAGAACGATTCGGTTCTCATCACCCAATATCCTATTTACTAAAATGAAGTCGCAAGCATTTCGCGTCGCCCTATTGGGCCTTATGGGCACTACTGCTGCAGCCCCCTCTGAAGTGAAGCGAGCCTCCATGTCAGGCAGCAGCCTCATTGCCGCTCTAGCAGAGCTGAGCGAGGCGATGGAACCTGTGATGGACCCGATAGGTAACCTAGATGTTCTTGACACTTTGGTAGCGCGCAGGTGACTGACTGTTTCAGGTCAAATCATCGCCTCGCTTCTCAATCTAAACACTAACTCCGGCTACCGGTCCTCGTCGGGGGTTCTCCAAGGGGACCTTTCTCATCAGATGTCGCAGGTTGCCCGCGGCATGACATCGGATGATATGATTGATTATATTAGCTCCACTGCCGCGCGACGTGCCAAAAAGGCTGGAGGGAGCTCGGGATTCATTATGGTCCCGTACAGCGGCGCTGAGACGACGGACGACTTGACATCTCGGAGCACCGACGCCATTGATCCTCTGTCCAGTCTCCTCGGCAGCATTTTGAACCCTACCAGCACGTCAGGGAACCTTCTCACCAATCTTATCTCGGGAAGCCTGCCTTCTGCCTCCAACAACCCGGTGGCTAGCCTTATCAGCGGCGTTGTCAGCGGCGTCACCAGCGCCTTGCCTACTAGTGGTGCGGTCGCCAGCATTCTTAAAAATCTCAGCCCTACTGGCACGGTGGCCAGTCTCCTATCGGCGATCATCCCGACAAGCCTTCCCAACCTTGGTCTCACAGCAGGCCTCAACCTCACCCCCGGCGCGTTTATCAACAACCTCGTCAACACGATTCAGCAGGGTCTCCAGAAGATTGCCGCCCTTATCTCCTCGACTAAGCTCACTCTGATGAATGTCATCATCAAGCCCAAGCTCGTCACCGAGGAGGTCCGCGCTCTCGCACATGGTATCCTCTTCGTGACCGTCGAGAGTCTCCTCGCGAGTAGCGCCGGCCTTACCACAGTGGGCACTTGTGAGTGTTTCATGTTTGCCAGACGAGCGTTCCATGCTAACAGTCTCCCCGTGAAGCTCCAAGCATTCAGGCAAGTGTCAAGGGTATCATCAGTGGACTAGACGGCCTTTATTCGGCTGTCACTGGTACGCCGGATGCCAATAGCGCGCTTAATGATGTTCTGGATCCTGTGTCATCGATCTTGTCGACTGCCACCGGCCTGCTCAACAACACAACTGCCCTGCCCAACCTGGTACAGAACCTCCTTAATGCTACTGGGAACGTGGTGAACAGTACAGTTACTGGGGTCCTTGGGGGGGTCTTGGGCGCCATCGCTAATCTGGGAAACACTACTAAGGCGGGGCCTTAGTCAGTCGATCGGCAGCAAATGTCTGGCCTTCGAGGAGAATACTGGGGAGATTGTCATCGTTGAGCACCTTTCGGAGTTTAATATTTCTCTCAACTATTACCCTTGAGCCTTTCCTAGCACTGTTGTAACTCGTCTCATGCTTTACTCAGTGCTGTTCACTTCCAGCCAATCTACGTAGAACTCATACGGTTGTTAGCAATTCGTAGTAGAGTGCTGTATCTAAGGCACTCCTCAGTTCGTTGGCGGTATAGACCACTTTTCAGTAAGCTATTCTAAGCATAGGTCAACATATTTCACTATCCTGAAGAGATGGTGTGCATAAACTGACATGTAACGAAATTCAGAATCCTCCCCACACATTTTGTGATTCAGGACCAGTAGCCCCAATGTTACCGTGGCCCAGGTGACTTTAATGTTCGACCACGATAAAGGTTATCAGTGTGGATTCTACTTTCTCGGCAGATAGGGGCGCAGCCGAGGCCGCCAAAAGGGCTTCGGGTGGATAGCATTGCAGCTAAAGGGGGCAGCGTAATTTGGGATATAAGTAGGGGATCAAGAGCCGACAAAGAGGGCCGACACAGTCGTGATGCCGACTGGCTGCTCTCATCCGAGAACGAGAGGATTTTTCCAGTTGGCCTATAATTACTCTCACATTGGGATAAGAGGAACTGGCTTTTCGGTATCCCTCGACCTAAAAGACGGCTTCATCAGATAACCTAGCTGCAATATCCTCAACGCACCCGAGAGTGTTGTCCTCTTTAGAAGAACAGCTCGGTCGACACATTGTCTGGTTATAACACACGGTTTCGAGCGGCCAATTTCCCAATTTGAGTTGTCGCACCAATAGATTGCTTCATGCCAAGCGACGCGGGCAAAGAGCTAGAATTATCCAGTGCTCCATGGATGGCGCGGCCGTCTAGGCGAGGAGACAGGGGATTGTACATGCGATTTGTCAATCGAGCATGGAGGGGGCTAGTTTATAGTTATTACGAGCCTAGAGATGCCTGCTTGGCCACTCCGGGCGAGGAGCTAGTGTTGGCTTGGAACAGGGGCAACGAAAGGACCCTAGGATTAACTAATTATACGAACATCAAATATTCCAAATGCAGAACAAGCTAAACAATTATTAGCCAAGAATAGGCTATAACTTGAAATCCATTCTCGTCCCTGAGGCTTCGGCGACAAAGGTCTGCGAAATATCGAGACGAGATGTACACAACATTACTTCAATGAACAAGCCGTTTGCGGAGTGAGCTGTGCCAGGAGTCAGCAGGGATGGAACAGGCTAGTCCCAGATTTGTGGGACGAGACAGGGCGACTCCTTGACCAATCGGGGGTCTCTTAACCAATTTGGGTTGCAAATCCCGCATGGTTCACTAATCTCCAAAACATGCGCCGTAAGGGAATAGGCACATACTGTTTTTGGTATTTGCTGGATGCGCATAGAAAGACGGCCTGCAGGGGCCGTGACTAACAATCCTTCAAAAAACGGGGTCGGCTCTTCGCCTCGCGACTACTTTCAGCCTCGGAACTACTCGGCAAATATAAAGAGCAAGTCGGGCAAGTGGTCCCCACCCTGGCTTGCAAAGTTAGGAAACTGCTCGAGTTGGCCGTCCAACCTCTCTACCTATTCTACATCGATCAGCGCCTCATTGGGGCCACAATTAGTATGGTGGCGCGCTCCGACTGCGGCGGCCGCTTCGAGTTCGTCGTGCAGGAAGCGAATGAGAAGCTTTCCAAGGAGAACCACTCCAAGATTCGGCGACATGCCATGAAAGCAGTCAGAGCGGCTCAACAAGACTGGGGCAAGGCAACATCCCCTCCTCTCGCTGCGAAGCCGACAGGGCACCGCGTTACGTCACAAGATGCTGGCATGCAGGCTCCGTGGCCGTCCATGCCTATGTCCGGTCTAGAACTGCTAGTAAGGGACCGTGGCCTGGACCCAATGGACCTCTCGGCGTTGACTTCTGTCCACATCGGGCCACTGTGAGGCTGCAACATGCCCCATTTTCCCTTAGCAACGCTTGCTAATCATAAGCACCCTCTAAAGTGCTTCAGCCATGCTTCAATCCAAGCCCAGCCAGTTGCCCGAGGTTCTTTTATGCAGGCAGTGGTCGTACTTCTCCTTCATCCCACCGCGCTTCGGCCACGTCGCCGCTCTTGATGACGCATTTCGCTGCCTGATAACTGTCGCCCACTCCAGCCTTGTACCTGCTCATAGGCAGAGTCAAGAGAAGATTCTGGGCTACTATGGGAAAGCGCTACAGAGCCTCCAGTTCGCCTTTGAAGAGCCTGAGGCTCGTTACACGGCCGAAGTGCTATGTGCAGTCGGAATGCTAGCACTTTTTGAGGTTAGCACAATCTATGTTATGTACTGGCATTGCCGTATAGTCCGCTGATCGCTCCGCAGCTCTTGATATCACCGCACGGACGATGGTGCAAGTATATCGCCGGCGCGTCTGATTTGATTCGGCTTAGAGGTCCCAAGAGGTTTACCACAGACTTTGACAGGGCGCTCCTCCTAGCCCTATGCTACCCTATAGTGAGCAAGCTTCCTTCATGCCTGCACCGACCTCGCGAGCGTCTTCTGACAATCTTAGTGTGCCGAAGCCCTTCTTAAAAATCAGACGTGTTTCCTAGATGACCCATGTTGGACGGAGGCACTCAAGGAGGTCATCGCGCCACAAGAAGCTTTTACTGATCGGTCTGCCTTGGGAATCACATTGATGACACTCATGGCTAAGGTCCCGACGCTTGCGAAGCGAGTGGGGCACGCAGTCGTCATTCAGAATTCCCTCCAGAGGCAGTATTTCGACACAATTGCGGCAGAAATTCGCTCGCTTCGCTCCGCCATCATAGCCTGGCGCCGTGACTTCAACCTGGCGCTGATTGCCAACGCTAGTCGGCCCTCTCAGGCTCGTGGTATCCAGCCCAGTTTTAGCAAAAAGCACGAGATGTCCGGGATTGCGCTCGTCATTCACATGATAGCCAGCCGAATGCTTGTGTGCATTTCAACGGCCGGCCGCGAACTACTCGAGGAAGAAGTTCAAAGCTTGGCAGTGGAGCTCAAAACGTTACAGGCCTCAGTTGCGCACAATTGCCGGGCTAACTTCTTCCTTGGGCAAAAATCTATAATTGCCGACGCTGCTATTGCTACGCATGAAGATTTTGTAGCCCTTTCCACAAGTGAAACGGTTGTTGAGTCGTGGAAACTCGCGAGATTTTGGCAACTTATGGGGAGAACACCGTGCGATGGAGAGACTTGCTGTGCATCAGATGGGTGAGCAGGAGAACCCAGCGAGTTTTCAGTAAATAAAAAAGCATGATTAAAGGCCAATCTCTCGTAAGAATGACACCCTTTTGACATGATGAACACCTGGCCTCAACTTGCACAGCATATCTTTTGTGCAGTGAATTCATACAGCGTGGTATCACTTTAAGCAGTGTTAATGGGGATGCAGTCACACGAGATGCTTTCTATGGAATATTTGCGAAGTTGGATCACGCCCACTTGGGTAAGTGCAAACATTCGAATGAAAAGAGGTTTACACCCAATTCAGAGGCAATGAAGAGGGGCGCTGGACGAGACGGGAGGAGCCGCTGTCTACTCCTTCGTTTCAGCTTCGTGCGGCGTTAAAGGCCCCCTGCAGATGGCGAATATATCCCGATTCGGCAAGTGTTGGATTCTTAGCAGAAGCCGTACGGGGCAGTTGGTCCACCTGCTAAATTGATCGGTGAATGCTTACCTCCCTACGCCACCGAGCCTGTGCAACAAGTAGCTCTCTGGAGGACGAGAAACGATAAGTGATTACTGCAAGAGGTTATCAAAGAGACAGTAGCCGTAAAATAGAACTATAAATTGATGCTAAGCTCCCACCTACGGCGCATTCCGGCACATATCTCAAGGTCATCAAGCATACCAACGCACCGAGCATCACTCACCCTGCCTCCACTCCTAGCCACTACTAGCCTCCTTTTCCAAGACTTTATCGCCTCGTAATCTATCAAGATGGCCCCTGCATGGACGGACTTGCTCGAGCGGAACCGGTCAGTCCATCTCGCTCTCCTAACAATGCAACGCTAACACCACACTAGCACCTACTCGGAATCCAAGCACCAGCCCAAGCCCTTTATCAGTGAACCCGATTTCGGTTTGCCGACCGTCTTCATTTGTAAGTCTCATAGGGGGTTAGGACGATCCTGACAACTAACTCGCCGTCGCAAGTCTCGTGCATCGACATCCGAGTCCCCGTGGAGCAGATCCTCAGCCTGAAACCCGAAGGTGAGAATAGAAAGAGGGGCACAGAAGTTGCCTAGTACTAACCTGAATAGATGCTTTCATCGCCCGAAACCTCGGCGGGCGCGTCAAGAGCAGTCTGCATGCTTTGCTCTATCTCGACGTATTCGCCGTATCCCAGGGCGGAGGCTTCAAGGATGTGGTCATAATCCACCACACGGGTAAATGGATCTGCTGAAAGACTAATCTGAGTTAAGGCTGATGCGAGAATAAATAGACTGCGGTTGTACCCACGCTACTGACGATATCATTAAGAGTGCTCTGAAGCAGCAGGCGCCCGAGGCTGCTGCTGAGGCGGACCAGTTGGCATTTGGAACCTATGACGGCAGCAGCATTGAGAAGTGAGCTTCCACCTCCGACATGACCACGAAACATGGTATCATCTTACACATGAGCTAACAAGAGTAATCACAGGCACGAGGAGACGCTCCGAGCGGATCTACAGCTATTCAAGAGCTCGCCTTTTGTCCGTCCAGAACTTAAGGAGAGTGTTCGCGGGTATCTCTATGACATTAAGACTGGCAAACTGAGCGCTGTTGCTGTGTAATAAAGTGGCTTAAAAAGATTTAGATTAGAGAAAGAACCGTTATATATAATATGATAACCGTCTTCCTTCTGTAACTGGCCAATATATCGGCGATGATGTCAACTTCGCGAGTCCTTCTTCAGCAATACAGCGGATGCCAAGTTTGCTCACTGCTGCTACGGCAGCATGAGTTTCTTTAATTCCTATGGATCTGCTTCACTTGCCTTTCTAAACAGGGTCCCTTCTCTGTGGCTTCTTCTAGCAGGGGCACAAGTTACTAATGTTTCCGGGTTTGCCGTGTACGTATGCTTGATTGGACTTGGTACCGTTATTTCTGCGTTGCTGGTGGTAGACCTGAGAGCTTAATGCTAAGTAAATATCACTCTCTATTATGACAGTTGCAATCTGTCCCGACAGTTGAGATCAATGCAAAGTTCTTTTGGTACCCTCCTTATAAGATTTAACGCAATTGACAAATATTTCTGCCGTTACAGACTCAAACATGATATGCTCTCGCTAGAGAGCCAAGGTTCACTGCTTCACATCGGGTCCGTAGGTCGCAGCCCAAGCATCATACGTCGGTAGCAGCATCAGCTGTTGAAGGTGACGCCTACGTATTCCCACATTACCTCCATCGAAGATTGGCAGCACGATTGCAGTATTCAACAGATCGGAAAAAGGCTGATCCAGGTCATAGGACGTGCTGTCACGTCCCCGTCAGTGCTTCTCCTCGGCAAAGCAGAGTACCATGAACAAACGAGAACGTTCATTAGGAGTGAACTCACATTCCAACTGCGTTGATGGCATCTGTGCATGCCTTCACAGCTGCCTCGCTGCAGTAGACTTTGGCAGCCAGCGCTAGCTCCCGACGCGCGTTGTACTCGCCCGGCCCTGTCTGCAAGGCGTTGGCAGCCTTCCAAGTCAAAGCTCGGGCTGCTTCAGTGTGCATTTTGATACCGGAGAGCAGATCAGCGAATGCCTGGCGCTCCAGTAAAGGCGTCGCGCCGTTACGGGAGTCCCGTTTTGCGAAGGCCAGTGCGGCATCAAAAGCCGCACGCATGACGCCAACCCCCATAGCGGCGACGAAGATAGCGCTCATATCGAAAGATCCGAACGCGACCTGAGCACCTTGACCCGGGGGGCAGAGGACGTTTTTGGCCGGTACGCGCACGTTCGTATATCGTACGTGTGGTCCTGAGCTAGATGTATGGCCTGGCATTGGGACGTGGCGAATAACTTCAAAAGCGCTCGGGCCGTTGCGGTCTAGGTCGGCTCGGGTCACCAAGATGATCATCACTTTGTCAGCGGGGTCAGTATCTGGCCCAGGGGGATCTGTGATGTCGCGGCAGACAACACAGGCAAGATCACAGCCCTTAAAATCCCAGCCAGCACAATTTGTGGCCCACATCTTGTCTCCGTTGATCACCCAATCATCGCCCTCATGGAGAGCTGTGACCTGGAAGCCAGGCGCGCCTTTCTCCAAGGCGTTCGCGACGCCCCCGGGCTCGCTGAAGACCAGGGAGGCCATCGGTGCACCCTCCCCGCTGAGAAATGGTGCAAGAAACTCAGCGTGCTCGGGCTTTCCCACGAGGTTGAGCGGGGTCAAGCCTAAGCCAGTCCCAAATATGGTCAAGGCAGCCGAGGGTTCAACGGCGTAGCACTCCTCCACCAGGATAGCAGCCTCTACCAGACTTCCCGCATTACCTCCATGAGCGGGCGACACCTGGCCCTTGATCAGTCCACCTTGCACAGCGGCGGCATAAGCTGGTCGTGTAGCCTGGAACCGCTCCGGCTGTTGGTCGTATTTTAAGTACTCGGCTCGCGCAGGTTTCAATACGTTACGGGCAAAGCCGGCGGCAGCTTCCCGGGTGGCGGCCTCCGATGGGCCAAGATGAAAATCAACTGGCATTTCGTGGAATGGGAAAGCGACGAGAGCAAACCAAAGTTTGGACCAGCTCCGAGTGCAATCCAGGGATTGCGTATACGGAAGACAGATGAATATACAGGCAAAAGAAAGGAGGACACCCTTGGTTGCATGGATAATTGGGGCCGTGGATGCTCAGGTTCGACATGGAAATGGCTATGGCCATACCTTGGTAAGCCGCTAAAAGGCTGGGCTTACTGTATACCTTCAAAAGGTCTGGGTCAGCGTCGAATCAACCACATTTCCCGACACCTACATAATCAACCCCGCGCATTACATGTAAGGAAGGTAGCATTTGACACATTGCTTGGCCTAAAGGGCCGCGCATAGCATGCACTATCAAGCTGAACGACGTCATACTAAGTATGGTAAGGTAAGCAGTAAGCCACGAACAGGATGACAAGTACCTAGCGAAGGTCATTATGCACCTCGGGGAAAGATGAGATCATTTCGCCTCCACCTCCTAATACCGACCGTATGGTTTTACGGGGAAGAGCAAACAGGTAACAGAACGCCAGAAATACCACTAGAACAGTGTTTTGGGCAGTTACCGCTGAGTGTCTCTGACTAAGGTACGCCAAAGCGGAGATATAACCATACGACACACAGTGCAGCCTAATCGTGATCAATAATTTACCTAGGGACCTGGCATTCTACTAGTAAGCAATTATGAAAACGTAAAACAGGCCGCGGATATTCGTCTGGAGAGCGGAGTTCGAACGTGAATCTTCACGCATCCTACATCTGCAGACGCTTCAATCTTCTAAAAGGGCACAAAATTCCACATCATATATGTCATCTACTATTCGCTAATATCACAATACACCGCTGTAATAGTTAACCATGATCAAAGTTGCGTCAGTACTGCGCATTAAAGTGTATATCATTACATCGTAAGCCCGCCACCGCCTATATAGGACCTCACATAAATAGCCATCTTTGTTCAGATCTTTAACCCGTTCCGCACGATAGCAACCTCGCCTTGTTTTGGGCACAAAAATGTACCATCAACTCCTACTACCGCCATATGAGTGGTAGGGATGTTCAGCCAGTCTCTAGGTGGGAAGAAGTGCCGCTTGGTGACATCGTTGTTAGCTCGGCTCGAGCCCATATCCTGCATGGCCATGAGCCCAGAGCTTCGATCTATCGTGGAGAGGATTGGTGATAAGTCATAAGAGCAGATCCAGCCCTCTAAGCTCAAAAAGATGAGACTGTTGCCTTGGGTGCCAAGCAGAAGCCTAACTTTGCTGGTGATATGGTTCGTTACTGTCGAGCGGGTTTGTTTGTTCTGGCCATCTTGATGACCCTTCAGTGATACTACTTCAAGGTTCAGATTTCGATGGGACTCCGTAACAACTAAGTTGGAACCCGTTGATGCGACGATAAAGTGGTACCCGCTGTCGCCTATTTCAGAACACCATATTACTCTTCGAGAGCAGCGTGATCGAGACTGGCTCAGGGGTCTGTGGTCTGAAGGCTTGTCCCCAAGGACGAAAGTTGGCGCTGGTGATTTCTTTGCTGGCACTGGAAAGTTTTCGCTTAACTTGCTGCCTGACGCCCAGCTGTAAGTATTGACCCCAGTAGTTTCGATGAGGATAAGGCTTGATGCTTCTGCGGGGTGCTGGGCCCAGTGGCCAGAACAGTCGTCACTTAGCCTAACCCAAGCCTCCGCTTTTCCTTTAATGTCCCAAACACGCTCACCCTGGCGTGTACTAACCAGCAGCAGTTTTTCATCCGCGCTGAAGAAGATTTGATGTACCGCTTCTGCAAGGCGTACTTCAAACCCTGGGAAAACGGCCCACTTTCCATCCCCCTTCAGCTGAATCCGCTTTATCACCAATAGGTGATTCTCGTCCAGGGATGCCATATATTTCCCCTTTTTGGACCATGAAAGTTTCATCACTGGGGTGGCGGCAGGATGAGTGTATACCTTCCGGAGACGTTTTCCGTCCGTCAGGTCGTGAATAATAACTGAGCCGTCTTCGCGTGCACAAGCGAAATACTCGTTTGTAGGACCTAATACAAGTGTCGTAACTGGCATAGTTGTTCCGGATGATGTCGATAGTACTGGTTCAGTCAAGGCATAACTGCCGGCCGCGTTTGATGTTTCGTCAAGATCACTGTCGTCTGAGCGAACCAGGGCGTCTGGCTCCCAAACGTTACAGCTCAGGCCCCGGAGATCGTAGAAACGCTGGTTATCGGGGCTTAGGCACATTGAAATTGTCCCTTCTCCTTCGTTTGGTTTGCTGTATATCAAATGCAACCTAGGGAATGCCCACACTTGCAGGGTGCCGTTTTGGTCGGTGGTCAACAGAAAGTTCCCGTCGGATGAGACCACCATCTCCTGGCAGTTTTTGACTTGAGGATACTCAATCAGATCATCATCTGTCATGCACCACTCAAATAACCCTGTCTGCTGGCCCATGATTAAAAGGTTTCTCGACTCAGGATGCCATAGCACTTGTGCTGGATCTGCTGGTGCTCGACATCGGACGAGGCCTCCCGTCTGTCGGTTCCAAACCAAAGCTGGCCGTCCCCTCCAGACCAGAGCAACTTTCGACATGTCGTTACTAATGGTGGCCCGCCAGATTGCGCTGCAATATTCCGACTCTAGCCCGGAGAGAGATATCTCCTGTGTGGTAACAACGTATGGCGGCCCCAGTTGCACGTGCTGGACCACCCAAGTGCCGTAGATGAGCAGAAGCTCAGTGTTGCTCGGCGCAAACCGAATATCCCGCAACACACCCCTAAGAGCCTGAGGTATTCGATGTAGGAGGCGCCCAGAGGAACATTCCCAAACATGAATATTGCTGTAGCCTCGCGCCGCCAGTAACGTTCCATCTCGATTGAGTGTCATTCTGGCCACGTACTCTCCGTGTGATAGTTCTGTATATAAAACTCAGTTGGCAAATTCCCCTGATGCTAGTACTATCTATCTGTGTTAGACGTACCTCTTATTTTCTCGCAAGCTTCAGTGCCCCACGCTGTGATTATCCCATTACTGCCGGACAAGGTGAAGAAGTAGCTATCGCTCGCCAGGACCTGGTTTGCTGTCTTGTCATTTCCAATGACTACGCTAGCCTGACAATCGTCCCATGTACTTGACCCGAGCCCCACGACAGATAAGGCGATTGGTCTTAGGGAGTTAAACGTAGTGCCGACCATTGACTGCCTAGGACACATTGGGGGGACATTCCAGTATACTGAAGATGGGTTGAGGATCAAATTAGCCCCGAACTTCCCGGCGATACGGATGAAGTCTGTCGCCCAAGGTTGGATCCAATCCACAGAGGTCTGAGAAGCCGGGGATCGCAGCTGTGGCCGAGATAGAATGTTGTTGGAAGTGTTGCCTTTTGCTTCCTTGACGTAAGTCTTGAGGAATTGAGCAGAACGAATCAGATGAGCGATATTTCCGGAAAGGGCAATTCCTTCGATCCAAGACAGACAAGATGTAAGCATGAACTCCTTAAGAGCTTCCATAAGCGCAGGGCTGTCACTAGAGGCTTTGGAGATGTGGTATGCCCAGTGATATGTGGCGTACTCAAGCAAAGGATACTCAACCGCAGCAATTTGAAGGTTGTTAGTCCTGGACACACCGCTGCTTGCAGCCGCAGGATTTTCGAAGGCAGAGAAGTGTCTCCGCCACATGTCATTGCACAAGTACGATAGACAGGTTCTGGCAATTTGCTCGTGAGCCTGCTTCGGGGAGATCCATGGAGAATGCTCCTCATCTCCATGAACAAGGAAGTCCCGTGCTGTGGTATGTATCAGGGAAGCCTTTGACCGTCCGCCTTCGCGTCGACCCACTGTAACGAACTGGCCGCAGAGTTGCCTGATAGTGAGTTCGAGATTAGTGAAGGCGCCGAACTTGGGTCGAAGGGCCTCCGCAAGCTCATCGATGTACAAGGGCCGCCAGCCGCATACAACCCAGGTGAGCACGTGTTTCGCCAATTCGATATTGCGGGGCATTTGCTCCTCCAGAGTCGTCACCATTCGGCTATACATCGCAGCCATGCCCTTAG
Organism: Thozetella sp. PMI_491; assembly: GCA_021432635.1. Lineage (NCBI taxonomy): Eukaryota > Fungi > Ascomycota > Sordariomycetes > Chaetosphaeriales > Chaetosphaeriaceae > Thozetella > Thozetella sp. PMI_491. Next base: position 133,740 of record MU270023.1, on the reverse strand, counting down.
GCACTTCTTCTAAGACCAATTTGATGTCTTCTTCAGTATGCCACCTCTCTTGCATCAATTCCAGCGCGAGTCGTGTCCACAAAAAGGACCCCGCAGCTTTGCGCAGTATCTCTGATCGGATAATCTGTTGGATTTCTTGGTTATCTGGTAGCAAGGCACAGAGTGTCCGAGTGACGTAGGCCGTCATGTCGGTTTCTGTGTCGGATGCCTGCAGGAAGTACGTTTGGATTCGTGACTGGTCTATCCCAACGGCGTTTTTCAAAGGTAGGCTGCTGAAGAGCACTCGTATTGGAATATTCGACGGAATGCTCGAAAGGCGCGAGAAAAGGCCTGTAGGCACATCCGACTCATCGATCCCATCAAGAATCCAGAACAGAGGTTTCTCGAATGGGAGGTGAAATATGATACCTTCGAACACTCGATCCCAGATGGAGTTGAGAGTTTGATGCTGGTCGTTGAATTTCAGGCCTGTTTTCTCGTGAAGTTCGAATAGAGCCTCTCTAAAGATAGCATTAGATAAAGCGAGCTGAGTGGCAAGAGATCGAAGACAGTAAGATGCAGTGCGCTGTAGCTGATGTGTCCGGTCAAAGAAGTGAGAGTGGACATCATGGCCTTGCGCTCTTAGATTTTCGAGCACTGATTGTGCTAGAACCGTCTTCCCTGTGCCGGGGAGCCCGATCAACCAAAAGTGGCTGAATTTTGAGTTGGTTGCTGCTGACCAAGCCTGGAATCCGGGTTTATCCAGGAGCCATGCGCCGCCTTTGGGTTTGGTCCCATTCGGTGTACTCGGACGGCTCGTTGTTGGACGGAGAGCCCCAAATATATCTTGTATCCGATGCTCAATTATTGGGAAGGCCTGGGGATCAGCGATGAGGGAAATGCTGGCCCCTGTGAGCCCAGGTTCTATTTACCGTTAGTCAGGTGCTGTACAGGGTAGTTACAAGTTGCGGGTGGAGGCTATGAGGCTAGAGTTGAATGCTCACCTGTTGGGACTAGTTGGGCGGCCCATGTCTTGAGGACGCCTTTGACCTTAATGAAGTTCGGGTCAGACCTATCTTTGTACTTGCAGACCGTGTGATGGTTGGCATCCATTGCTGCAGACATCTCGTTCGGATATCCGAGAATAGCAGAATCCTTTTCGACTATCTGAAAGCGGCATTAGTACTCTCTCAGATTTGAACAGCGAGATTAAACCCACCAGCACTTTAGTCAGCCTAAGACTAGTCTTGAGTGTTTCATAAAAAGAGCACAAAAGCAGTCCATCGCATTGCTGTCTAAAACTCTCATTTATATCTTGGATAGCACTGGACTGCATCTCTAGTCCCGCTACGTAGGCCTTAGGAGGCCTACCCAAAGGCATCGCGGATAAGATCTTGTTAAGCACCTTGGCATACCGACTCCCCCGATGTGGGGTTGATAGGAATACGATGCCTCTGATGCGGGAAACCAAATTCGCGTACAATTTGTCGTGCTTGCCGAGTGAATAGGCCTTTTTCACGACAAGACCGCCCATGGAGTGCACGATAAATATTATGGGGCGGCTTTGATGCTCGGGGTTCGTGCTCGCGGCTGTCATGAGTTGCAAGAGGAGATCCTTGGCAAAGTCCAATATGTCGAGGTTAGCTGCCGCACCATGGAATTTTGAATTGTACCCGAATGTCAGAATCCGGAATTTGGAAAGGATTTCTTCCTCCGATGGCAGCCATCGTGGCCAGAAGCAGGACGTATCACGGTTCCATGAGAACGATTTCCATGCAGAGCCGCCCAGTCCATGCACAAAAACAAGGTCTCCTACCGAGTTGTCGATATCATACGCGACTTGAAGGCCAAGGGGATCCTCTTGCCCTTCTGGGGCCCTAGTTGTGGTGCTAAATGTCGAAAGCGAGGAGCCTAAAAGCTTCCGTGAGTGAAATGGGAGAAATGGTAGCGTCGACTGCTTTTGAGACTTGCTCGATTCGATTGCAGCGGCTTTATTCAGGCTTGGATGGGCATCAGAACGGGGCTCATCCGCATAAGATGGCTCGTCGAAGAGAGGCATCGACTTGAAGCGACCTTTGCGAAACTAGCTTCTGTCAGCAAAACAACGGCCACGAATCTATGCCGAGGCGTTGGTGAACAATACCATCTCGCCACTCCGTCCCCAGAAAACTCAGTCAATCTCGGTCACCTCGCGCAAGATAGCTCATAGCCCTGTCTTTCGGCGATCGTCTAATGTCCCACGAGCGCCCTTTTTTTTTTTCACATCGCAGGCAGGTGCCTGTTCCAAAGGCATGTTGGTGGCAGCCTCATCCCTTTGCAGTACTAGCGCGTGCGGCTAGACCAGGCGTGGCAATTAATCGCGCGCTTATCTCTGCTTCTCCATTGGCAGAGCCCCTGTATCCAAGCGCCAACCCTGCATGCCATCTTCCCCGTGGAACACGCTCAGGGATTATCCCCAACGCTCGATCCCCATAACTCCCATTGCTCCAGAGCTGATCCTTGCATGGCGTTGTGAAACTGCCGGAAGGCCTGAGACTACCTACTCGACTCTACGAGCGCGTGCCGAGGACACTGCAGTCTAAGTAGGCCCTACTAAGGTCGTGGGTTATATTGAGCTGTTGTACTATCACGATGAGAGCTCATATTTTTGTCGGTTCTCGTGGTGATAAACCAGTAGAACGCACCGATGGGCTAGACGACACGGTTGATATAGTGGACCGCTCCGGCAGTGCGGATATTCTGACAGAAGATCAAGAGGCTTCAATCGTCAGTGTCCATGATTCAAGCAATAACGAGCTCCTCACAATCTCGTCCATTGCAAGTAATAATGCCCAGAAGTGGCTCGAAGCCACTCCAACTGAGCCAATAGCGCCGCCCACCACCATTGGAGCCTTTGACGTCGACGAGAATGTGATCGCCGGTAAGTTGGAAATTCAAGCAGGGACACTAGGCAACCTCAGTCTGACAAGAGCAGCATTCCCCGATGCTGGAGCAAAAGTCATCGACACGATGAAATACGAAGAATCACATTGGGGCATCACCGCTAGGATCACGGTTCGGCTCCCCGCCGGAGAGCATCGCGATTACTTTCTGAAGGTACTTTCAAGATAACGTTCGACCGTTCAGTGTTCACCCTTGGTTCGCAAACCATCTCATCAAATTTCATTCATGACTAGGCTGTAACCTTGGGGGAGACAGGTCGCATCATGTGTGAGGGTGAATATGAGTCACTGAAAGCCATTGCCGCTACCTCGCCAAGGTTCTGTCCGGAGCCTTTCAATTGGGGCTGGTATGTAAAGCAAGAACCAGAGACATACTTTCTTCTACTCGAGTTCCGTGAAATCGGGAATCAGGTTTCGTAACCCTCACTTGATTTGGACTTCATTCAGATATAGGCACTAACGATAGGTACTGTACAGCCCGCGGAGCCATTGCAGCTTGCCGCGGGGCTAGCAGATCTCCACTTTCGATCTCAGTCTCCGACTGGCAAGTTCGGCTTTCACATCCGCACATGCCATGCTAAGATCGCCTAAGCTGTTGTGTTTTGGGACGATTCATAGTGCAATGTGTTCAAGAGCCATTTTGGCCACATTATTGGCCTCGCCGGCCCTGTCTTGAAGTGGCCGGAATTCGACATGGTGGCTGGCCTCACGCTGGAGAAAGTCATTCCGCAACTGCTTCTCCCATTCCAATTAGAACGGCGGACTCTGAAGCCATGCCTGGTTCATGGTGATTGCTGGGACGGAAATACAGCCATGGACGCCAAAACTGGAGAGGCTTTCGTCTTTGACGTGTGCTCTTTCTATGGCCACAACGAGTATGACACCGGGAATTGGCGAGCGCCTAGGCACAGATTGAGCAACAAGGAGTATATTCAAAACTATAACCGGCACTTTCCCGTCTCTGAACCAGGTTTGCATTGCCCCGTCTCCCAAATAGAATCCTGGGCATTCTAATACTTCGTCTGCACTTTAGTTGAGGACTGGGATGCCAGGAACTTACTATACTCTCTGCCTTTCAATATCGGTAACGCAGTTTACGTCCCAGGTTCGACTCAGAGACAAGTGTAGGTTCCATTCATGCCGTGCTTTTAATAATATTAACATCTGGGCTAGAGTTTATGACGACATGACCACACTTTGCAAAATGTTCTGCCCTACAGACTTGGCTGACGGATTGCAAAAACTAAGAGGAGATTTGCAATGCCCCAAGAGCTGATCTCGACGACAATGACGAAGAGGAGGAAGAAGACAGACGCTACAGATGAAGCGTCCTAGACGAAAGCATCAGAGTTTCTGGCTGGACACCTGTGAATGCAACTGAATGAAGATCCTCTTCTTTATAACTATCTTTGTTGTTTGCAGTCAGCTTACTCGGCAGAGTATCGATGCAATCGGCCCCAACTTAATGGAAGTGAAACTTTAGCCATGTTAGACACTGTGCACGAGTCTACAATCACTAGGAGAATGTAGACGCATTCCCACCACCATCATAATATTAACACTAAATTCTTCCGAAAGGGGCTAGAACCTCCTTGGTAGTAATTCAGAAAAGCACTACAGGAATATCTGCGCCGTCTTGTGTTCGCACCAAGACTCGTCTCTAGGCAAGTACAGCCAAGAGACCAAGCACCCCGGCAGCAATGGCAGCTCCTAAGATCTCAACCTGGGGCGCTCCGGCAGTGACCACTTTGGCCGTGCTCGTAGCTCCAGCCGGAGGGTATCCAGTTACCGTGCTCAGAGTCGCGTTGGCCGGTGCTACGCCAGTTGGCCTGGCCGAGGTCACCACTGCCGGCACTGTCACAGACGGAGCCTGGGAGTGCACATGCGGCGTTTCGGGCACGAACGGAGCACAGCCAGGGCAGGCAGTTTCAGTCGGCGTGCACCCGGGGATGGTATCGGTGGTGATAGTGGTTTCCTCGCAGGCGCTGCACTTCTTGACGGTGACGACGGGGGTCACTTCGGGGTGCGAGGGACAGGACGTCTAGACAAGTTAGACTAGGATGGCCGCGGCAGGTCACAGGTTACTCACGGTGGTGACGGTCATGAAGTCAGTTGGCGCCGGAGGTCCGAAGGCACAGACATAGCAGGGATATCCCGGGGTGGAGGTGCTATAGATGGGGCGCTGTAGAGTGGACAAGCACGTTGTCACGATCGTGGTAACTGTCCGAGGCAATTAGTCTTTCCGCAGCCATTTACACGATGGGCATAGAACTAACCAGTGCTGCCCTCGGGGCATACCTCGACGATCTCGATGATCTCGATGATTTCAATTCCGACAATGGTGTTGCAGGGACCCTCGGCCGTGGTAGTTGAGGTCGGGACAGAAGTGGTAGAATGGTACGAGAAAGAGGTGCTACTGCTAGAGTGGTCAGCTAATTTAACGTCGCTAAGTGATAAAATTAGGACTTACGTAGAGTTCCTAAACACTGTCGAAGTAGAGGTATAGTTTGAGCTAGTGCTAGAAGTCGAGCTGGTCGTGCTGGAGACAGGCGCTTCCTTGCAAGTTCCGGCCGTGGCATCAAGCACACCATATAGGCACTTGCATGATTTGTCGCATAGGTCTCCCGGCGCGCCGTTCGACTTGCCGTGATCGCATTCCTCGCCAATCTTGGGCTGGTACACGCCGTCTCCGCAGCCGGCAGGGATAGCACCACGAGAAATGATATACGGCAAGCCAGTCGTGCCATCGCCAAAGTCCTGGGACCCGACGCCGAGGATATCTTTTGCGATAGCGAGGGCCTGGAAGCCTCCGACTCCTGCGGTTGGGTATCCGGAGAAGGCCTCGTGGACGCTGCAGGACCAATCGCTGAGGGCCGCATCATCGAGGGTGGCCAAGGCGGGTGAGGACGCGACAATGTGAGCATTGTTGTAGCAGCCGAGGTTGCCACGGACCGTGAAGGTACCGAACTCGGAAAGGGCATCCACAGTTGCGCTGTCGACAGAGTTATAGTAGCAGGAGAGCGCGAAGTACAGGCCAGTGGCATCACCAGAGGCAGCGAAGGTGACGGAGTTGTCGATGAGCGTTACGGCCCCCGGCTCGCTGCCGGAGTGAAGGGATGGGTCAGTGCCGATAAGCACAATATTGCCGCCAATGGCAGGCGACCACACGGCCTTTGTGTCATCCAGAAACTGAATCTCAGCCGTACTCCCGCCGCAATACGGGTCGGAGATGACGATTGCCTTGAACTTTGCGAAGTCGGCAGTGGTCATAGCCCTCCATTCTGCCTCGGTCACCACCTTGGCTAGATAGAGAGTTAGTAGTTTGAAGGGAGAGTTGATTCTGCAATCGGTTTGATCTTTGAGTCATACCGGAATACCCAAGCTTAGTGGTAGCTTCGCTATACTCGACGTACTCTAGACTGTCGATGAAGAGAAGGTCTTCGGCCAGTACCAACGCCGCGGCACTCATGGCCAATGCAGCAGAGACGCGCATTTTTGTGATTGGAGTAGTAAAAGAGCGTGGGGGAAAGGGGTATTAACGAGTGTGCTTAACGAGTGGAATCTCACAAGACCCTAAGGAGTGTGGTGTGACAGGAACAAGTCTCGGCGGGGATATCTTCGTCCAGGAACTATAAGGGTCTCTTTATAGAACTCTATGATCGGGTACATCGAGGTTGGCGTCGATGCATTGCCATCGGTTATTTCCACATAAAAAGAAACTGAACCAATGTGCTGACCGGCCTCGCTAGGGAGAAGGCCCTTGTTGCGCAGAGGCAGAGACACGGATGATTGGGCTGCTTAGCTAGCCCTCGGAGTTGAAGTAGCCTATAGTATCACGGCTTCGGGCATTTGCGGCTGTGCTGTACGACCCGTTCTTTACTCCACCCATAGAAGTCCAAGGGGTCGTCCTGGGTCTTGGCTGTGCGCTGTGCCCAGCCCAGCGCGCTGCAGCGTTTCTCCGCACATGAGGCTGAAGAATGGAGCGAATCCGGTTGCATAACTTTGCATGGTTATATTAGATGAACACAGAGACACCATGGAATCGCCTAGATTCGCCCCGGACTAAGTCGTGTGGAAATCATCGTGGATGCCGGGGCACTTTGTGTTGACACTTAGCGCTCCGCCACTGCATTTCTTCGACCAATCATGCCCTCTAACTTCGTTCACTGTGTGACCTATCCGCTTTGCCTAACTCACTACTGGGCTGAGACAACGGCTGAAGAGGAGAAAAATGCACCAAAAAAAGGTTGATAGGCTGACATTCGCCGCAAAAAGCGATCGGCTCGCTTCAGCCCATCGAAATTTCGGAGAGAAGCAATATTCAGGCTGGGGTGCGCATGGGATCAGGGGTTCGACCCCAACTCCTGAGCATATTCTACCGCGCCAACAAGAACGAGCCAACGTATCTTTTCTATTCGCAAGCGAACGATCTAGCCATGTAGAACCCTACAATTTCTCATTCTGGACCCAGTGGCGTAGAAATCTTGCCTAAACCTTGGGATACTCTCCATCCTAGCCCAGGGCGGGCAAGGGCGCTTGCATGGAGGGCATCAAAGTTACGCAGAACCTTTCTAACTACCTCATTGTTGTAAGACACGCCCGCATATTCCTTGTTGGGCGCCAAGAAAAGACTAGTGACTACAATGACCTATTAAAGGAATGATTTACTCCAGGGAGCTGTGTTTCTGGAAAACAGACGAGAGGCGCGTGGCGCACTTCTTGACGAAGGTCGCCTAATTTAGTCTCGGAGAGCGCGATGAAGCATGGTCGGATGGCGTATCAATAACTGGGTACGAAAGAACCTTAATACGCGTTTCCCACGCATGGAAGCAGGCACGAACATGCTGTTTGGTATGATCGCTTCTAGAGCAACAAATTGCAGTCGCTTCGGAGTGGCCAACTTCGCGAGGACCACAGTTACTGTAGTAATACAGCAAATTTGTATTTGTTCATTTGACACTGTGACAATCTAATAATCTACTATATAATATGCGGATGTTGCACCACTCCGTGGCAACCTGCCAGGTACACTTCGCCCCATATTCGGAAGCCCTCCTCGGCGAAAGCCATGGAATAAAGGTCTCAAATGCTTACGGATAAGAATTTTGAGAAGCTTTTAGCATTTTTATGTATTAAAATACTGGGCTGGCCGTAATTTCTCTTGATCGCCTTGCGTCTGTATGTCTCGGGAAACTGTGATATCTGTATGCCAACCACTTTATATGGCAAGACTCGTATGGCGGTTTCGGGTGTGCGCTACATGAAGATACAAATAGATGGTGTCTCCTAAGAGTTCTTGGGGAAAGAAATGACAGCAGGTGCCGTTTTTCTCTGCCCACACCGAACCCAGAAGTAATATACAAGCATGACCAGGCCCGTGGACGGGATAAACATGATGACGTAGATAGACCAGGGCGGTATCGTGTCGATATCCTTGAGAGACTCGAACTCTGGAATAGCAAGGAGTGTCTAAGGTGTAGTTAGAAGATAGGTATCGATTCCAAAGGGTAGAACACTGACAGCGAAAAAGGTTCCGGGGAGGAAGAAAGTGGTGACAAGCGCCATTGTTTTCATAGCCTTGCCATCGCGAATGGCAATATCGGTGTCCTGTCTCGCCTGATGTGCAGTTTCCTAGAGACAGTCAGCCACTTCCGGCACAGCAATCCAGTAGCAATGCCTAAAATGGGAGAACCCACCATCTCAAATGTTAGGGATGAGCCCTGCATGGCCGTCTCGCAGTCGTTTATACGAATATCGTAGTCGTCTATAATCCGCCGAATGTACACCCTTGGGTCGATGTCGGCGCGCGTAGAGGGCATCTTGCGGAACTCTGCCGCCCACTCGGCCATCCTCTCCATCTGTGTCTTCCAGGCCACAAGTCCGTTCTTCAAGTGCGACACCCGGAGATACCGCTTAATCATTTGCTTGGGATCCTGGTCGGACTTATCAGCGGTCGACAGCTCCCATGTATCTTGAACCGACACGTTGAAGTTCTGTATCACAGCCTCAAGCTCGTTGACGGCTTGGTCCACCTGGTCCAACCGGTTACGGCGCTCCATCTCAAGGAATATCTTGATAAGCGTGAATGGGGACACCGCAGCCGCAGGGCTTTCTCTGAGTTCCTTGGCGATCTTCGTGGCTTCTGCGGGTGAGCATCCCAAGAAGACCGCAAACATCTTCGAACCTCTCGGTAGAAAGGGTGGTTGCGCGAGGGCTTCCGGGAAATACGTGATAGACAGAGCCATTCGGCCAGAGAACGACCCTTGAGACCTCAAGATATACACTACTGGCCATCAGTTCCGTGCCTCAGTACAGCATTGCGTGGCCCTGGGAAGACGAATTAACTTCTCTTGCTTACCTCGTGCTGTCTGCCCTTCGATCTTGCAGGGAATCCTTGTCCATGATGGCGCTCCACTTTTCAAGACCACTGCTATCGCGCGGTGTAATCGCAACTTTGATACGACCTCCCTGAAGACTCCGTCCTCAAAAGGAATGTACTTGAGGCTAGAGGAATGGTCGTCCGGGAAAGAAGGAATCTCGTGCTTAGTCCGGGTACAGAATCTTGAGAGAGCTTGTAAGAACGTTGCAATGAAGGAAACAAAATCTAGGGCTTCGCGACTCACAGCATGGCGGCGCTGGCCTCCGGACCGGAGAGTCTAAATACCTGGGATTCATTCAGCTACGGATCTGTATATACCCCACGCACACTAGACTCACATCGTTGCGGAACCAATTTTGCATTTCGGAGAGGTTCTTCACGTTGCACTCTCTCACGGAATTATTCGATCCCTACACCAGACTTAGCGAGGTCCCCCGAATGCAACGTGCATTACTTACGAGTGAGTTGCCATCGACATGCACACCGCGACTGTGCCCAGCATCGAACGGCCCCGCCCCCAAGCAGCGGAACTTGGAGTAGTCATCGTTGGAGAAATCCGAATGCCGCCAAAGGTGATTCATCCCAGTTTGCCGCAGACGGGCAATAGTTAGATATGTGTGAATTCCGTGAATCACCGAATTCGCACTCAAATTACAATTAGCGACGGAAATTGGGCGACGGCGGGGGAAGGGCAAGGCTGGGAACTTTAATACCGTGCACCCGCGAACTCCCGGAGAGCCTTGCCGACACATATGCAGGGGCTCAGCTGTGTGCAATGCGCAAAGGCTGCTCGGGGTGGCGGAGCAGGGGCGATGGGAAGGCACCCCGCAGGCCACGGGACTGACAATGGGCACTTTCAGCCGCATGCAACCTGAACCGGGCGGACCGTATAAAAAGTAGGAGGCCTATGCTGCCTCTGAGCGCACGCCAAAAGATTATAGCTGTGACCTCACCACGCGAGAAGATCATATAGTTATTCATAGGGCGACACTCCAAAGTTTATGCTCGGTTCCGATACCCGTTTGTCTAGGCGATTATTATAGTTCTTCCAGTTGATGTCTCTTTGCGGGTGCTTTTCCGGGGTGTTCGGGGGAAAGGCTTCTCCGGCGCCATCTTCTCAGCAATCGGTACAGTCCCCCCCGATGCCCTCTAGCTATGTGGCGCTGTTTATTTACTCACGGCTCGTAGATCCCCCTGAACAAAGTCAAGGTCAATAGCCAGCAACCCAAACCAACCCGCCCACCAGCCCCAAGCCCGCAGTCAACGGCAGCGCAGCCGGCGCAGGGACACGGCGCAAACGCCCAGCTGGGCTCGCCAGCTCCCACTGCTGCCCTTGGGCCACCAGTCTCAAACGGGACTTCGAGCTCCAAGAAGGGATCCATAAAAAAGAACAAAGCCGGCTGGCACGCCATTCCCCTACACACGTCCTACACCGACGAGTGGGAGATTCGCACAGAACTAAATAGAATCTTCGGTGAAGGCGAGTTCCGATTGGAGGTATGGGGCCTATTCTCAACTCTATATACTTCCGCAGGCCTACGGCTAATAAGTTTCTCTATAGCAAGAAACCAAGACCTTTATTGTCTGGCTCAACAGGCCATTTACAGATGTGAGTCGTTGCTTGTACATAATCGTCCCTCGGACGGTGGTAGTCAGGCTCGCTGATGTCGAGGCTAACATGTTATTATAGGAGGAGCTGAGGCAGCTCAAGGCTCTGTCCCCGAATAGACTATAATGTAGAACTCGTGCTGTCCGTTCGTTCTGTCGCGTGGCGTGACCAGGCATGGGGGAGGTCGGGGTGCGAGGATGATTGAGACTCCACTTGTTGGAGATGGGTCCTTAACCTGCTGTATATGTATACGGTCAGCTAGAGTAATAATAAAAGATGGGATCAAGACAATCCGCCACCCTTCTTGTAGGAAGCCTTACCGATGACGCTCTTCTGCTTCGATAGTTGCCTGTTGCATTGTCTTCTTCATCTTGATCACGCAGGCCGGCGTATTAAAGGTCGACAAGTCTGGACGTTTCGCCACGCTCGTGTAGTAGGACATATCGTCCCGGATGAAGCCCTTGAGAATCGTAGCTAGCCCGGCAGCCTCGATCCTCGTAGACGGCGGCGCCTCTTCGCTAGCCTGTGCCGGCTGGCCTGGGTCTGGGGGATCGGACAGATTCATCTTGTCTTCTATCACCAACATTTCGCTAACGATAAAGCGGACAAAGTCGCACACGAACTGCGACGTGTTTTTCGATTTAGAGAGTCGCTGCGCCCACTATATTCATGTTAGTTCACGTGTCCATTTCTGACGCAACTCCTCTGGGATGGATGCGTACCTTGAGCACCGCTCTGCTGATTGAAACGTGCGTCCATCCCTGTTTGTCCTCGAAGACCTCGAAAAAACACGGATGGGAGTCGTTAGACAAGCCTCGGTGTTTCCTGCGCTTGTCTACAAATTTTTCCTGGCCCTCCTGCCCCATGACGAGCCAGGTGAGGAAATCCAAGTACAGACAACCAAGCGTCCAAATGTCGAGAGACTGTGAAATGGGCATGACCAAATGGGTTTCGGGGGGCTTGTATGGCGACGCGCCGACCTTCATCTTGACGTCCGCTACTGTATCCGTGTGGTGGATGCTGCTGAGCCCAAAGTCGGTCAGCTGTAGCACCCCGAGCGGCGCCGACAGCGGCTGCTTTGGGTTGGCGGGGTCCTTCCAGTTGATGTAACGGAGGATGTTGGCCGGCTTGATGTCCCCGTGCAGGCCCCGAGTGGGGATGTTATTATCGGACTGCTCTTGGCTCTTGGGAAGACTATGAAGCGTCGCGAGCGCGTCGGCTAGTCCTTTGCACTGCATAGCGACCCACCTTGCGATGTAGCCGCCCTTGAGCGCAGGAAACTCTTCTTCCAAAGAGGCTGGAGTCCGCTTCCAAAACCTCTCGAGGTTGGACTCGGCACACTCAAACATGAGGAAGAACTCCATGGATTCAATGTCGGGTCCGGATGGTTGTTGATACGTGGCGAGCAAGCGCGCAAGATGGGGCGTCGGCTTCTGCGTAGTACTAAGGCGCATAAGCACGTCGCTTTCGTTAAAAAAGTCTTGCGGATTTCTCGAATTCAGCTTCTTAACCGCAATAAGGCCGTTCAAGCCATCTACCTAAGGAGTTGTCAATACTTATCATCGCTATCGCGAATGTGGTAACTCGGGGAAGCCCACGTGGACCGGGACAATGTACGTACGGTGTAGCGATGGAGCAGCTGTTGGCTTGGATGCAGATCGTAGACGGAAACTTGGCCAAAGTGGCCTCTCCTGTCTTCTCCATCGCTGCCGTCCAAGCTTCGGGTCTTAGAGGGGTTGTGTACATATGGCAGGATGTGATTAAGACGGAGCTCGTAATGTGGCACTTTTCTCTCTTTCCTGTCCATCTTGCTGAAGAAGGTAGGAATGAGCTGCCATTGGTAGCGGTAGAAGTGGTCTAGCGCGTCTTCCGGCCAACCATCGAAGATGGCCAGCTTTCGTCCAGGATTTCTGTGGGATTCCAAGCTGAACTGGGCCGTACCTGTGCGCTGTTGAAGCAAAGGGAGGCAACCGTCGTCGATTCCATGGTCCAGAAAGTCGCGGATGAGGCAGTGCTGCTTGCACATGAGCAACAAGGCAAGGACAACCTGATATGACTTCTTCTCGCGACCTGGCGTCTCTCCATTCTGACTGCGACCGGGTTCAGGAGCATCGCAAATTCGACGCGCAAGCGCTAACCGCTCCTTGTCGTCTATGTCAAACCCGAACTCGCGGAGCATGCTTGATACCTGCTCGAGCCGCATAATGTTCTTGGTCTCGACCGACGGGATAAACCAGTTGTCTGGTCCGTGAGAACTCTGCTTCTTTGCATTCCACAGCTGCGATCGTACTGCCTGATATATGGGGATTGGTGCGGCCTGTGTCTCCTCCGCTAGGTCCAGCTGAATAGCGATGTTGTCGTCGTCCGCTTCGCTATGCGGTTTCCCGGCGTCCATCACCTGTTGATCTGCATGGGCAACTTGCAGACTCTGGCCTGCATCGCCCACGACGACGTAAGGAGTGGCGCCGGTTATGTCAGAAAGTGTAGTGCTGTCATATTTTAGGGAGCCGGGAGTGAGCAGATGCGTCGTCCCGTCGTCCCTGTCCCCACTCGCGGAGGCGCCAAAGACCTCGGGGCTACCTTGCATTCTGCGATACCGCTTGATCACGCCCTCAATCTCCATGGCCCCCTCCTGGGTAATGATATTACCATTGACGGCAGTATGTGGTGCCGATGCAGCCTCTGTAGGAAAAGCTGGTGACAGAGGCATCGCCCCAACATGCTGGACTTCATGCACTCGAACGACCTTGTCGGCATCCGAGTCATCCCGATCATCAGTCTCCTGAGTGTCTGGCCGGAGGTTGGCTCCGTTGGCAACCCCCCCGGGTTTGTAGCCTGACTTCTAGGCACCTATGTTAGCATGACGACCCATTGCGAGGATGCGACTCTTGCCGAGCGAATCGACCGCGTAACGGTGGCGGGGTGGGCTTCTCACCTTAGTCTCGGCGTCATTGACGGGATCAGCAGGTACAGGCTGTTTCTTCGATCTTCTTGACCTCCAATATTCGTTCCTCATCCAGCGAGGGCGGTGGATGCAGAAGCCCATCGCGCGCTAGCATCGGCTTGTCCCCGAGGCCAAAGGTTGTCTTCGGCACGTACCTGGTTCGCCATTCTTCAAGGGCGGGGACAGAGCACGCACTCGACCGGACAGGGACTTAATATGCAGCGAGCCGCCACAAACCGGGGGCGGCAAGTCGCTGGTCGTAGGGGCCGTATGCAGGCCCCCTGCCGCTGCGCGTGCGCTGACCCCCCTGGCGCCCACACCTGGATCGGTGGCTTCTGAGGCTGACGCCGGAGCCTCGCGCTTTTCCTGCGCCGGACCCCCGCAATTGGCGCATGTGCCCAGTTAGATTGCCCATGGAGCACGCGGAGGTCGCATTGCCACGGAAGAGGCGAACTGACACGAGCTGGAGGACTCCGAGGGCATATTTGGGTGGGGAGCACGAGGCTGGGGAAATGCTTTGCGTGATGTGATCGGTGTGGTATTCGTCTAGCAAGTCTATCACATTATGGATCTCCCGCCAGAGCCTCATCTTCTTCTTCCGGAAGCTCCCTTTTCCGCTCATCCCCCGCCCCGTGGCCCCAGGCCTCCTGCCCTACCTGCCCGCCCAGCGAGCGGTTAAATACTGCATCGCCTAATATCGTCATCGTGTAGTCGCTCGGGGACCCATATATGATATGCGTTGGTGGTCACCTGTAGAAGAAGCGGTCAGCCATTTGCGCTTAGCAGCACGGACGCAGGGAAATGTATTTACCTCGATTTTGAAGCTACCTTTGCGCTGAAACTTGTTTTCCAGGCATTCGTAGAGCGACCATTCGTCAATACCCGCCGACGGAATGACCTGGAGCTGGCACTTGCGCTGCCACGCCCGCTGCTCCCGCAGAAGACGTAGGCGTTGGAGGAGGAGCCGCATCGGTTCAACGTATTTGCATGGAAGGAAGCCTTCCTGAAAGCTTGAAAACCCCCCAGACAGCCCAGATCGACGGAGTAGCGACCGGAGTTGTTATATGGGGTGGATAGAAAGGGCAGCGGCGGCCTCCGGATTGAATGGTGCACAATATATCCACTTGGCGCCAGTCAGTCCCTTAGGCCACGAGGGCTCGACTCTGGGTTAAACTCGGGAGTTCGCCTAGGCGCTTCCTTCATCATATGACAGGTGCTGTTTTTTGAGTGGCACTGGCAGTCCCGGGAAGCAGGCTGCCATCCGATACGGTTTAGGGTCCTGGGGCTGAACTGCGCCCCTTTGACTCACCGAGTCCTGGTGCTACCCACCAGTCCCGAGTGTGGGAGGCAAGACCAGGCACGTCGTCGGGTCGCACCGTTCATTCAGCCGGCGGCCCTGCACCTGGTAAGCCACGTCCCTTATTTCACCCTCCCAAACTACTGGGTGGACAGCGTACCACGATCTCAATCAGGAGTGCGACGATAGGAGGGCGGCAAGTTGTATTTCTACCCACTAATCTTCAATCTAGAGATGCTCACGACTAATCTACTGCTTATTTTCAACCTTTGCCTGGCTCTCCAATGCGGGGCTTCGCAAGGCTGTCAGTGCCTCCTCGTAGGATGTGTCCCCGTCATACAGTTGACTTCGCAAGTATGCCCACGTCATCCTCTGCACTATACCTAAGTTTAGCGGGTTCTCGTGATCTTTTTCGCCGCTATCCCAGTTTTGGATTCCTCCCAAGCTATGCTGGGCCCCTTTGATCGTGAGCAGATCCTTTGGCCCCATCGACAGTAAAAATGGATCAGCCTGCCATATAGGGCCGCAGTCCGTCAAGCCGGCCATGTCATGGTCTTCATCCCCTGTCACTACCATTGCCGGTGTTGTCATGGTGCTGAAATCTGGGCCATAAAATGCTAGCGCTCTCTTCCCACCTTCATTGAGTGCGTCTCCTCCACGGCCAGGGCCTGCCATTATAACCCCCGTCTTGACACGGTTTTCATGTCGTTCCAGTTTGAAACCATCGCGTGGGTCCGTATTGCTAGCACCTAGTATGAATGCCGCTGTTAAGCCACCGAGAGAATGACCAGCTACGGCCACACGGCTGTGGTCGAGGCGGCCTTCGAGCATCGGTACTCCGGCTGCCATGGTGCTGAGGCCATCCAATATACGGCTTATATCTGCAACGCGCTGCCTGAGCATAAATAGTTTCTCTCCTGGCGGAGACCTCAGCCCGAGAAAGGAGGAACTAAGGTGCGTCGGCTGTATCACAGCGAAGCCATGCCCTGCCCAGAACTCGACCAGAGGTGCATAACCCTCTAGCGAGGATAGATGGTAGCTCGAGCCTTGGCCATGTGAAAATATCACTATGGGTAACGCGTCTCCGGAGATTGGAACAGTGATGCGGAGTTCAAGATCCACCAGGCGGTCTGGAGAGGGTATGACGACAGGACTAATAGATACGATGGGCTTCGGAGAGCTGGTGGGAATGTCGGCGGCCGCGCCGGTCTTGCAGTGGTAGCTAGTATGCATAATGGTTGTAGGCGCGATACTTTTCTACGGCACTTCCTGGCTATATGTGCCAAAGAATGGAGAACGTGAGGGGCAATCGAAGGGAGGAGATAAACGAGTGGTTTTAGCCCATGGATCTTTGGGGGCTGCTGCAGTCCTGTGGCGAGGTTCGTTCTCGCCAATGCAATAGACAAACCAACAACATAAAAGATAACATGCACATACTTGCGCGCCCAGGGAATTAACGCAGAGATCGAATTATTTAGCCCCTCGCCTCCACAAAGGCAGAAGTATCTCGCTTCATTAACTTTCTGACTGAATTACCAGAAAAGAATACGCAAAATCAAGCCTTAACCTTCCTGAATAAACCCTAAGACCCTAAATAGCCCCTATGGGTTATGTTCGCGGCCCGTTAGATAGCTCCTACCACCTCACCGCAATCCCCTTTCCCCCTTTATATGCCAAACACTTAGTTGACCGATTTCAAGGCTAACCATCGCCTCAAGTGTAGTGACATTCTTAGAAGATGCCGTGCTCACTCAGGCCTGGCCTTCTCTCTATTTCCTGAGAACTGAGACAAAAGATTTTGATACGAGAAGCTCATAGATCCTCGCCACGCCGACAACATAGTGAGAAGGCCCTTGATGGAACGTGTCTGAACACCGTCCCCCTTAATTGAGAAGTCTTTTGTCGGAGATGATTGAGACTTAGTAGGAATAGCCCCGATATACTCCTTGGTTGCTCAGCGCTTAGCTAGCAGGTTTTCTCCGATTTACATTATGTAGACTGCGGTCGGGAGCGCTAATGCACGGCGTCTATAACGGGAAGCATTCCTATTTCTAGAGCGAGGTAATAACAGACACACAACATAAGAGCACTGAGCAGGTGTCGCCATACTGTGTTGCACAGATGGCAGACCCACTCTTCGGAGGGACAAAACAATACCAGTGTTGGTGACCTGGACAGATCCCGACAACCGGCCATGAGAAAACAAAATTCTCGATCGCTTCTCTGCACCCTCACCCTCGAATTCAAGTGTTCCTACCTACATGGCGGCATACCGAAACGCCAGCATGTGCTAGCTAGTCTCTGCCGCGCTGCGCCGTGTCTACTGCTCGGAGTTCGGAGTAGGACGCGCGTGTGTGCTATCTCTCGCTCCTGCAGGGTCCTCGGCCCACAGAACATCCGTTTAAACGAGAGTTAAGGTTGGAGCTTGGCTCACCTATTCCAGACTAGGCAAGTGGTTTGGTTTGGTTTGGGGGCCGAGGCCACCAAGGAGCCCAACCCCTGGCACCATAGCGCCTCCTTTAGTGTACTATGTAGCTAGCTCCAGCTAAGTATCCTCACTCCGACTGTTCATCCGCCTATACCAAGATCCTAATCCAATTCCGATAGGCACAAGGCGTCGTGTAATTGCCCCCTAGAGGCTCATCCATCTTGGCGCCGTAGAGCCCAGAGTTCCTCGCAAACTCGCAATGTTTGCCTTTATTGTGACAGCACCAATACCCTCCAATTGATGCAAGCTGCATCGATAGCTTGGTTCGGCACAGGAGAGGTTTAGTGGCTGGTCGAGATTGAGGTGCTCGCCAAGGGCAAGATGCATACCTACGGCGCATGCCTATAGTAGATTAAGCTTGTGGCACCTCACTAGGTATATATAGCGCTCTGGATACCCCTCCAATAAATGCCTAAGCGAACATCACCTCGTCTATGCAATCATCGCTCCATCTTCACTTGGTTTGTCGCCATTCTCGACGATTCAGAACGTCTTACAACAAGTTCCAGATCACACCATAGCCGTAGCAATGGTTCGTATCATCACCCGAAGCATCCGGTCCTTGTCCCGATAGAAGAACGACCACAACTGACTGCTAAGGTTAGAGCGAGACAGAGGACAAGAAGTCGCCCCTCGACAGCAGCAAGCTCGACGAGCTTGTGGCGTCGGCCCTGGAGGAGCTGAATGCGCCCGGTGCAGCACTAGCTGTTATCGATGGCGATCAAGTGTGGGCTAAGGGTTATGGCGTCTCGAACATCGAAACCGGCGACAAGGTTACCCCTAAGACCATGTTCCTGGCCGGTGAGATAGCCCAAGGCATATGTGGCGCAAAGTAGCCTAACGATACGACAGGAAGCACGGCCAAATCATTCACGGCGGCTGTCACTTCGCTCCTTGTCGACGAAGATCCCGCTGTCGATTGGAACACACCGGTGCACAAGCTAATTCCGGATGACTTTGTGCTGGAGGATGATTACGCAACCACTCATATTACCATCGCAGACTGCCTGTCGCACCGCAGCGGCTTTTCTGGCCACCGAACAGATCTAGGCGGCCCCTCTTTGAAGCAGAACATCAGGAACTTGCGCCACCTGCCCTTAGGAGATTTCCAGCCCAGGACGACCTGGGAATATTCTAATCACATGTTCCAGGCGGTCTCCCACGTGATCGAGACAGTGACGGGCAAGCCTCTCGGTGAAGTCATGGGTGAGAAAATCTGGAAGCCGCTAGGGATGGACTCAACCTTCCTCTCAATTGAGGATGCGCTGGCATACGAGGCAAAGCAAGCGGATCCCGAGGTCCAGTTGGCGAAACTCCACGTCTGGGAACCTGATGCCAAGAAGTTCAAACAGCTCCCATTCTGGGATGACCGCGGCATCAGCGGTGCTGGCGCCATTGTTTCCAGCGTGACCGACTACGCCAAGTGGATCAAGGCTCTCATCAAACAGGAGGACAAGGCCCCGCTGTCCGCGGCCGGGTATGCGGCCATCACCAGCCCGCACATGGTGTCGCCGCCAATAAGCCCGCGGTTCACGGGCCCGATTTCCTACGGCTACGGATGGTGGATCGCCGTGTATCGCGGCGAAAAGGTCATTTTCCACCCGGGCGGTGTCGTTGGCGGGGTAGCGAACATGATCTTCCTTCCCGATCGTAAATTCGGCGTCGTGGGAATGTGCTGCGCGCCGGCCAACGCGGTCCTGGATGTGTCGCTGTGGCATCTTATCGATGAATTTCTCGACACTCCGGCCGAGAAGAGAATTGATGTCTTTACACAGTATGCTGCTCCCCTACCTATCCTCTGCTTCTTGGTCCCCGCCGCTGATTTTCATGATCTACTAGGACCAAGCAGACGCGCGAGATGATGAAAGCCCACACGGCTGGCGAGAAAGACCGGCTATACCCGTCGGTTCCGACGCCAAAGATCCCACACTCCCTCCCGCTGGATGACTATGTCGGTTCCTACAAGCATCCCGTCTATGGCACCATTACCTTCAGGGAACAGAAGGATTCCGAACTTATCGGGTCGCTCCCGGGAAGAGTCAACCTGGATCCTTTCATTCTCGAGCACATCACCGGCGAGCACTTTCTGGCCAAGGTGGACCTGATCCGGGGTATTATGACTTTGAACACAAGGGCTCGGTTCGAGATTGACGCGTCCGGGAAGCCCGCAAAACTTGGGGTCGAATTCGAAGATGGCAAGCCGGATATCGTCATCTGGTTTGCCCTCCAGGAGAAGAAGGCGGAGACAGTGGAAGAGAAGGAGAAGGCCGCACCAGTTGTACCGAAACCTGGAGTAGCTGCCGTGTGAGGACGGAATTCTTTAGGTCTTCATATGTGTATCATGTTCTGCGCTAGTTATAAGCAGGCAAGGCTTGTTGAAGCCATTCTTACCGCTCCTTGGGTAGCGTAGCCATATAAGAGAATCCTGCTAATGGCAGACCAAAGTCTCGATAGTAGACTAGATATGTCGGTCCTTTCCCTTAATGACAGATACTTGAGAATATGTTTGTCTACGGCATCAATTATAGGGAGCCGGCTTTTGAAGCAACGCCCAAGGTATGTACACTCATTTGGCCTTGGCCATGCTACTTTGATTAGAGGATCGGTAGTCCATCTATCATTCAACCGGCGAGACCATCAGCCAGCATGGCGTCAATCAGCTGGCAATGGCGATTTGCGTTTGTCTCGCTGAATTCTGTCTCGTAATTAAGGCCGTACGGCCATATGTGCCCACCCCCGCAGTTGATCTTGGCACTGGCCCCGTCCCACGACTGTAGGAGTTTTGTCGCCGATGGCCAGTCTACCAACATCCAGAGTCAGTAATTGCCTTGATTGTGAGCGAGACATGCCTGGAGACTTTAAATTGGGCGCCAATCTAGTGCGACCGTCCATTCATGGGGTTTCGATGAAATCGAAAAGGAAAGTTCCGACTGTAGAATACGTACTGTTGGCAGCGCACCGCGTGTCGAAGGCCGCTGTCTGGCCGATACCGAGAGTATGGGCCGTCTCGTGGAGAGCGGTTCGCTCGGTCATGTATGCTCTGTCAGACCCGAATCGGATGTTGCCATTGAAGTTCCCGTCCGCGGTGGCGACACCAGGCACATATTGGGCGGTGATAGACTTGCTGGGGCGGGTTGTGAGCTTGTTGTAGCGTGCCACGGCCAATTTCATGGCAGCATCGATGCGAGTATACGCATCGGCCTGGTCCGATGTGGGGTTGGCGGCCTTCTGCACTGTATACGTTATGGTGGCCGAGGTGAGAGAGGCGCAAGCCAGGATAACGGGCAGCAGGTCAAACCGCATAGTGACCGGTTTAGGGTTGGGCAGGCTAGAGGTACGTAGAGAGAATGCCAATAAGGTTCGAGCCTACAGCGGCCTCTTCAGATATATACGCCCGGCAGGTGGATAACATGGGGTTACTCTACCGGGAACAACAACTATATTATAGGCAATATCGATGCGCTCAGTGGCGTGGATTCGTGGAAGATTGTCGTATACTCAAACGCTTTAGGCAAAATTTGGCCCTGTGCTTCCGGCCGGAGCCTTGGCAATGGGCCTCCGAAGAGGGGACCCGAGGCTCCTCATCCATGTGAAACCACTAAAAGGTCGATTTGATTGTACTGTAGTAGGGCCAAGACTACTACATAAACTCTCACTCGTGACGATCGGCAAGAATATTGATAACAGAGATCCATTCTCCACCGATAAGCCGTCCATTAATACCGGGTTTCCTGGGCTGGCCGCCCACCCCTTTTGCTGCCAAGTCCAGCTGCTGCGCCCCCTCCTCCTCAACAATGCTACCTTATGTACTAGAAAGCCCCTATTCTTGCTCTGTAAACCTACTTGAGCGGGGTCAGTTGTCCGGCAACACCTCGTATACAGTGGCACCTTCCGCGATGAGAGCCTATTATCGACCAAGTCTTCTTTCTGCAACATGCTTAGCATTCGCAACTGTGGACGTGAGATTGATGAAGCGCTATATAGCGGAGGCATGAGAAGGCACTATACACGAGTATGTAAGTCGATAGAACCGTAGAAGAGAC
This sequence comes from Thozetella sp. PMI_491, assembly GCA_021432635.1. Classification (NCBI taxonomy): domain Eukaryota; kingdom Fungi; phylum Ascomycota; class Sordariomycetes; order Chaetosphaeriales; family Chaetosphaeriaceae; genus Thozetella; species Thozetella sp. PMI_491. The sequence continues at coordinate 112,059 of MU270023.1, read as the reverse complement.
ACTAGCTGAGCTGCAGGGCGGAAGAAGGGGGATCAGCAGAAGTTTATTTATGCCCTGTGGTGCTATGCTACCCCCGACTTCACTATAACTGACACGCTACATGTGCATCACAAAGCTAGCCTAGGTTTATGGCACCTAAATTTTAGCCACGACAACGAGCGAGTCAGATGAGGAAAAAAAAAATATGGACACTGAAGAATAAAAGAGGGGCAAAATAGGAGTTGCTTCGGCTGCCTTGACAAGGAGAGCAAAAAAATCCGACCAGAGCAGGGTTTGAACCTGCGCTCCCGAAGGAATGAGATTTCAAGTCTCACGCGTTAACCACTGAAAGAGGTTAGTCTAGACTTCAGACGTATCTGCAAAGGTTGGTTGTCCCACCTCCGCCATCTGGCCAATCTCGGGGTCCGGTTAACAATTTGGACAATTTTCAAAAGATATAGCGCCCCCGCTTTGCCATCGCTCAGCCACTTCGTCTGTCGCTGTGAAGTGGGGTTTGGATTTGGCCATGGAGAGGTGAGGCCGCGTGCCCAATGAGCACGCACCGGCCGATACCGAGTAGAGCCCTGTCATGTGCAGAAGCAAGCTCCTGATAAAGAGATTTGCAATCCCGAACCAATGGTGGCGTTCGCAGAGACATGCCCAATTGTATTAGCTAGGCTGAAATGGGAAATTCGGCTCGACGCAGCGCGAGGCAACTAGCAATGACACCTTAGAAATACCCAAGTCCCTGGCCCATGATTTCTTTCCTGTGCCTCTCTACGAAAAGGTAAGTCTGCCTTAGATGGCTCTGTTTTCCGCCATGTCCCGCTCCTGGGCTTCACCCTGCCTAGCCTCTTTCGTCTGGGAAGTCAGATTCGGGCCGCCCGACGTAACATCGCAGCTTCATTTGTCAGTATGCTCTCAGAGCCAGAGAACTAACTAGAACGCTAGCTACCCTGAATCCGGTATCCCGGATGTTGTCTCGCGCTAAATAACAAAGTTAGGTCTGTTTCCGCAGGCTGGCGGTGCCCTTGTGCTAGGCCCTCCGGATCCTATTCGTAGCCTAGAATAACAAGACGCCCTCAGCCCTAGGCCAATCCCATATGGCGGGGTATCGGCACCTACTAGGGGACTGTGCGTCAAGTCGCACTTCGGATACACCGCACTTACCGCCCGGTTCACCATCTCCGCATTAGCCACCTATATTCTACAAGGCTGAGATCTTGCTAGTAGGGCTCTTGGCACCTGCAACGTACTTTCGGATACCACGACCGCCCGCGTATTGGGCAATTCAGGTTGGCCAACACCGTGGTGCTGACAGATGGCTGTCCAATGAAGAGCACACTAGGAAAGCCACCCGCCACAACAGGGAGGTAACTTAGTAATCTGCGTCCATGAGGAAGAACTACCTCGAGCTGAGATGCAATGTACTTAGCTTACAAATAGCTTCATGCGGTGTTCAGACTTCCACTCGCGTCTAAGCTGCAGGATTCGCTCTAGCTTAGTAGTTGCTGCAGAATGTGTTGTGCCTAGACTGTTCTTGCAAGAGACTGGAGTGCGTAGTTTGTATAAATTGCCCAAACTTTCTTCTATCAATTGTGATACTTCCTTTAAACACGCTACTTAAAGCCGGCTGCTGTGGTGGCTGCAAACGAGTCGGTTCCCATCCACGCAAACTCCCTCTAAGTTATAACCTAAGTGTCAGCAGCCTAGGAACTACCAGATCCAACTCCAGTCTGCTTGGTCCACTTCTCGAAGCGAAAATGAGAATTTCTATTGTCCGGGCCTTCACCTGCTTTGCGGCCCTGGCAAGAGCCAGCGAGCTCATCAGTATCCCGACTTGGCTCCCTGTTGGTGAACCATGGCCGGAGCTGAAGGACGGGTACCGCGTCGAGTCTTTTGGAGGCGGTGCCTACATGGTCACCGAGAACCAGTATAACTCTTTGTTTTTCGTCTCGACACAAGGTGTGATCGTTGTGGATGCACCTCCTACCACCGCACACAAGATTCTATATGCCATCGGAAACATCACCAGCAAGCCAATCACACACTTCATCTACAGCCACGCCCACTCGGACCACGCGGGAGGTGCATACCTGTTTGGCAAGGCAACCCGCATCGCACATGCGCACACCAAGGAGCTCCTCACTGCAGTGCCTAGCCCGAACCAGCCACTTCCGGATATCATCTTCCACGACAAGTACACCCTGCGCGTCGGAAACCAGACCCTCGAGCTCTCGTACAAAGGGCCCAACCATGAGCCCGGTAACATCTTCATCTATGCTCCCAAGCAAAAAGTCCTCATGCTTGTGGATGTCGTCTTTCCTGGATGGGCCCCCTTTGCCTATCTCGCCCAGGCGCAAGATATCCCAGGCTTCATCGAAGCACATGACCAGATCCTGGAGTACGATTTTGACCACTTTGTCGGGGGCCATCTAACGCGCTCCGGCAACCGCACCGACGTGCTGGTGCAGCGCGACTATATCAAGGACCTGAAGACCAATTGCGCGAACGCCATCACGCTGAGCACGCAGCCTGCCAACGCGACTAACCCAATCAATGGCAACGATCTCATCAATGCTGCACTTGGTGCGAACCAAGGTAACCCATGGGCTGCATTCAAGGTCTATCTCGAGGCTGTGTCTGGCTTCTGTAATAACGTTACGAATCAGAAGTGGGCTGGGAGGCTCTCCGCTGTAGATGTTTGGGGCCCCGAGAACGCATATGCTATGGTGGAGTCGTTGAGGATCGATTTTGATTTCTTGGGGCCGTTTGGGGTGCCCCCATCTTAGTTCTATCACGGAAAGAAGTAGCGGGAGAAAACAATGTAATACACCTCTTTATTGTGTGTCTATCATACTGTCAAGAACATAGGCAATAAAGAAAAAAAATGTACGCGAGGACAGCACTGTCTACCTCTCTATATTATGCCATCGTTTCCATAGAAGTTGAGCACTGAGGCGTAGTTCACCAAGAATTATACAGGAGAGCAGGTGTGAAGACATTCTCTGAGAGCCTATTTTGTACACAGCTCCGTCCTCAAAGCGTACACACTGCGCTGGCTTGTACCCTGGCCACTAGTCTTGCTAGTTTCTCTCTCACGCCGGCTGCACCTGCAGGACAAACCTCTCGGCAGTGTTGACTTGGTTACCGTTCGCATCAAGCTTCGTCGTCAGAACAGCGACGATGGTTGCATCGACAGGCGCGCCGTTTAGCACAGCCGAAACAACAGCAATATGGCCAACATTTCCCGTCAAACCGGTCGAGTCATCCGGCACGATGGCATACCTAGAGGATACAAGGGTGCGATTTGTGAAGGCCTTGCGTTGCTGAGACACAAATGCCTTGAATGTGTCAAAGGTGAAATCTACGCCATTTCCACTGAAAATTCGTCGTTAGTAGCAATGGCGAAGCAGAGTACCATTACTGGCTTACTTTTGGACTAGATCAGCGCTGTATCCGGTGTCGAAGGTTTCTTCGAAGAGGGCTTCATCGTCGGAGATAAACAGGCCAAAAAAGAACTTCGTGTGGAATTGCTCGAGTGGCTCCGTAGGATTGGCAAGGGCAGCCTGCGGTGCAGCGCCGGTGAACACGAGCAGCTGAGATAGGAGGAGAAGAAAGAAGGATGAAAGCATCTTCATGGTGTTTGAAGTATTTTCTAGGCGGAATGTCAAGTCGGCGTGAAGTGATAGTGATGTTTAACTCGCAATATGAGAATGGCACAGCTGGATATTGAAGTATGGTATGGCATCGGTCCCAGGAGTACCTCCTATTTATACTTTTGAGCCGTCAACTCGACCGAGGATCGGCCATACGGACCATGAAGAGAGCTCCGGCGGAAGCTCGAGATCGCAGTTGTCGAAATCAGCTATTCTCGGCTTGCCGGGGTACAAGCAGGCCCCCCTCGCAACTTTGGGGAAGGAATACGAAACCCAGTCCACAAATTCTCCACTATATTTTGTAATAGCATTCCATCGCCCTATTGGGGCAACTTGCCTTAAGAAAAGGATTTCCACAGCGCTTTCCGAAGGCGCGACGGACACGCAAGACGCCAAGCAAGACGCCAAGCAAGACAGGATTAGAGAAAGTGACAACGATGAAGCCTTTTTGAGTTGCCTTTACTTCATTTCACAGCTATCTATTCTGCCGGCTGATACTCAGCAGCCTTCCCGGTGTCTCTCAAACTAGCACAATATCCTATTTGACGCAAGCCGTATAGACGCGCCAATGGCCCCCAGTCGACCTCGCCAATACAGCAACGCACGCGCGGCAGTATACCTTGAGGGGTCGCTGAGGCTTACGAGAGATCATAGGCCCGGACCTAACTCGAACAGCATATAGGCACACTCGACACGGAGCCCATCGTGGCCGCTTATGCCGAGCCGTCGTTTACGGATCTCGCTGCTTAATTTGGTAATTATGCTCGGATTTCGACCTTCTGCTTCAGCGGTACATTGCATGGCACTCAAGCACTCCGCAAATTACATTACCTATTGCATTGTGAGGTCTCAGCTGTGCTCCATTAGCCCGTTGCGATCGGTGTAAAAGCGCAACGGTGACGATGCTATAGATCGGTGGGTTAAAGACCCGTCGGCATGGGAGTTGCTGTATGCCATGCGAAGTGTAGTATATATTAGAGATTGGATGCACCAGCATGGGCTTTAGTATCGTTGATGGCCGTGTGCCTGATTCTGTGGTGCCTCTCCTCTCGACCACCACTCCACATCTCCATGGAGGAACGTGGAAGGGGGTCAAAGGAACACAACACTGGTAGCTGGTAGAACTTAATGAACATTGCGACCCTAAAAAATAGGACGACTCTGTCCTCCTCTATTACGCGCTCTTAGGCTCGCTATAGACATGAGCAAAGTCCACGGGACTGCCAAAGTTCGGGCTGCCGTCACTGTGGGTCCCAAGGAGCTGCACCATGGTGTACCGTGAGTCGTCACACGCACCCGCGCTGTTGGAGGTGGCATGATATGAGATCCACGTCTGTGACCCGTCTGGACTCTGGAAGAAGCTGTTGTGTCCGGCTCCATAGTTTCCGTTGGCACTAGAGAAGACACAGCCGCTGCTCTTGCTCCACGCCGAGGCACTTGTGGGCGCCGTCGAACCGTCCCAGGTCAGCAAGCCGAGGCAGTAGTTGGCGGTCCAGCAGTACGACGCCGAATATGCGATGTAAGTCTTTCCGCCGTAGTAGAGCGCTGCGGGCCCTTCGTTGACAGGGTAACCATTCTGCTCAAACGCCTTATCTGGCGTCGAGATGACGTAGATGCTTCCCGTGAGCGACGTGTAGCTGCTGCTTAGCTGCTGGAGGCAGATGGATTGGTATGTGACACCATGCATGCAACTAAACATGAGGTACAGGCCGTAGTTGTTGAAGCGCAACACCGAGGCATCAATAGCCCACTCAGTGGTGAGTTGGCCTGCATACGTGTAGCTATCCCAAGGGGTTGCACCACCTGCCGGTGGTTAGTCAGCCAAGGCCAATAAAAACTTTTGGATGGAAGATTGAAGCCTCACCTTTCAGAACGTGCAACCTTTGCCCATCCAAGTCGGCCGAGTTACCGGCCGTGTAATAGATGTACCATGCGCCACCGAGATAATGGACCTCGGGAGCCCACACATTGCAGCACCGGGATGCAGTCGAGGTCGAGTAGACAGACTTCTTGGTGGCAGTTTTAAGGCCTTCAACAGTTGTAGCTCTAGCGATTTCGACGTCGGTCCAGGTAGTGGTCATTAAATAGTAGTAACCGCCGCTATATACCATGAAAGGATCACTACCGCCCGGGCTGCGGATTGGATTCGTGAAACCCAGTACAGCTGGGACCAGGCTCGATATGCCGATAACGGCAGTGAGATACTTGTACAGAAACATGATGAAAGAAGAACGCATCTATTCGAGAAACTTGAGGAATTAGGAGGCCAGAGGGTACCAGACCACTCTTTTATGGCGAAGAGTAACCTATCAATTAGTGGTGAGCAAGCAGCCTGCCCGAGTGTCATGGATATGTATGTGATTGGTGCGCATTAGATCTGACCCCAGGGACTCGAAAGGGGCGCCAAGTAAATAACATGCTGCGTGGTACGCGCTGGCCCTCGAATCGCGACTTTATTCCCGGTGTCTTAAGAGGTGACTACCTAGTAAGGTATGATTGATAGCGGGGATGTGGTCATCCCGGTTGGTGGAAATAGATCGCAGCCGGGGAGGTGGCCGGATAATTTTGATGCTATCCACACAGCACGCGTCTTGGCCCTCTGACCCTAAGAAATACACCCAAGAAACAACAGAGCCTATTGCGGTCACCAGGGCAGGGTTGGTCCGAAATCCTATCCACAAATTAACTACCTCTATGAAACACACCTAAGGCACCTAAATCAGGTCCTCAGCGAGGTGCTAATATGGTCCGGGCAATGACAACACGTGTAATTAACACATTCAGAACCCCCTCCCAATAACTGCGTATACGAATATCACACATGCTGGCGGCATGAAATCCACTATGCGAGCTTAGAATAACTCTAGGCTACTTCTAGCTGCCGCTGCAGCGCTTTCGACTACCAATATATATTATATAGAAGAGATACCAGAACTATTGAGAGGGGTTCTAGCTTAAATCCGCCCTTATTAGCGTATCTAGATATTCACTATGTGCCTCTATTGCTATAGACCCATCAACTTCCACAACTACTGTCCAAACAGTCTCGCTGATTTAACCACAAACGTCGTAGTCCATCTTCTTAGGAGACGAAGTAATTCGTGGGAAAGCAAGGTAGTCCAGTGTCTCCGGCTCCAATGCCTCAGTCTCTACTCGTAATTTGTCGTCAACCGCCGCCATACCTCCACCGTAAAAAGTGTAAGAGCAATAGAGATGATTACATACGACCCTATATAGAAAGAGACGACAGGTGCACACAAATCTGATGCTGGGGTATCACTCTCCGAGGACTGGCTCGAGTTCGATTGCCGCGTCCTTCCTGTCGGCTGAGAAATTAAAAACAGGCATCGCAAATATTGACTTTAAACTGTCAGTGAGCAAACCGTGGTGGATAGTGGACATTGCATTTATGGCATACCACTAGCGTACTATAGGGAAAATACACCATAGCAAAAGAACACGAGGATAGTCCTTGCCTTAGCAAGCCGTCTTGGTTCCCGTTGCATCGTCAGAAAGTCACCAGATTGTTAGACATATGAGGAGTACTATCTGGTAAGCGAGAAGGGGCTTTTCTTGAAATCAGTATAGTGCCCCTCCTCCCTAATGTGATTCGCCCCAGGGGCGCCGTCAGCCGTCCCAATATGTGCCACCTCAGCAGAGTATTGCCTAAAGCGACATCGACGAAGAACGGGCATCACCAAATAATGTTTAATTTCCGACCCGAGGAGCTTCGCCGAGGTAAAATGTGACCCCCGGCAATCCAGAGCGTTCAATTTGAATGGTTCACGTATATAGACACGCATGGTCGGCGCTCGACGAGGCGCGATGGAGACCAAGCTATCTCTGAAACCCGGTAATCGGAGACTCGCAAAATCGACTAACTAGGATAATTGGTTAGGATTGGTATTTGGACCCCTAATCTGTATCTTTGAGGGTTCTTCCCGAAAAAGAACACGCTTCGGATGTGAGCTAAGTAGTTCTCAAAACAGCGAATATGCGAGGCGTCTTACTTGCACTTCTCTCTAGTGGGGGCATGGTGGCCGCCCGGTTCTGCGGAGTCGTCACGAGCCCCATCAAGTCGTACCAGGACTGCGGCGTGGACCAGTTTCCCACCATGGACGCGGAATGCACGGGCGTGGGCGGAACGGTGGCAGGGCATAACGCCGAGACGGGGAATCAGCTGGCAAACTGCATCACATATTGTAACGACGTCCCAGCCGGTGGACACGATAAGCGAGGGAAAACGAGCCCGTACCACGAGGACTGGCACTTGTACGTGGTGGATGAATGTGGCGAGTGCGACTACTGTGGCCCGCCGCGGAGTTGAGCAGAGATCTACAAAGATGAGGCTGGTGGAAAGCGTTGCCGGATGGAGGCGAAGAAACTGGACACCGGATTGGCTTGTTCCCATTCTGATGCTCCCTCCCGGGGCGAGCAGGCTGTGATCTACATCTTGGCTAGTTGCAAGCTTTATGCGAGACTATTTGCGGACTCTAGCCTAAACCCGCTGAGACGGTAGTTACTTACTATTTTGGGACAGTCACCGAGGTAGATAGGGTCCATGTTCAAAAATTTTGTTGCTTCGGGCAACATTCGACCTGGCCATACGAAAAAGGTCGCCCTCTCTTGGTTACCTAAGCTCATTAGTGTGGAGATATCTCAGGGGGAACGTTCGATAGGCCCCGGTCTTTTCACTGTGCGACAAATTGTCAGCTCTGGAGGGTATCGTTTCAGAACAACCGGGAGCTAGTCACGCCATTCTTGGACACCCACTAAACTCGCAACACCTAGCAACCTGGTCCTCTCCCTGCTTTGACATCGGCGCCAAAGTAGCCTAACTTCATGCTTATTTTCATGCTTATTTTCATGTTTATTTTCATGTTTATTGGTATAGCTAAAGGGCATAGTTACTCGTAGAAAAAAACAAAGCATCATCGAAGAACATATACATCCGCTACGGTCTTAGATCGGTGCCTTCTTTAGGCTTGGCCGCACTGTCTTTACTCCTCCAGATCCGACAGGCTCCGTGCTTTGCCCTTAGCCTTCTTCTTGCCCTTGCCCTTCTTCTTCTTGGCTGCGGGCTCGCGGGTATCAAGCTCGGCATCGCGGGTCTCGAGCTCAATGTCCTCGAGAGAGTCGATCGAGCGAGCCTTGCCCTTGGCCTTCTTCTTTCCCTTGGCGGCCTTCTTGCCCTGGTGGTG